>PVIA01000270.1:0-315039 GCA_004024845.1 Tonatia bakeri
TAGAGAATTTGGAACCTTAAATGTCCGGGAGCTCTTCCTGAGCCCCAGGTAGAACACTGCTGTATTACAAGGAACTCTGTATTCCACATGCTAGAAACTGGCTACGGGCCCAGTTCATCCCATTCTGTTGTTCTGAACTCTATCAACAGGGCAGCCCTGGACCAAGGATGATATACTAGACCCATTAGGTGTATCACTTTCAGAACTAAATATAGTGACTCCCTATGTCTTGACATGGCAAATAAATATCCTTGATCCACTATTCTAATCTCTCTAACAATGTCACTATTTCTTTTTTTCCTCTAGTCTAGACACCCTCACAACTCTATTCTTCATCCCTCAGCATGCCACACAGGACATCCATTTCTACCTTCTGATTCTATCCAAGATGCTCTTCCTACATTTTGTCTTCAAAGCTGATCTTGACATGATTCCACAGGAAAGTCTTTTAAAAAAATGGAATCATGTGCCCACTACTCCTTATATATTTAATTACTCTGCCTTATAATATTACATAGGAGTTTGGACTTGTCCATATATTACTGTTAAAGATAAGGTACAACTCTGGTGACTGGCACACCAGATTATATGTCTAAGACCAGGGCTTAATTCCCAATTTTGCCTTTTGGCTCACTTAATACCCCTGAACCCATGCTGAAATAATATCTACACCTCATAGTTTGTTAACTGAAAGCTAAAGACATGGCACATTAAAAGCATAATATAAAAGGAGTTTACATTTTTTCCCCAGTGATGTTTAAGACAGGGTCCTGGCATAAAATAGATGTTCATTAAATATTAATGACATACTATGGTGCCACTAGGCCAAAGTTTATTTTGCTTCAGTTTTGTTTGCTTTGGATAAAATCTCACACTGGTTTACTTCCCAAAGAGGAGAGGATGGTTTATGCTGCTTCTCATATCTGCCAACTCTCCCCAGACATCCCTCTCAAGTAGTCAGGTTTAGGCCCTTCATTATGTTCAATTTAATATTATGTGGCAGAGGCAATGCTCAGACCCCATTTCCTTTTCTACTAGGCACACATACTTTACTTCCCAGCCACCCCTGCAGTTAGGTAGGACCATGTGACCATACACCTGAATTCCGGCTAAGGGAATAGGGTAAAACTGTTGTATACCATTTCTGGGGCTGGCTCCTGAGATCTCTGACAGTCAACCACATCTCTCCTTCCTTCTCCGAGACCTATAGATTGGATGATTCCAAGGCAACAGGGGATGGTGGAGTCATAAGACAGAAGCAGACTGTTCCTTCCATGATTGCAAGAAGCAGACACCCCACCCAGTGGCCCCAACCCACCCACCACACACTGACTTGTATGAAACATAAGCCTTTTGTGTTAATCCACTGAGATACTGGTATTGTTAGCCTACCCTAATTAACACAACTTGTATTTATCACCGAGGTAACAAATAAAAAGAAGACTTGGACTTACTTTCAGGACCTGAGGTACAAATCCTGGTTCTACCACTCCCCCCACATATCCTACAGTCTGCTCTAGAACACCTTCTATACCCTTTCCCAAATGCATGTCCAGCGAATTCTGCTTTCTCATAATGGAGCCCTCTGCACTCTTCTGTCTCAAGGCTTCTGTGAGATCTTCTCTGACTTCCCTCCTATATGTGCTCACTTCTTTGCTCCTAATGCAAAGTATTCCTCCATTTTAGCATCCATTACATTTTATTGCAAATATTTCTTGACGTCTGTTTCCACAGACTGAGTCTTTAGATCCACAAACACTTCCTTTGGGATCTTTGACCTCCAGCATTTAGTTGCAGTGCTTGGCACACAGGAAAAAATAACTATATATTAAAGGAATGATTGTCACCCATGACCTTGAGTGAGTCATATATATTTTTAAGTCTATAAGATTTTATTGAATTGTTGTGATGATGAAATAATGAATGCAATTTGTAGATTATAGATTCTAATGTTAATGCGCTTATTCTCATCTTTTCCAGTCAAATTCATCTCAATGTTTCTAGGTAGCTCTGTCCAATAGAAGTACAACGCAAGCCACATACATAAAATTTACACATTTTAGTAGCCATATTAAAAAGTTTAAAGTACATAAAATTAATTTTAGTAAGTTCTATCCCAATACATGCAAAATACTGCTTATTAGCTATTTTACGTTTTGTTAGTGAAGTACACACATCGAGAGCTCAGCAGCCACATGTGGCTTGCTAGTGGCTCCTGCAAATTGGACAATGCAGCTGCAAGGCCTGTGGTCTCCGAGAAGTCCCCCTGACCACCCGCATTCAGAGTCAGTGACTCCTCCTCTGCGCTCTCTCAAGCCCTCTATCCTTGTTATCTTGAAACCTGTAAGGTACGCTCCGTGAGGAATTCCAGACTCCTGTCTCTCGAAATCGCTCTCACAGGGATTGTCTCACAGGGATTATGAAATGTCGAGGTAGTCGACGAACCCGTGTGCGAAGAACCCCGCGGGAGACTGAATGACCGGGGCGGAGAATGGCCAGCCAGGGAGCGGGCGCGAGCCAGAGGCTACGGCGTGCCGGGACCGTGGCGCCTGGGTCTGAGGCGACCCTGGGGTGGCGTCCCCGGGCGGCCAGCGGCGGGCACCGAGGTCCGGGCCCCCCTCCCACTGCCCGCGCCGCCGCCGCCGCCGAGCCCCGGAAGCGGGCGGGGATTTCCTGTGCCCGCCCCGCCCCGCCCCGCCCGCCGGGCCGCCGTCTCCGCCTGTAGCTGGCTCCGCGGCAGCCGGCTCCGCCGAGGCGAAGGGCGGAGGGGAGGGGCAGGCGGCGCCCAGGAGGGAGGCACCGGGCCGTAGGCCAAGCCGACCGGGGTGAGTGGGGACGGGCCGGAGGGAGTCCGGGCTGGAGGGAGGGACGCCCCGCGTCCTGGGGCGGCGGGTGGGGGCCGGGTCGCCCGTGAGGGCGCGGAGGAAAACCGACGCGGCCTCCGGGTCGAAGCCTTTCCCTGGGGTTGGCCCCACTGACATTTTTGCCCGCCCCGTCGCGCGGTCTGCCTCGTCCCCTTCGTGGCTGCCAGCCCTGTGGGTTTCCGCCGCTGTCACTCGCGCACAGGTTACCCCGTGGCCCCTTTCTCTTCACTTGCTCTTGCCCCAGTTCAAGGGAAACCTGTTTTCTGACCCCACTTCCCCCTCTCCAGCTCTGCCTGTCTCGTATACTCTGAAATCTAACCCTTTCCAGGGCAATGTGACAAGAAGGAGGGAAGAAGCAATCCGACTCCGCAGCAGGCGCCCATCCCGCCCACGCCCCACCCGGGGCAGGAGCCAGGCTTCTCTGACCGGGCGCCACTGCCCTTGCGCCCTTGGGCTACTCCTTTCAATACCATGGCCCTTTCTCTGTCCATCAGCACTGGCTGCAAAAACTAACTTCTGCAGGTGCTTGCTCCCCACCTCCCAGATATGTGAGGAAGAGGAGGATATGAAAGCCCTAGAACCCGATTCCAGTAGGCCTGGGATCATCCTGCGACCAGGAGAGAAACCAGGTTAGGGCTGACACCTTAACTGCCCAGGTGCTGGCTCTGAGCAAACATCTTAGGAGATGCAGTCTGAGGACAGGCACCACCCCCTCCCTCCTGTGCTGAGATTTTTTTGCCAGCACTTCCACAGGTTTTGTGTCAGTTGTCTGGAGAGGCTGACAGCTGGCCCAGGGGGTTCTGCGTAGACAGGCCTCCCATGGAGGGACTCTGCTGCTGGGGAGGTGGAGAAATGGGTTTGAGACAGGTGTCCAGGTATTTAGCTACAGGTAGAGTCCTGAGGAGGATTTGTGAAGGAAGTTAGAGAACAAGGAAGATTTCTGGTGAAGAGGGAGAATTGGTGCCTTTTATTTTAAAAGTGAAGCAAATACGAGGCCAGAATTCAGAGGCTAGAACCAAAAGGGAAGTTTCCCTTTCTTTATCAGGAATTTTACTTTCTCATGAGAAGTCTCTGAAAGGAAACCTCCTAAACTGGGAATCAGTCCAGGATGCTCCCGTGGGGCCCTGGGGCATCTTTGGGCTTCTGAGATGAAAGAGGAATTTGTTCCCTTCCTGTGCATTGGGCTTAGGGCCTCCATCTACCTCTTTGTCCAAGAGAAATGAACAACTTTGTATCTGTTATTACCCATCTTGGGCTTCTGGGTTGCTGCAGCTGTTGTTGGGTGAATGTGAGTGAACCAGAATAGTGACCAAGGTTCTGCCAAGGAGAAGGGGACTCTGCGCCGTCTCATAGACTGTCTGCCATAAGGCAGCAAGGCTCCTATCACAACACAAGTGGGACCTATGCTGCTTTTAAGATGTCCAGAGGAATGAAGAGCTCATAAGCCCAGTCCTGTGCACTGCCAGATTATTAAGATTTTTTTTTCATCTAACCTAAACCTCTTGCAGTCAAAAGATCTGTACAAAGATAGAAAACATTTTTCTTTTTATTCATTGGTAGTGTCATTCATCAGCTTTCTTCCTTAGACAAGTCAAAACTGCCCATTGTTTTTAACTTTTCCCCAGTGGCCAGATTGCCCACCCTTTTCTTCCGAGGAAGCAACAGAAGTGCTCTTGACACACACCCCCCGTTGGCCGGCACTTCCACCCATAGTAACCATTCCATTCCAAGTCAGTCACCGCCGATGGGAGTTGTGGCAGGAAATCTGTGGGATTATGTCCGTTTTTGTTGGGTGTAGTCTGTGCACTCCTTCCTGCACTTTCCCAGGTTGCCTCTATTACTGTATTTTCAGTGGTTGGAATGAATCAATAGCTTTTGAATCTCTAGGATTGTTCCTTTTTTTTTTTTTTTTAATGAAGTTCTTCCAGCCTTCAGAGGTATTCTATTTCTACCATGAGGTTACCAAAATAACCATTAGTGATTTTGCTTTGTAGCACCTGCTTACTTCTTAGTTCCTCCAAGGAGCTTGGCTCAGGCTCGGTTGATTGGAATACATCAAGCTTTTTAAGTTCATCTTCCATCAAGCTCCTCTTATCCAGTTTCATCTTTTATCCCTCAGCTGTTCTCCCTGACTCCCTTAGGCGTATCAGCCCTTTCCACTTTCATGGGAATAGCTAATATGAATTTGTTCCAGGTCACAATTTGGGTTCGCAGCAAAAATGCTTTCGGAACAGACTGCAGCCCTGGGGACAGGACGGGAATTGATGCATGTCCAGCTGGATGGAGCAGAGCCCCACGTGGGAAGGGGAAGCCAAGAAGAGGGGCTATGGAGAACAGCACCAGGGCCACTGGAACACCTGTGCTGTGACCTTGAAGAAGAGCCACAGTCCCTTCAGGAAAAGGGTGAGGGCCTGGAGGGTGTGTGTATGGGAAGTACGGTGCAGAGAGTAGCCTCCTAGTTTCTGTTCAAAAAGTACAATCTAAAATCCCCAAATTGCTATGGACTGAACAGCATAATAAATACCAGAACTAGTCCATTCTCCTTGACCCTGTTAATAGGAATATAAGGAGCTCCTGGATTCTGCAAACCATGTAACTGGGCTCCTCCTGCTTCTTGCATAATCACTCCCTCCCTGTGCTGCAGGTGCATCTTAGTGGTATTGAATATGAGAGGCTAAGGAAGTCTGAACTGATTACTGGTGGAGAACACACCCAGTAAGATGCTCTTTACGTGAAGAAAATTACATTCGCATTATATAAATTCAGACCACAGCTAGTCTAGTAGAAATGGATGACAGAAAAGCTCTACTAAAAACTGCTCAATACACTTACAGAACATTTTGAGTGAAGGTCTCTTCTGCATTTCTGCATTTGAGTTTTACCAATGGGCATAGATACAGGAAAAACTGCGACCCTTAATCTTTGCTAAAATGGGGTCCAGGTTCTTACTGGGAAAGGATGGATGGTACACCTCTAATGGTTCCTTCCTCCCCTCACCAGCTCAGTCGGCTCCCTGGGCTCCCGCCATTCCCCAGGAGGGGAGCACCGGAGATTGGGAGATGGCAGCTGCACTTCTTGCAGCCGGATCACAGGTGGGCTGTGTGCTTTCTTTCGCCTCTCCCAGGGTCTCATCACTGCTGCCTTTCTGTAGCCTTCACATGGTCCCACTGATTTATTATTTTACATGGTCACTAATAGTGTGTTCATCTTATCACTGAACAGATTCTGTACCTTTCCAAGGGCCTCATAATACCCTTAAAAAATGAATGGAGGCATAACAAGAAGAGGGGAATTCCTAGAAGTTAGGTTTGTTTTTTTTAATAGATGGCTGTGCTGTCCACAGGGGAATTTTTAGAACAATTCATTAATATTCTTTAAAAAAAAATAAATCTCTAAAGATTAGGAAAAGAGAACTTGAAGGAAGCTTGGAAGAGCATAAGTAGACAGGATTGGGTGGATGGTAGGACATTTATGGAAAAGGACAGGAAGAGATTAAGGTACTTGTGTAAGGCCATAATGCTAATAAATAGCAGAGCAAGGAATCATTTGGCTCCAGGATCTGGACTCCTAAACACCATACTGTACTGCTGCAGAAGATAAGGGATGGGGGAGAATGTTTTATCTATATCTTTTGTGCTGATAGAAAAGGAATGGTCAAGTGGGGGAAGGAGGAGGTAGCACATCATTTCTTCAGTGCAAATTATAATGGAGAAGAGCCTGGGCAGACCCCTGTCATTGAACAGAGGGAGCAGTGAGTTTCTGGTGTCTGACTTCTGGTCCCACTTGAGAAACCTCTAGAGGCACTGTCCTCACTCACTCACTGACCATTACCTTTACCCCTCTCCTCATTTTCCCTTCACCCAACCTGTGCCCTACCCAGGAACATCTGGGCAATTCTTTTTGTAGATCTTTTCTTGCCCTCTCTCTTTCACTTCCTCAGCCTTTTATATTTGGATCACATTTTCCTTAAGGAATAGCTGGTGAGAGATGATGGTATATTTTGTTTCAGGGTTTGGTAACCATCAAGGATGTGTCACTGTGCTTCTCTCAGGAGGAGTGGCGGAGCCTGGACCCTTCTCAAACAGACTTTTATGGAGAATATGTCATGCAGGAAAACTGTGGGATAGTGGTCTCTCTAAGTAAGAATGACCTTCACCAGCCTCTGAAAGATTGTACTGTGGGAGGATGGAGCCATGTGCTCCAGGGCTATTGGATAGTGTCTGTTTAGCATTCTTCCCTTGTCAGGCAATCTATCCTTTCACCAGAGAAAGAGCAGTAGAGCTAATCCAGAGAGAATAAAAGTGAGCTATCATTTTTTAAAGACAACAGCAAAATAATGCTAAATTACGAAGAAAAGAATTTTAGGCTTTTCTTTGGGAATTGGCAGGTTCTTACAAAGCAGAGAGAAGGACATCTAAGAGATGGAACTGAGTCCTTGGAAACTCAGAAACTGTCTAGGGAAAGATGGGAGTGCTGGGGGCGGGGCGGGGGGACCAGCTGCGTTGGAGCTAATTAAATGAAGTTATGATCAAAAAGGGTAGCTGAGCTGGAAATATTTGAAATATAAATGGAAGAGAACATATACATTGGGGAAGAGGGAGTGATTTTCTAAAAAAAAGAAGGACTTAAGAAATGGGAGGAGGGAAGGGCCTATATCTGGCCTTCTTTTATTCTGAGTTCTAAGGAATAATATAGGAAACAGCTTTTTTTTTTTCCCCCCAAAAATATAAAATTACTGTTGTACTAATTGGCATCCTTATTTCCCTTTCCCATGGACAGGATTTCCAATTCCAAAGCTGGACATGCTTTCTCAACTAGAAGGAGGGGAAGAACAATGGGTCCCCGACCCACAGGACTTAGAGGAGAGGGACATCCTGAGAGTCACATATACAGGTAAGATCCCAGAGTGGACTTTCAGCCACAGCCTTCACCCCTCTTGGAATGTCATCATTATATGTCCCTCTAGTCCTTCCTCTGCCTCAGAGAGTCACAGAGTTGAAAGGTTTAGAGATCATTTTCTTCAAAAAGCAAAACAGCATAGCAGAAGGATATGGAGGGGAGGCTCTGGAGCCAGACTTTGTGGATTTGAATTCAAGACCATACCTTTGGGACCATAGAAAAGTAGTAATTAACCTCTGTTTGGGTTCCCCATCTGTAAATTATTACGAGATTTAAATATCTCAACATGGCAGAATAGTCGCAGACACATGGTAAGCATGCAGCAAACATTAGCTGCTGTTGTTACTGTTGGTGTTGTTGTTGTTCAACTTCCCACCTATTGCAGGAACACCTTCCACGGCGTCTCTAGTATTGCGGACAATCTAGTATTGCGGACAGGTGGCCGGCCGGCCAGTCACGGCGGCAGCACGTTCCTTAACTCTCTCCATCTATACTTAGGCAGGAAGATGGTAATTAATAGTAAAATAAAGTGGCAAATAAAGAATAATAATAAATAATCACACTAGCATAGACCATTTACTAAGTGCTTACCAAGTGCAGGTATTATGCTATCTATTTTATAATTATTTCTGTTTTACAGAAGAAGAAATGAAGACTAACAGAAATTAAGTAGGACAGCTGAGATTTAAAATGAGGTAGTCTATCTTCTAAGCCTAGGCTTTTAATTAACTTCTACACCTCTTGCACTGTCTTGCGCGATATTAAAATCTGTCCTTTCAGCCCTCGTTCGGTGAGGTTTAGGCCCTAACGGCGTCATCCAACCTCACCTATGACTTGGGTCCTGAGATACTCTTTGGTGACTCCCCTCTTGGGGTCGGTATTTCCCCTTCTCCACAGGAGATGGAAGTGAGCATGAGGGGGATACCCCTGAACTAGAAGCAGAACCTCCCAGAATGTTATCTAGTGTGTCTGAAGATACTGTTCTCTGGAACCCGGAGCAGGATGAGAGCTGGGATTCCATGCCCAGAAACTCCAGAGGAATGCTCCTAAGCCCACCTTTTCTTCAGGAAGATAGCTTCTCAAGTCTTCTGAGTAGCACAGAGATGGACTCCCTGTTAAGACCGCACACATGTCCCCAGTGTGGGAAACAGTTTGTGTGGGGCTCCCACCTTGCCAGGCACCAGCAGACTCACACTGGGGAGAGGCCCTACAGCTGCCTCAAGTGTGAGAAGAGCTTTGGACGAAGACATCACCTGATCCGGCACCAGAAAACCCACCTGCATGACAAGCCCAGCAGGTGCTCTGAGTGTGGCAAGAATTTCCGATGCAACTCCCATCTGGCCAGCCACCAGAGAGTGCATGCAGAAGGCAAATCCTGCAAAGGCCAAGAGGTTGGAGAGAGCCCTGGGGCTAGGAAGCGGCAGCGTGCCCCACCAGTGCCTAAGTGCCACGTGTGCACTGAGTGTGGGAAGAGCTTTGGCCGACGGCACCACCTGGTGAGACACTGGCTGACCCACACCGGGGAGAAGCCCTTCCAGTGCCCTCGCTGTGAGAAGAGCTTTGGCCGGAAACACCACCTGGACAGGCACCTGCTCACCCACCAGGGACAAAGTCCCCGGAGCAGCTGGGACAGAGGGACTTCTGTCTTTTGAAACCTGTTTCTGCTGTAGCTGTGCTCACATCTATCAGCTGGTGCTACCAGGAGTCTCTGCCAGAGCTGCCCCTCTCCTGTCCCCAGTGGCCAGGATCATGAACCTTGGCCTTACCCCTAAAGATGAGGTTCCAGCATTGGTGAGAGCACTTCTCACCAGTTCTGTGAGATACCACATAAAATAGTTCTTTGGGCAAAACTTTTGGGAAACAGTGCTTATGACATGGGCTGAAATTCAGCCTGAGCCATTCTCAAGGGTAGTGGTACCAGTGTTTATGGCAGAGGTCCATTCTGATTTGTTGGAGCCTGTGCCATACCAGTTGTTAAATATTTCGAGTATCACCATTATATATCGTGACTGTTATATTCTCTATATATATATGTCTATATATGTGTATATATATGGAGAGAGAGAAAGACCATGTTGGCATATTAAAGGCTCTGAAAATTTATGCAGTAGAGCAAATTGTTAAACCTCTTAATGCAGTGTTTCCTAACTGTGTTTGACCTCATTTTTCTTTCTGTCTTACATCCCACAGAACTGGTGACTCCATGAAACACTCTAGTGAGCACTGGGTTAAAGTAACGAGGAAAAAGGAAAGAGCCCCCATATTTTATCCAAATGAAAGCTAAGGGGCAGATCTCATTCCTGTGCGGGTCCATCACCCTCACCTCAGTCATCTGAATATACATACATCCACACCTCTCACCTCACCTGCTGAAGAATAGAAACAATAACTTTTCACCCCTTATTTCTACTCACTTTATCCTACACACACACATGTCCAGCTGAGAGATCATACTACCATGCTAAGAGATGGACCTTATATACCCCCAAGTAATCCAGACTCACAGAAGAAAAAAACTTTATCCCCTGAGACAGTCCCCTCTTCTCTTGATTGTGTCTTTATGTGTCTGTGTGTATCTGTGTACAGGGTTTTTGAAGAGAGCATGCAAAGTGCGAACTGTAAAGGCTACATTTTCTAGGGGTTGTGTTCTGTTCTGGTGTTGAGGGTAGTGGGGATTGTATAGGGTTTTTATTTTGTTTCAAGATAGGAAGTAAGCAGAGTGCTTAAGGGAACCTTAGTGGAAAGAGTTAAGTGGTGGGCTATGTTGTGGGAGTTGAGGTATAAAGCCTTCTTGAATATCACTGAGATCAAGACCACTGAATATGTATGTTTAGGTCTGAATCTTTGGCCCACAGGTTCTTTTTGCCTGGGTAGAGAGAGCAAGAAACATCCTTGGGGAGGTGAGCTGTTCTTGTTGATTTCAAGCAAGATGCATATAGAGCTCTGTGCTTAGTGGTTTTTGTTTGTTTCTGGTCTTGTTTTAAGTGCTGGGAAACTAGGGCAGGAATCACAGTACTTACAGGTTGTTGTCATTACTCTTGTTTGACCTTGATTGCCTTGACAAGGTGGCAGTTTTTCTTGAGGATTTCATCTTCCCAGAAACAGAACTTTAGGGGAGATGGCTGTGGTTTAGCTTTTCAGCTGATAGGAGGTAATGAGCTTTCCATTTGGTTTTCCTCACAATTCTGGGAACGTGTACACACTGAGTCTTAACTCCAGGACTTGCGTAAGTATTCTAGCATCTGTTAGTTGGTGAGTTGGTCGTCGTTCCTCTTTATTGATGATGTGTTAGTACTGATCTTATAATTTAAAAAGTATCTTGTATGTAAGAGCAGTTTGGGGTTAGGGAGGGAGAGGAGCAAAGATGAAAGTAGATATTTTCTCTAGAATGCTTAGATTCTGGTTTTTCCTCAACACACTGATTCTTCAACTATGGTTGGTGGAATTAGCCAGAGAGGTAAGAAGGAAGTAAATGGAAACAATCTAGTCTAATAGGAATTTGGTTAGGAAAATGGGGTGAATCATAGCTCCTCAGAGTCCTGGACCCAAATGGAGCTAAAAATAGGGTCACTTTGCTGAATGGGCTTCTTAGAGTGGCCATGACTTGATCACCCCAGTCCCTGCCATCCTTCTGCATCCGAAGCAGCCTTCCTTCTTTGGATGCACTTCTCGTGCATGTGTTCCTATGAATAGAGCAAAATGGCCAGCCCTTTGAAAGGCAGCCTTGTCCCAGGTCCTCAGACACAGGAGCATTTTAGGGTTAGGAGATGCCCCAAAGAATAGGAAAGTATGGCATTCCAGTGGTAAAACTGGACTATGCCATTTCCTTTACCCTCCAACTATGCCTCATTCATTCATGCAAATCAGCTCTATTAAGCAACGGTTCAGAACTTGTTTTGGATGACAGACCCTTTTGAGAATCTGATAAAAATCAGGAACTCGTTTTTGGAAAAAAATAAAAAAACATTAGCAATTCACTCAGTTTTTCATACACATTTAGCAGGCTGGGTCCAAGAAAGGAGTTGCCCTGACCCAGTATGGTCATTAGATATTTGTGTCAAGAATTACAAGGCAAGGATCACCAAGTAGTTTAATGAATACGTTACCAGAGGAGGCAGTATGGTATAAAGAAGATAGGTCTGGTCTTTAATGACCAGAGGGTATTGCTTACAGTCTAGTTTATACATTTTTTTAAAGTTATGCTGACAAATCCAGCTCCTTACAAACTTTGTTTTAAAGTGTTGTAGGAGGTGACTCTCCATACTTGCAGATCATGCTTGCAGATGTTAACCTCCAGCCTTTGATCTGTTTTAGTGATTCTAAGGACGGGAAGTGAAGCCCCTGGGTGTAGGTGCCATCACAGCGCACAGCTGAAGGCACAAGGGCCTTCTGCAGAAGGGGCATCTCTTCAGGGCATCTCTGGTGTACCACTGTCTTCTCTACCTCGGTCCAACGCCGCTTCCCTCGGATAAAAAAATAACAGCCATCACGGGTGAATAGATTTGAATGATTTTCCCACAGGGATTCAGCCTCAAACTCATCTTTCTCCCAACTCCCTCTGCCACATGTCCATCCTACCTCCTTCAAATAAGATATGTCTCTGTGTTCTCTCTGGGCAAAACAGGAAATAGAGAAATCCCGTATAAGGAACCTGTCGCCTTTCTCCCCTTTGTGGAGCCTCTGCTCTATTCAGGGCCCAAGAATCTTTTCCTTTTCATCCCATCAAAGTATCTCTATAAAGAATCCTTTACACAGGAGAATGTGACCCAAAGTGCTAGCTTTACGCAGATCTGTCTACATTTTAAGTGTTAGTTCTGATAGTCAAAGTGGAAGAAAAAGCTTTTCCCCTATTAAAATGATGTTATTATGCCTTTAGGGAACCGAAGGGGTGAAAATCTGGGACAAAATCCTTCCCTTTCTAGCACTCATGCAATCAAGTCACTGTTTCCTATTTATATCAAGGGCAAGGTGAGCCCTGACTTGGAACCACAGGTGCCAGGCGATGGGTTCTTTCCATCTCTGTTTGCCTGGGGGTGAGTGGGGCTGGACAAGAACAGAAAAGTGAAGTCCATTTCCTTAGACCCCTTTGAGATCCTGAGCTGGCAAAATTTGTTTTCCATGGAGTACTCTACTAGTCCCAGGCGCTCAAAATGTGTGGTCTTTGGACCAGCAGAATTAATATGCCCTGAGAACCCGTTTTAGAAATGCAAATTCTCAGGCTCTACCCCAGACAAATTGAATCAGAAACTCTTGAGGGTGAAGCCCAGCGATTGCCTTCCTGGGTCTCTCAGGTATGCTAATGTTTGAGAACCACTGGCCTAGAAATTCAAATTCCATTTGAATCAGTGGTACCTCACCCTTTCCAAGTGGGGAGAGAAGGGATCTTTTTTTTTTTTTTTAAGGTATTTTTTTTTTTTTAAAGATTTTATTTATTTATTTTTGGAAAGGGAAGGGAGGTATGGAGAGAGAGAGAGAAACATCAATGTGCGGTTGCTGGGGGACATGGCCTGCAACCTAGGCATGTACCCTGACTGGGAATCGAACCTGCGATGCCTGGTTCGCAGCCCGCACTCAATCCACTGAGCTACACCAGCCAGGGCGAGAAGGGATCTTTACACCTGTTATCAGATTGATTTTCTGCAACCTCTCTAGGCTAGTTGCTGTTCCTCTTGAGGCCCAGGGTCTTCTCTCACTTCAGTCAGTGAAAGGACAGGCTCAGTCACCAGTTTCAGAAATCGGTGGGGCAACTACCAAGCTGCTGTGACTGATTGGAGCTGGAGCTTCTAAAATGGGGACTGAGGATTTGTGGGTCCAGAAATCTGAAAGGACATAAAGGAACAGACACATCAAAGAAGGGAAATCCAGTGTGAAACTAAAAAACTGACAACCAAGGAAATGGTCCTCCTTTGCTAGTTATGTGGTCCTTTTCTAGGCCTAATAGTTGCCCTGGAGGCAGGCAGGGTGAGCATTTAGCTCAGAGGCAGGGAGTAAAGCCAATGGTTACAAGCCCTTAAGAACCCAAGTTTTCCAACCTCACAGTGTGGTGGAGAAGGACAAGGTGCTGTGCAAGGAATTTCTAACCATGGTTTGGCAGCAGGAGCATTAGGGAACCCCTAGGACACAAGAGGGAACCAGGCTTGTTTAGTGAGATGTGACTCGAGAGATTTGAACTCAGACTCTTTACTAGGTAGAAGTTGTAACCAATTAAGCCATGACACCTATGTCAAAAATGCATTCTCCTACTTTGAAGATTCCCTCCAGTTCAGGCTTCTGGAAGGAATTGTTACTTCCTCCGGCTCCTCTCTTAGGCACACCTAGGACGACAGGCCAAAATGAAAGTTGTGACCCCGCCACCCCTGTGGAGATCCTCAATGCCGAAACATCACCGTGAACCTAAGTCTCTTTGGGAGAGGTGGTCAGCCCCTCTCTCCTAAGGCAGAAAAGAGTGGCTACTGCTTGCTTCAGCTCCAGACCTCAGGCTCTCTCCCTCTGTCCCTCCCTGTCAGCACATCCATTTTCCCAACAAGAGGAGCTTTTCCTCCACTCTTAGCTCTTACTTCTCTTTTTCAGTTTGATTGGTTTGGTTTGGTATTTTGTTTTGTTTGTCTGGGAGACACCTGAGGGTGTTTGTTCTTCCCAGTCCTCCTTCTATCACAGTACTTCTCTCTTGTTGGTTTCTTTTTGGTCAGCCTTAAGCCTGCTAAGCAGGGTCCGTTCCTTATACTTCCCACTTTCTCAAATTCTTGGCTAGAGCAGCTCAGCTGCCATCTCACCATTCTGTATCTCTCTCTCATATCTGAACTTGGCCGTGGCTGCTGGTATTGTCATATTTGGGCCCTTTACTTCATTCCCTACAGGCTCCTCTTCCCTTGATGTAGGTTCCAAAGTGGCTCTTTACCACTATTTTGATGTACTCAGTCCTTTCCTGCCTCTTGTGGCTCCTGAGAACCAGTCTCAATTCTACAAGCCATTTTTTGAGGGCTAACTATGTGCCAGGCACTGGCTGTTCCAAGCCTGGGAAATTGTGACCACGGTTCCTATACTCAGCATGTCCCTCAGCCTAGCCCTCCCTGCCACTACTTTCCTGCCATGCCTCCTGACACTGCGCCAAGGTGCTCTTTTCCAGGAAGCAGTGGGGGGGGGGGGGGAGACGCGTATAATATGCCCACTTGCCATCCAGCCCAACTGTTCTGTGCCTGCCAGGTTTCTAGCAATTGTCTAACTTATTTCCTTCTGATGGACTTGAACTGCCCACAGGATACCCTACGGGGTACCTTTGTCTGTACCCTTAGGGATCTGTAATACACTCTTTATGGTCCCTGTCTGTTGAATAAAGGATGTATTGGCTGTGTCACTGATTTCCTCTCTTGGTCCTTTCCTGTGCCCCCCCACCTCAGCTCTTCAATCCTGGTAAAAAGGCTGCAACAAAGTGGGGACACGAGACAGCTCTGGGGGAAGTCGTGAAGCCATGTGTGAGCCCCCTCGCTGCCCCTCCTGAAGCATAAACCCTTAGATATTTAGGCTGCTGAGTCTGGAGGTGGTGGTAGTGACTGCAAATTGATCCCCTAAGCAAATTCACAAAAATTGGTGATTTGTGGGGAGCCGGAGGAGGTGCACACAGATGGGGTTCGGCAGGAACTGGGTCCATCAGACACATTCACTTTTGAGGATGAAGAGGTTGGGCATCTGGCAGTTTATCAAGAATACAGAGTACGAAATTGTGTGGGAGAAAACATGGACAGCTGGCACGGGGAAACCACCAGCCTCTGACCTACTGACGTGGCCTTCCAGCCCTGGAGCTTTGCGGGGACAGGGAGAGGGAACTGCTTTGCAGGTCTTGAGCACAGCCCAAAGGCTTTGCTTGTCCTCCGTGGGAGTTGCCTTGCAGAGCTTCAAGCCTACTGCTTGGGGGTTGCTTGGCCTGTGCAGCTTTCCCAGCACCAGCCAGACTGTTTAGTCGCCTGCCTCTGCACTTAGGTTTTCCTGTTTTCTTGCAGTTCACACTCACCCGCCCTAGTCACCTGGAGTAAAATTTGACAAGTCTGGTCTTTCTCCTAACTAAAAGGGGGAGGAGGGCAGGAACTGATAAAAGGGGGAGGGGAGGCACAGCTGTGATAGTTCATGGAGATGCCTGTGCGCTCAGGCATCTGACTTCCTCTTCCCACTGCCTTTCCCAGGCTCAGTCAAGGCCTCTTGCTGACCCTCCTCCCCCCACCCCACACCCGCCCTGCCACCTCAGTCTTCAGTTTCTCTCTTCCGGGTCCTTTCCTGACATGGTGCCCCCATATTAATTTCCTAAACAACCCATCTTCCTGTCTTTGCTAGGCACTTAGGTTTTGTCTGGAGTGACCACCAGCCCAGCCAGACAGCCTGGCCATGTTAGAGTTCCCCGGAGGAGGAGAAAGAAGGGGAGAGCTCTATTGTTTTGAGAATATTGACAAATGGAAATGTTCACGTTTGAAAACAGCCCCCTCCCGTGTGTTTCAGAACATCCCCCCCACCCCCGCAAGAAACCACTAAATCATTAAAACAGTCAGTGCAGAAATAAACTCTAAACTTCTGACCTTTACCTACACAACAAAGACGCCTTGTAGAGTTAGAGTAGACGGTGAGGCCACGTGCACCTTCTATAGCCGTGGTGAAGAGAGCGCTGGAACTGCCGTTAAAAATCAGTTTCTAAATTGTACATATTCTAAACATCAGCTTTTCCACTTAGGATCTAAGAGACGGAGGTGAAGGTGAAATGAAACTATGCAGGCAAAAGTACCAACCACCTTAAAAATGAAAAAGCTGTAATTGACAATTACATGGAAATTTCTACCTTATTTTTCAACAAGCCACAATGTGTAGGATTCGGAAAACACATACAAAAAAGATATGGCAAAGAGTCTTGTTCCTCTGTCTTCTCTACAATTCTGATCACCTTCCCCTGATGATAGAGAACCAATGTTTTGCGTATCCTTCCAGAGTTTCTTTATACAAAGGGATGCATTTTCCTTCATTGGTATATGTGTCTTGATTTTTTTCACTTGAATGTATCTTGGGGAGCTTGTCATAACAATACACAGAGAATCTCCGCTTTTTACAGCTGCATGCTGTTTCACTGGAAGGAAGCCTCACACTTTAACCAGTCTCTTCATGATATTCAGCTTATTTCCATTTTTTTGGTTACTGCAATGCGGCCCTAAATGAGTCTTTTCATGAATGCATTAATGTCTAAAAGACAAATTCCTAAGTATGGCTTTGCAGGGTCAAAGGATATCTGCACTCGCAATTTGGAAAGCCAGCTTCCCTCCTTTGGGTGGCAGAGCACCACACTCCCACTGACCTGGTGTGTGAGCGCCTGCTTTCCCCACAGCCTCACCAGTGGGGTAGGTTCTCAAACATTTTGGACTGATTAAAATATCACCTTATCATTTTATGTGCATTTCTCATGAGTAAAATTGTACCTTTTTCATATTTTTAAAGACCATTTGTATTTCTGTTGATTTTTAAAACAACCATTGAATATTTGATGCTAGAGAGCATCTAAAGTTCATTAGAACTCTAACTTCCAATGATTTTCTGATCATTGTACTAGGCAGCTGAGATAAAAGGGAAGCGAAGAATGGAGGTCATGATGTTCCATTTGCTCTGACTAAAGTTGAATACCCAAATATGCCATTAGGATGTGAGCAATGAAAAGTGGGAATTATGTTTTGCCCATCTGTATTCCCAGCAAAGGGCAGGCACTTAGTCATCATGAACACTAGTGATATGATAAGCTGTTTTCAGGAATTCCTTTCATAGAAGTACCCAGCGAGGATTATGGTCTAGGTAATCTGGGTAGCCTGCCAATGAGTGCGGGTTATTTCTTCTATTTTATCAAAGTACAGCCACCCTAAAGCTTATTAATGAAAAATAATCTGAAGTGACCATTGTTAGCTACATAAGGTCAGGGTCTGACAATAAATTTGGTAAGTTTACTAGTGAATGAAGTTTGCTTGAATGAAGAAATCATAATACAAACAGAAGTGTGATGATTCTTAGGAAATCTAGAAAAACAAATTGTTGTCAGTGTTCTTTCCATCTTATCTTAGAGCAAAAGGTTGCTAATTGTAGACTGGTTCTTTAGGGAAAAGCATCCAGCACTTTGAAGGGGCAATTCATGTGGCTGTCATGAGGGCATTTGATTTTGTTCTGTTTCTCACTGCCTCTTTTCAGATGGCTCCCTGTTCTTTTCAATTTTTATATCTCAATTACAGTTGACATTCAATGTTATAATAGTCTCAGGTATGTAGCATAGTTGTTAGTTATATATTTATGATGTGATTCCCCCCATAAGTCTAGTACTGACCTGGCACCCTATGTAGCTATTACAATAGTACTGACTAGATTTCCTGTGCTGTTCTCCGCATCCCTGGGACTGTTTTGTAACTACTGACTTGTACTTCCTAACCACTTCAGTTGGCTCTCTATTCTGATTCTGATTCTGCTTGCTCCATCCTGCCACTCAGACAACATAAGAGCATGATGAACCTAAGTACAGCAGGGGAAATTTTCAAGTTCAAATAGTCTATGGATGAGATACACTGTAAGCATTTTGTTATTACTCAGCTTTAAGGGTATGAGAGGGTGAATATTAGCATCACTTTGGCTTTCTTTGTTGTTTTGAATACACAGGCTCAGTTCATCTTTATAGAAGATATGCCTTTCCTGGGAAGAGCTTAGTCAGGCATACTCTGCAAAAGCTCTCCACATTGGTCTAACACTTTCCCGCCTCCCACATTCACTCTCTTTTCAAAAATAAAAAGCACCCCCAGCTCAGCCCTGGCTTGATGGCTCAGTTAGTTGGAACATCGTCCTATACACCAAAGGTTGCAGGTTTCATCCCCAGTCAAGGCACACACCTAGGCTGTGGGTTCAATCCCTGGTCCAGGCACAAATGGGAAGCAGCTGATCAATGTCTCTCTCTCTCCCATTGATGTTTTCTCTCCCCACCCCCTTCTAAAAAAATCAGGAAAAACATATCCTGGGGTGGGGTAGGGGGGAAGCCCCTCCCATGTCCTTCCCTTTCCCCCACTCCTTTGGCTTCAGCTGGAAACAGCAAGTTGTTTCCCTGAATCAGCTACTCTGCTCTTTCCCTCCCCAGGATCATTTCCATGTGCTGTCCTGGCCTATGGCAGGAGAACTACTCCCACGCCGTTCTGAACTCCTGTATTCAGAACTAAAAGGAATCATACATCTGCTTCATGCTTGAAATATAGGACTCAGTACTTATTGTTTATTAAGCAAAAGAACTAGCTACTCATTACCTAACTTCCCCCATCTCCTTCTATTTATTATGCATTCTGTAACTCTTAGTAGTTTACTCTAGGAGTTGGTACTTTCCCAGTCAAAAATTCCCTTATTGAATTTTGTCAATCAAAGTATATGAAATGTTTAAATCCTTATTATTTTACTGACACTTAAAATAATCATCCTAGTCCAATCCTAACACTTTACAGAAAAGGAAACCAAGACCGTGAATAGTTCAGTGATAATTCAGCTAAGTTCAGAGTGGCAGAGTGGCAGAACTTTTGTTAGAACCCTGGTCCCATTAAGGGCTGACCCAGTCGTTTGCTGCTACCGCCCATCACCACCCCATCAGGAGTTACTTACACTCATTTAACTCTCCGTGAGGAGCGCCTCTGCCTCGGGCCGGTCCCGGTACTAGATGCTTCTTTACACACACTCCTTTAACTGAGGAGTAACATATAAACCATTTTCAAAATTATCAAGTCAGGGCAAAAACTAGAAAGCCATTACAATCAGTTCTGAGAGAAGGAACTTTCTCCTGAAAGGAATTTAGGTAAGAATACTTTGGGTCCATGGGACCACTCAAGGGCAGTCTACTCTTTCTTCTCTTGCCCCAAGGATGCCCCTACTTCTCACCTTACATGCCCTCCCTGCAAAGTGAATTTGGATTTGCTAGGGTATGTGACATTAATTCAACACTTCTGCCTAATCCCTTGAAATTGCTGTTTTTCTTCTGCTTTCTTCTGAAAGGCATTTTCCTGGGTCCTGTAGCAAGAACAGAATCTCAACTCCTTTTTCTCTTCTCACTCCATGGGACCCTGCTACAGGGCTTCCCCTCAACAACCCCTTCCCCACAGCCTTCCCCAGTGGACGAAGAGAAAACAGACACAATTGTGGTGATTTGAAAGGTCTTGTGAATGGCTTGTCCATTTCAGTGAGTGTGAGAGCTGCTCTAATTGAAGTCATATGGGGAAAGGCATCTATGCCTGGAGGAGGGAAGTTGCTCCCACACTAAGGATTCCCAGCTGCATTCCGAGGGCTTTCGGGTTTAGTGGAAGTCTTCGTGCGAGCAGCCCTTGAGATAGTTTTAACTGAAGGTGACCTCTGGATGGGCCATTTTACCGGCTTCTCGGAGTCCTGCTTCTTCTCTTCCCTTGGCCTCTTGTTGTCTCGTGTCCTAGGTTTGTCTTCCTTCATGGTCTGTCCTTTCCCTCCGGCAGTCACCTTGGTCCTCCTTTCCTCCTTGGCTCTGGGACGCCCCGGGTTCTTGGGTCTTGGCCTTGACTTCTTCAAGGCAGTCTCTGCCCTCGCGTTCCGTCTCCATTCTTGCCTGGCCTTCTTGGCCGCCATGCGACGCACACGGCGCTTCCGGGGGACCCGCGGCCCCACAGGGGTCCTCCTTGGGGACCCAGCGCCCTCCTCCAACCTCGGGCGTCCCGGCTTTCTCTTGGGCTTCGGAATTTTCCAGACCCTGAAATAGCCAGAGCCGTTGGTGCCGCTGATCCTTATGAGTGTGCCCTTAAAATCAGACTTGGGCATTTCGCCAGAGCGGCGGCACCACTTCCTGCGCATTTGGTAGCCAGCATGTCCCAGCTCCTTCTTGAGAGTGGCCAGAGGCAGCCCGTTGTGCGAGGTGATGGAGGCGATGGCTCTGAGCAACACCTCAGACACTCTAAGCGTGAAGCGTGAGTCCCGCTTCAGTGGTGCCCTGAGGATTTTTTCAGTGGGCTGCTTGGTTTTAACTTCAGCACCTTGGGATTCGCCACTTGGCTGGTTCCCCTCAGCCAAGGTCTTGGCCACCTCAGCCATGGCCCCGCTCTGCCTTCGGCCTCTGCACTGCTACTGATTTGGGGACTCACCTACGAGGAATGAGCTAGCGCTGAGGCTGGCTGGGCCATGTCACAGAGGCAGGGCCATGTCACAGAGGCAGGGCCTTGTCACAGAGGCAGGGCCACGTCACAAAGGTAGGCCCAGCCAAGAGGTTCGGGTCCTGGTGAGAGGGCTGGCAGATCCCTCCTAGATGGGGATGATGATGATGATGATGATGATGATGATTTATTTTACTTCTAATAAACTACCACTTCCTTCCAGGTCTAAACCAATCCAGATCTTTCCGGTCAATGAAGAATCTCCTTTATAATCTTCCAGGTTTTGTTCCCTGCTTTTATGCTCACACTTCTCACTGATCTTGATCTCAGCCACTTTTTGAAGTTCACTAGTTTTCTGTGAAAAATAGTGTGTACCATCTACCCACATTTCCCTAAGGGGAGAGACGCTGATTTCAACTCTCCCAAACAGCCATAGGATGCCTTTAAAAAGTACATGTGGTAGTCTGTAAGATACAGCCCGGCCCAGAAATGCCCACTTTTAGCTACCGTGAGTTAGGTATCCACAGCATGTCTCCCTGATTCCCTGCAAAGGAAGGAATCCGTGAGGTTCCTCTGCCCTAAACAATAATTCCCACACCTAGGAAGTTCAGATGTTTCATGCCGTTGGAACAATCAGATTCCAAATAGCCTAAGAACACTGGCCTAATCATTATTCTTTGAACAGACTTCATGCTCTTCTCCCTCCAGTTCCTCTGCTGTTGTCCATCCCATTTCTCTCCCCAGATAAATTCTGCTCATCATTCAAAGGCCTGCTAAATCCCTTCTTCACTGGAGCCTCACCAGACTCAGTCAAATGATTTCTCTCCTCTTAACCACCACAATTACTCTTGCAATCCTATACTCCTTTTCCTTTATTTTAAAGTAATTTGGTATTCAAGGGTACAATGTACCACAATATTTTTAAAAAGAAAAAAAAATCTGGACATGGAGCTGGGAAACATGAATACAGATCCTAGCTCTTTAACAGCCATGTGACATTGATACACCTCTTAATACCTTTGGATCTGACTTTGAAAAGAAAAAAAAAGCCAATAGCCCCTTCTTGCCAACATCACAGAATTACTGGAAAGGCTCAGAAGAGGTGATGGTAGATGACAAAAGGCTGCCCAGATATAAGATGTAAAATAGTTTTACTCTGTTTGTGTCTTTCCAACTAAATGAAAAGGTCCCTGAGAGCCAGGTAGTCTTTGAATTTTTAGGCCCCATCCCATACCTGACACTGTCTTTCATCACACATAGAAGGCGTTTGACTGAGTCTGCTTAAACTCCTCCCTGGTGAGGAGGCTTTCTCTGGATTCAGAAGGAGACTCCCAGAAAATCAGGAGAAAGAAGGAGGATGAATTTCAAAGGGTTGGAAATGAAGGGACTGAAGAAGCTAGTTGCTCATGGACCTCTTATTTTAGGCAGAATTTAATTGGGAATAACTCAAAGAATACTTCATATTGCAAAGCATATCATACTTTTCCAGAGGATATTCACATATACTCAGAGTCAACTGTGATATACTTTCTTCTAGGAGTCAAAGCACTTCTTAAGCATAAAAGTACACTTCGTAAAGAACAAATTTTAATAATTAGGTCTGGGATGGGGCTGAAAGTTGTATCTCTAACAAACTCCCAGGTAATTCCATCTGGTTAAAATATGTGGTGGGTGGTAGTGGGGAGAGTAGATACTGAGAAGGGAAATGAGAGCAGAAAGGTGGTGTAGGTGTGTGTGAAGAACGCATACCATAATACTGACACAGTGTGAGTGGTAACGTTCGTATGCAAACCTGAGTCTATTTAATTCTAAGGCCTGAGTTCTTAACAACAACACCATATGCCTGGTTTCCCTTTCTCCAAGACTGACTCTCCCCATCTTACACATCTCCATTATCAAGCAAGGGGAAGTTTATCTCCGTAATCACAGCTCAAAATCAAGAGTATCACTGTACCTTCTTCCAGTGTCATTTTTTAAATATATAATCTTTATTATATTTTTCCATTATCATTTAGTCCCCTTATACCACCCTTCCCCAGCAATCACCACACTGCTGTCCATGTCCATGAATCCTTTTTCTTTTTTGCTCAATCCCTCCACCCCTTAACCTCCCCACCACTAGCCGTCATCTGCTCTCCATCTATGAGTCTGTCTCTGTTTTGCTTCTTAGTTCAGTTTGTTCATTTGATTCCACATGAGTGAAATCATACGGCATTTGCCTTTCTTTGACTGGCTTATTTCACTTAGCATAATGTTCTCTGTGCCCATCAATACTGTCACAAAGGGTAAAATTTTCTTCTTTTCTACAGCTGAGTAGAATTTTGTGTAAATATCCCATAGTTGTTTTATCCACTCATCTATTGATGGGCACTTGGGCTGCTTCCATACCTTGGCAATTGTAAATAACGCTGCAATGAACATAGGGGTGCTTATGTTCTTTCAAATTAGTGTTTTGGGTTCCTTCAGATGTAGTCTCAGAAGTGGAATTGCTGGGTCAAAAGACAGATCCATTTTTAATTTTTTGTGGTATCTCCATACTGCTTTCCACAGTGGCTGCAATAGTCTGCAGTCCCACCAACAGCGCAAAGGTGTTCCATTTTCTCCACATCCTCACCAGCACTTTTTTGATTTACTGATGATAGCCATTCTGACATGTGAGATGGTATCTCATTGTGGTTTTCAGTTGCATTTCTCTGATCATTAGTAATGTTGAGCATCTTTTCATATGTCTATCAGCCATCTGTATGTCCTTTTTGGAGAAGTGTCTATTCAGTTTCTTTGCCATTTTTTAATTGGGCTGTTTGGTTTTTTGGTGTTGAGTTTTGTAAGTACTTTGTAAAGTTTGAATGTCCCAGTGTTAAATCAGGGCAGAGTACTGTGAACCTGAGGCTCTACAAGGTCAGGGGACTAACACATCAGCACACAGTGCACTGTGGAAGAGTTGCCAGATGGATAATCAGAGCCACATGAAGCAGATTTTCTCCCATTTGTGTAGTCTCTTGGTCTGGCTATCCTTCCTTGTTACATAGATCAGTGGCCACAGGGTGGGGCAATCTCCAGAGGAAAGAAGAGGAAAAAACGTATGCTTTGAGAGTAGGAGGAAAGTAATTGAAATCTGACCTTCAGATTATCTGATTCCAGGTAAAAATAGGTGGAGGCACACAATGGTATCATCATGAAAAACAAGAACCAAATCAAACAACCATGTTTATTAATGCCCCTGTGATCTCAAAGGAGACCAATTAGAAACCTCTGGGAAAGCCCAAAATGAAAGAAAAAGATATACAGGGTTTGGCAGAAGTAAGGTCTGCTTGAATGTGGTTGGTAGGGTAATAATATGCGTGTAATAATTTATTGTTTTAATTTGAACATTTCACCTAAAATGTCATATGGTGTGCTTGAGTGTGCTGTTTTTATGCTATAGAATTAATGCTTATCATTTAGTAATAAAAGATTTTGTAATGAAAAAGGGGTGTTATTTATGCTGGACCCTATATGTAAAAAACATATCAGCCCTGGCTGGTATGGCTCAGTGGATTGAGTACTAGCCTGCAAACCAAAGGGTCACAGGCCCGATTCCCAGTCAGGGCACATGCCTGGGTTGTAGGCCAGGTCTCCTGTAGGGGGTGCGTGAGAGGCAACCACACATTGATGTTTCTCTCCCTCTCCCCCTTCCTTCGCTCCCTCTCTAAAAATAAATAAATAAAATCTTTAAAAAAAATCAAAAACACCTATGGCAAAAAAACACATTTTCATTTATATATAACCATTTATTTCTATATAAGTTTATATACAAATATGATGTAAGTAATAGAGGAATAACAAAAATGAGAGGTAAGAAATAAATTCCCACTACTGCTCAGCTGGTTTAGAGAACAAGAAATCCAGCTGACATTTTCCATAGCACCAATCCCTTCGAGTTCTTTTCTCACTCTTTGGAGTAAATCTACTTGCCAGCACTCTTCTCTTGACATCCCAAAAGGAAAAAAATACTTCAGAAAAAAAAATTTATTTAGTAACAGAGTCAATATAAACCAGTATTTACCCCTAATTAGGAGATACTAACCCAAGCTCCAGAAAGACAACTATCCCTTCCTATTTGAATGGTCTTTTATTATAAACCAGAAGTTATCATACAGAGAGAACATCATCACCCTGTCGTGAGAAAGAGCATCAGTCCTTAACTTCTGTACACCTTGTGGGTTAGGGATGGGGTGGGGGTGTGTTGGGAGAGGATACTAGGGAATGATGGCTAGTTTAAATCTTTCCACTTCAAGTTCCAGAGCAAGATCCTTTTGTTCTCAGTTGGTAACAAGAATCTTCCTCTAGGCCTCTATGAGGTCTCTAGAGAAACTTGGCTGATTTAGACTTTAATTACTGTATTAAAATTTGAGAACATCAGAGATTTCAATTAATCTCACTCCCTCATACAGAGTTACACAGCTCTAACTTCACTAAGGATAACTCCATGCCAGAGAGCAGCAAAAATTAGTAGCACACTTTGATCTAACCTCAATCTGTAACTCATTGCCCCTCCCTAATCCACATGCCTGGGATTTCAAGGCCTTTGGTCTTTCTGGCTCAATTACCTTGCAGTGAGTTAATTTACTTCTCTGCAGACTGAATAACAGAAACGTGTTCAACAGTGTATTACAACTCTCCCACTGACCTTAAACTGCTAGTTCTCTTTTCTGAAAAGGAACTTTTCTTCTCATTTTGTTTTATATTCTAAGACCTTTTTCTCCTCGTGAATTATTATATACCTTCCACTCTAATCTGAATGATCCCACAGGAGTTATTTGAGCAAATAAGCCCACCAGTCCACTCATGACTTTGGGGAAGACTACAGTGGTTCTTGCAAAAATAAAATAATGAGGTTCCTTAAAAACATGGAGACAGTCTGGGAATTGGGCATTTATCCTTTTACTCTTCAGCACAATTTTTTAGAAGTCAGGTCAGAGAAGCTAGATCCAGGTGATCATACTGGATGACCAGGCATATCTCTCAGCAATGAGCCTGAAAATATGATGATCTGGTCCCCCGTCTCCTCCCAAGATGCTCCTCACACCCTATATAACTCACTCTCCTCTATGCGCCCCTCAAAAATGCCAACAAGAAGTATGAACTTTACTATTACCAAAATCCCACCCAATTCCGTTTCTATTCTAAACAAAGGTATGTTATATAAATTAAAGCTCTCATCCACTCATTAATAGTCATGAGTTCAAGGACCATTCCACTACAGTCAGTTAAATCTCAAACTGAAAACCCACTTCTCTGAGGATTTATGCTTTCAGCATGAGCCTTGGGGCATCCCAAGACTCAGTTAGGCCGCAGGCCCACAGCAAACCTACGTTCTGGACATCAGTTTAATTTTGCTATAGTGACTCCCAGCCATCCCCCTCTGTCAAATTCCTAGAATATCATACAAATAAAGCCAAAGCAGAAACACAGAAAACTGCCAAGTAGCAACCATTTACCATATACATGTAACTCCTTTTGCAGTATGAGAATCAAAACATTCCAGACCTACATGCCCAATATGACATGTGTGGTACTACAACCCCAATACAGAGAAATTTATTTATATCTCAATGTCTAAACACCTTAACTTCACAAAATCCAAATTCCCTAATTAAAAACTGCTTTCCAGCAAATTAAGTGACTGTGGAAATAAATGCTCATACTAAAGAATACAACCAAGAGCAAGCCTCATTTGCAATCCCAATTCCCAGTGCTCATTGTAGAATTATACTGCATAGCTTCTCCCATTTTTCCTTCAAAATTCCAGTTCTAAATATTTAAATTAAAAAAAACACCAAATTCTTCATTTCCTGGGAAAATCATTCTTAATTTTCAATTTTAACCCCAATTCTTCTCCCATGATTTTTCCTCAGGCTTGGACCCACCTAGGGAAAAAAGAGTTACTTTTTATTCAAGGTCTACAAGTCTGGCATTGCAGTTAAAATACCACCCATTCTTTCGACAACACTGAAGAGTGGATGATGTTACTCATATTTACAGATAAGAAGATAGATGGTATACCAAAGGGAAACTTCAGAAGGAGAACTCTCTACACCTCACATTTAAACCCAACAAAGATCCTCATTTTCCACCTTCTATCTGGAGAAGAAAAATTGCCACACCAGACCTTTTCCATATTATCTCACTAATCAAAGCTTTGAGCAAGAAACTCACATGGTCCTTTCTTTGCTATAATTTCTACCATAGTAGCTATATCAGTTATCAGTTTATTGTCTCTCAGCACCAGATTCAGCCTTTTTTGCCTGATATGTGAAAATGGATCTGGGCCTTTTAAATATTTTCCCTTTTTCAGTTGATATGATGCTAAACTTTGTCAGTAGATAGCTTTGGAGAGACATTGTAGAAGGAAAGAGTTTTCCCCTCTGGTTCCAGTTTTCCTGGGCCTCCCCTTCCCCAGGTTCCCAGAGCAGAGGTTTGGAAAGCTGTGGCCCATGAGCTAAATCCAACCTGTCGTCTGTTTCTGTGTGGCTTGTGGGCAGCTCTGAATTGGGCTAGCACTTTGAACTGCAGAGAACAAGACAGTATGTCCCCACTCAAAGTGTCCAATTTATGATCCAAAATTAATCAACATACTAAGTAGAAAACCTAAACAGCTCCCAGAGGAAAAGGCCAACAACAGATGCCAATCCTGAAATGACCTAAATGTCAGATTAACAAAGACTTTAAAGCAGCTTATAAACGTGCTCCAAAAAGTCAGGGCTGTTGAGATCAATGGAAAGACAGAAGTTTTCAAAAGAAAGAAAACAGAAGTTATATTTTTTAAAAATTCTATAAGGGAAAATTTTAATAACAGGAATTTTAAAATTCATTGTAGAGCAGGGGTGTCAAACTCATCTTCACCAGGGGCCACATCAGCCTCACAGTTGCTTTCAAAGGGCCGAATGTAATTTCAACTCCTTAACAGTTAAGGACAAGTTACATTCATACAGTCCTAAAATTATTTTGTGTAGAGAATCAGAATAAGTGGAGATGACAGAAGACAGCCACTGAACTTTAAGATAGAAAGTGCCAAATATAAGCAAGAGAAGGGAAAACATGAAAAGAATTGAAAATAGTCTTTGAGACCTATGGGACAACTTCAAAAGGACCAATATTCAAATTACAAAGTCCAGAGGAAGAGGAGAAAGAGATTGGAGTAGGGGAAAAGTACATATATTTGAAGAAATCATAGTAGAAAACTTGACGAAAGGCATAAGTTTGTAGATCCAAGAATCACAGCAAAACCCAAATGGGTAAACTTGAAGAAAACCATTGTTACACACATCGTAATCAAACTGCTTAAAACGAAAACAAAGACAAAACATGAAAGTGGACAAAGAAACACAACACAGGGGGGAACAAAATTCAAATGATTGTATTCAGACCAGAAGTCAGTGGGATATTTTTTAATGACTAATTATTGGTCCAGATGCTTCTGAAATCTATTTATGGGTTGAAAATCAAACATAATGTTTGCATATGACTGGATGAGCAACTGTACATTGAAAAAAAGGAGATACAGGATAATGCACTAAATCTTATTATCTTCCTGCATGAGAAGGATTAGAGAGAAAAAGAACAGGTTTTACTATTCTCTAGGGCAGTGATTCTCAAAATGTAGTCTTTATAGTCCTGGGGGAGTCAAGACTTTCAGGAAGCTATAACGAGATCAAAACTTTTCATAGTAATTCTAAGACATTATTTACCTGTGCTGTCATTTACTTTGACAGGGCAGAACCAACAAGTGGGTAAAACTAGTGTCCCTTAGCATGAATTGGGGCAGGGACACCAGGCTGTACTAGATAGAGGATGCCATATTCTTTACCACCACACACTCATAGAAAAGAAGGAAAAGGAAGCAATTTTCATTTCAAATATCTTCAGTGAAGAGACAAAAATGATCACTTTATTAAATCTGACTGCCTGAGGACCCTTCTTTTTAATATTCTGTGTGGCAAAATGGGAAGTATACATAAAGCACTTCTGCAATGTGTTAAAGTTTAGTGGTTGTCTCAAGGAAAAGATTTTATGTAATCATCACAAGGTGAACAAGCCACTTTTTCATAAAACACCATTTTACTTGAAAGAACAACCAACACACAAATGATGGTTATTGAAATTTGGGTACTTGGCAAACAGTCTCAAAAACAAAGTAACTATAACTTCATACAAAACAACAGACAGGATTTATTACCAATGGTAAAATCAGTCTTCCAAGAAAAATAATTTTTTTAAAAGACCTATATCAGCTAAAACAAGTTTGATATCTTCCCAAAACTTTCTGTTGAGATCAGTGATGATATTAACAATCATGATTTTGGATAGTGCACAGAGAAATGTGTCAGTTTGTGGAAGATCTGCCTAAATCAATGAATTAATATTTTCCAAATGGCCAATGCATTGCAATTTTACAATGTAAGTTTACAAAACTATGTATGGGTGAAAAATTCATTCAAAGTACAAGAGAGACCATTAGTTTTTAATATAATGGGGTATGGAAAAACTCATTGATATGGTCTCAGATTTCACATTGCAACTAACTTTTAAGAAACTACTACTTGTCGTTTAAGTGTAGTGTCAACAAAGAATATCCACAATTATCTAAAAAAGCTACTCAAATACTTCTCCCCCTTCCAACATTATCTGTGTGAGGCTCAACTTTCTACATATACTTTAAACAGAGCAACATATTCAACCTTCAGTAATTATCCATTCCTGAGGATAAATATGAGAATTCACAAAAATACTGTGAATGAAGAGTTGTTTTCAACTCTTCGGCATTATGTCTGTCCTTACAGGGTACATGAGAGTCCATAGTGGGGAAAATTTCTATAAATGTGATTGTTATGGAAAGGCTTTCAGCGTAAGTTTTTCCCCTACTGTTTACATAAGAATTCACACTGGGGAGAAACCCTATGAATGCCATGATTATGGAAAAATCTTCAGGAAGCACTCATATTTGATATACACATGAGAACTCACATTGGAGAATACCTGTAATCATAACCAATAGGGAAAGTCTTTCAGAAGAAGCTTTTCTCTTACTGTACACAACAGAATAAAAATGAAATTCAGTGACCTTGTGAAAGCCTTCAGTGTTACATTACCCTTTAGGAAACATATTCAAACCATACCAGAGAAAAGCCCTATGAATGTAATCAGTATAGAAAATCCTTCCCCTGTAGTTCTTCATTTACTATGGATAAGAGAGTAGTCAGTGGGGAGAACCCCTATGACTACAATCAATAGTGAAAGGCATTTATTGCTCTTTCATCCTGTAGGCAACAAAAAAAGAATTCACACTTGTGGGGGAGCTTTGCCCACAGAGCCCCCCCAACCCCCCACACCCTCGGCACCATCCACCTCAGATGAGAATAAGTCTACCAAGACAGGATCTGCTTGGGGAGGAAAGGTGGCCGATCTCTCAAAGAAGAAGGACCAGGAACCTGTTCCTCAATGGGCGTTTATTGGGTTTAATTTGCATAGGAATACAGGGTGTATATGTAAAGCTCATCAGTCATTGTCAGGCAGAAATTATTAAATAATAGATAACATTCAAAGAACTCTGAGGGCTTATTCTGAGTCAGGGTTAGATAGTTAAAGGGCCATAAAACTTTGGGGAACAAACTCACTTCATACCTGGACCCTTATCATTTAAATTGAGGCTGTTAGCAAAGTAGGTTTCACAGGATTTTATGCATTCTTTCTTAGGCCTGATCACCACAGGGAACCCGCCCTTTCCAGAACAGGGCTGCTCCCACCTCTGGCATTGTTTCAGGCTTAAGTAAGGCAGTCAAGAGATTAGGAGACTTCTTGCAGACAGAATGAGGACTCAGGCTATGTCAAAGCCAAGGGGGGCAAGGGTCCATCACCCCCTTTTTCTATAGCCCCCCAAGTCCTTCCCTGAGGGCCCCTTCAAGACCTTGCCTGTCTTGGGTCATCTCTCCTTTGAGGAATCTTACCTGTCATTGGCTAACCGGTCATCTGCCTGGGGCCAAGCAGGATGAAGAGAAAGGGGGAAGAGGCGGTGCCCCTACAAGGAAGATAAGCTTTGTCTCCTAAGTGGCTTATGGTCCCAAGGTCTTTCTACAAGGCCTTAGTCACAAGGGGTTACAGTTTTTGAAACCAGGCAGGGCGATTCCCAACACACACTGAACAGAAATCTTATGAATGTAATCAATGAGTATGGGCAATTTATCTCTCCTTAGGTAATGGATGAGCAATCACACCAGAGAGAGATACTTTGAATGTCACCAAAGTGGATGAGTCTTCCATTTTGCACAAATTTCACACAACAGGAATACATAAGGAATGTGTATCCCTCCTTATTTACAGTGGCAAAAATTTCTTCAATGTAATTAGTGGGGCCAGCTTCATGGGCATGCACTAATGCAATCACACAGGGCTCCATGCCTGAAGTTTAATACTGAGGTTGCCATCTTAAAATTCTTCATAATCTCATTGTTGAGTGTGTGTTTTATAAGTGAAGAAGCCTGTGTTTGGAGGCTGGAAGTTCATGCCCAGTCTGGCCTCCTGCCACCTCACTACCTCCCGGGGACAGGTTCCATATATTGATATATACAAGAGCTCCCGTATATATTATTTTATATATTAATATTATTTTTACAGATAAGTATTATACAAAAAGTCTCCTTTGACACTAACCTACACAAATATGCCAAAAAGAGATACATCCTTCTCTATAAATCCTAAAAGAAATAAATCTGTGGACCTGTGGACCTAGGCTAGAAATCTAGATTATTTACCAATACTACAACTACAAGCCAGGTACACACATAACAGATGAAAAATTTAACTTTACAAAGCACTTAAACTGATTCAGAAGTTATGTTCTTAGAAACAGAGAATTCATAAAAGAACCTTGGGTATTAAAAAACATAGAAGTCTACAACTCATGTATTATCAACTGCCCCAAAATGACAGCAAGTACTGAAAACAGCACCACGTATTTCAACCCCCACCCTCATCACAAAAGAAGCAGCTTTGTCCCTCAGCAATCAGAGTGCTCTTCGAAAATAACACTGGATTCTTGCTGACCTATCAGCTCCTACCTTTATTAGATTTCAGAAAACTGAGATGCTCTTTCTTGGCTGCTGATTTCCAGTTTTCCTCAGTGGATGCTTGGTTAGCATCCCCCTTCATAGTTACTGCCCACTTTCTTACATGCTGCCTCCTTCAGCTGTTAAAGGAATACATAGAAGTTGTGTCTATACTTATTTTCTAAAAACTATTTTAAAAACCAATGGGGGAAAAACCTCTAGGGTCTCTATCAAGCTTTAGGATGGAAGAAAGTATTTTAAACATTAGCAAAAGAGTTGGATTTCAGGATTAGTATCTCCAAAGGTCTTAATTTTCTAGAAGAGGGTAAAATCTCCTTCATCTCCTATTTCAGAACCCTAGAATATGACTTTTCAGAAGAAAAGGAGCAGACTACACTTAAAGTACCGAGTTTGTTGAGAACTATTATTTTGGCACTTTACAAACTTTCAGATACACCTTTCCCCTAATCCACTAGCTGCTTTTATCTAGGCATTCTTCACAATGTCCTCCTTGTTCATGATCCAGTCACCTTAAGATCCTTAAGACACAGGCACCAAGTCTCCTTGTCACACATCAGCAGTAACAGCAGTGCCTGTAGATGGATAAAATTGAAGACACTTGAGTTCTAAAAAATTGAAATAATATGTTAAGCTACTGCCCTGTCTGAAGTCTCTGAATTTAAAGTTATTTTTCCTTTCAAATAATCTTTATATTCTATTTTCCTGACTTATTACATAGGAAGTGACTTGTTTATAGTATAGGCTCAATAAATATTGTCAAAAAGCAGGAGCAACTCTGTGATTGGTTATCTAATAAATTTTATCTATAGGGAGGGCAAACTAGAGCAAAGGTAAAGCTATAATTGCTAAAAAAATAATAGTCATTCATTTCAGTGACAGGGAAACGTTTGGCATTTGGAGATTGTGCAGTGAGCTTGTCTGAAGTGGACGTTCTTCTGGGATTGTTTATGTCCAACAGGAGCACAGCATCCAGCACCGCTGTGCCAAATGAGTGCCTGGATATCAGGGGCAGGTTTTTTTCCTTTATCACTACATTGCATTAAAAAAAACCCCTCATATTTGCTGATTTCACTCAAGAATTGTAACAGATAATTTTGCTTTGCTATTGGTGTTGAACTCTCTTCCAGCTAACATGAAGGCTTGCTTCTGCTTTACCAATTGCAGCTTTATCCATTTGATTCGTTCGCTTCCTAGATAATAGTTAAGATGACCAATCAGAATTGCCCCACTTTCTGACAGACTCTTCCCAAAGCCAACACAAGTCCAGATCACAAAACAATCCCCTCCTACTGGGATGTCCCACAGGTTCCTCATGGTGCACAGTATCTGCTGTTGCAACAGTAGACCCACCTCTTATTTGCCTATAGGTGTGTTTCCTGGTGTTTAGCTGGTGGGCACAGACATCTACGTGTTGATTGCCCTCATGCATTATACAGATACATTTTTCCTTGTCTTCCTCTTGTCCCTTAACCTTGTTTATGCTACTTCTGTTACTGATAAGTTTCTAATTTTATTTTGTCAGCATTATCAGTCTTCTCCTTTGTGACTGTCTTCCTAACTCAGGTCACAAAAATAGTATTTTCTATTTTCTTTTAATATTTTTACTTTTTAAATGTTTAGCTCTTTAATACCTCTGGACCTTAATTTCATATGCAGATAATGAGGACTGTGGTTCGTCGTAAATCCTCAGGATTAAAATTCACACCCATCACTTTCTCTGGGCAGCTTCCTTGACTCTCCCTCTCCATTTCAGCAGTCTGGGTTAAGGGTCCTTGTGTTCTGTCCCCGTCGTACACTTCACGACCATCATCACTCTGTCTGAGAATGGACTGCTTGCGAGCAAGGCAGCATTTTATTTACGGCTTTACTTTCATGCCTAGTGTGTTGCTTACACAATAGTGCAGTAAAGATTTACCAGTTGACCAACTGCCCTCCTTACTTCATTTCCTAGAGAGCAAGAGCCAGATTTTCCTTGGTGGGCCTCTACTTGTGTTTGTTGGTTTAAAACTTAGAGAAACTAGAATTTTCCTTGCTGCTTCATTGCTATGGTAATGTGGCAGGTTTTTCATGTGGGCAACATCAGTTCTGCACCATGATTGGCTAAGAAATTTAAGGAATTGACTGCTTATCTCATTCCCCTCAGCATTTTTCTGCCCACCTACTGCACAGAACATTTAAAATAGTAAAAACCATTCTTACCTCACAGATCGAACAAAGGCAAGACCATTTTGCTTAAGGGTCATAGTTTGCCTACCCCTATTCTATGTCCACGAGGTTTCACTGTACCTTTTGGGAAGGAAGGAGGGAGATGTAAAATGTGGGCATTTACAAGTAGGAAGAAAGCTGGATATCCAGACTGAATATCCAATTTAAACATAGGCCAAAATCAGGCATATGGCCTCTCTTGGAACCCAAGCATTTTATTTTGCTTTATTTTTGTTGGTGTCATTAACTTTCGTTTTTGCAATTATAGTTGACATTAAATATTATTTTATATTAGTTTCAGGTGGATGGTATAATGTTTAGACATTTATATAATTTACAAAGTGATCCCCCTCATAATACAATATTATTGACTATATTCCTTATGCTGTACTTTACATCCCCATGACTATTTTGTCATTAATTTTATTTTTTTCAATTATAGTTAACATTCAATATTATTTTATATTAGCTGCAGGAGTATAACATAGTGGTTAGACAATTTTATGACCTATGAAGTGATCCCTCCAATAATACCAGTACCCAGCTGGCACCATATACGTAGTTATTACAATATTATTGACTATATTCCCTTTGCTGCAATCCACATCCCCATGGCTGTTTTGTAGCCAGGACTTTGTACCTTTTAATCCCTTTACCTTTTCAGCCAGCCATTCTTACTCCCCTCCCATGTGAGACCCCTCAGTTTGTTTTCTGTATGTTTCTGTTTTATTTGTCCGTTTACTTTGTTTTTTAGATTCCACATTAATAAAATCATACAGCACTTGTCTTTCTCTGTCTGACTTATTCCTCTTAGCATACTACCCTCTAGGTCCATCTATGCCATTGCAAATGGCAAGGTTTCATTCTTTTTTTATAGCCGAATAATATTCCATTGTATGCATGTACCACATCTTCCTTATTCACTCGTCTATTGACAGGCACTTGGGTTGCTTCCATATCCTGGCTTTGTATATGGTCCTGCAATAAACATAGGGGTGCATATATCTTTTTGAATTAGTGTTTTGGATTCCTTTGGATATATATCCAGAAGTGGAATTGCTGGGTCACAAGATAGTTCTGTCCTTAAAATTTTGAGAAAAGTCCATACTGTTTTTCACAGTAGCTGCACCAGTTTGAGTCCCACCAATAATTCATGAGGGGAACCCAGAGATTTTAAATATTATTTTTTATTTTGATTAACATAATTCATGCACTAAATACAGTCAGATAATATTGAAAGACTTATTGTAAAAATAATGGCCCTCTACCCTACTTCTCCTTACTTCTCCAAGTCTTCCTCCCCAGAGGCAACAGCTTTTGACTCCTTTTGTAGCTACATCTTCTGTCTTTCATGTATCTCCCTTTACTTACCTCCAAATTTCTAAATATCTTGTTCACTCACTGAACATTCCCTGGAGCAGGACATCACTCAGGTGAAGAAGTTAAGCTTGAAATGGTATACATGAGGAAGGTATTATTTCGCTGGAGGAGCAAATATTTTGGACATTTCTGGAGACTGGAGTGAGAGTAAAGAGAATTTCTGGAATGAGGTAGAAGAAATTTTCTGCATGATATTAGTATTTATGGATGGCGTAATGAATCTGTATGTTGGCATTTTCTGTGTGGTCATTCATTTAATAAATTGTCAGAGAATAGGGTTCCACAGAAAAAGGAATTCTGGCTGTTGTCCACTGATGTATCCCTGGCACTGAGAGCAGTGCCTGGAAATGATAGGCATTCTGTACCCATTTGTACAATGAATAAATGAGTGGGGATGACACAGACAACACTAACGTCCCAAACCATCACGTCCTCTATGAACACTAGTTCTGGGTAATGCCAGGTAGTTCCTTTCAGTGGAATAGCTCCCCTTGGTGACTCCATGTCTCTGCTTTTCAGTGAGGTATGGGAAGCCCTGGGGGAATGGAGGGGGAAAGGAGATGCTTAGGGTGAGAGTAGCTGGAGGAGGGACTAGAACAAGCAGCCCAGGCTGGGGATGCCTTGTCATAAGTTTCCCTCTGATTTTCTTTTTCATACTCTTGCTCTAACCTCAAGGTAATACCAATAAAAGAGAGTTCTAAATCTGTGTGGATGGGGTGGGGGTGGCTGGGAGCGCAGATCTGTCCATTGTTTGCATGTCCAAGTACAGTTTGGAGAATCCACACAGATCTCTCTCCTCTCCAGCTCAGATGCCTCTCTCTAGATCACGTTAAATTTTTTTATCAATTTCTGATTTTTGTTTCTCTGATTATGCAAAATACTTTTGGATATTTATAAAAAATACTCTTCCACTTTAGGAATTTATCGTACAGAAATAGTTGTTCAACTGTGTCAAGCATATGTGTATAAGATGTCTATTTACTTGTAACAGTGAGAGTTTATAAACCCAACTACCCAACAATAGGAAAATTGTTCAATAAATTATGATCCGTCTGTGAAGACAGTGCATGCAATAGTGGTTAAAAGCAACAGCTCTAGAGCTAGAATGCCTAGCTTTAAATCCTGGCTCTGCTGTTTACTAGTTGTGTGACTAAACCTCAATTTCCAGATCTATAAAATGGAGATGCACTAGTCCCTACCTAATACAGTTACTATGTGACTTTGAATAAACTATTTCATCTGCTTGATCTCATTTTTTTCACCAGCAAAATAAAAGTGGTCATGTCTTCCTTGCTATTAAGAAAATGATGACCATGTACATTTATGGATTGAATCTTCACAAAAGATATGTAACACAGGTACTATTATTAGTCTCATTTTACAGGTGAAAAATACTGAGGTAAAAAGACATTAAATAACTTGTCCAAAGTCATGGACTTTATAGATACTCTATATGTGATAGCTGCTATTTCTGAAGTAAGGCACACTATATCTATTGGGATGCTTTCAGAGGCATATAATATAAATACAACCAAAAGCGATGAAACAGTGAATATATTGTTAAATCATATAACAAGTACTATAGCGATGAATGATCCAAGGTTGATTTGTTCAACAACTCATTAGTCTCACCAGAAGCGCAGGTATTTGCTAAATCTTTCTGCCCTGACATCCTCACCTAGTTTGCCCTCTTAGTAAGGATGCCATGTGCTTCCAGGATGACGGACATGGTTCCAAACATCAAATGCCAAAAACCACATTCAGAGGAGCAGAAAGTGTCCTTGTGTTTGTATCCCCTTTTATGAGTAAAGACAATCTTCCCAGAAGCCTCCTGGGAGATTAGCTGGGGAGAGACTTGGCTACTGCAGGAGCATTTGGTCATTAGGAAGAGGGGGAACAAAATTAAGAATCTATTAGAGAAAATGAAGGGAGGCAGTGTTGTTTACATTTTTGTTTAATTCCCCTTGAGTGTGGACTGCTCTTACTAACTTGCTCTTAATAAATATAATACAGGGAAAATGATGAGATGTTACTTCCATAATTAAGTTATAAGAGACTTTAACTTTCATCTGGCTGGCATCTTCTGTCTGGCTCTTCTTGTGTGTTTACTGTGATGAAGCAAAGTGGACAGGCCCATGTGTTTAGGAACTGAGGGCTGCCTTTCGTCAGCTACTAGGGTGAAACTGATGCCTCAGTCCAAACAAGCGTTCTGCATACTAAATAAATATCCAATGTACTGGGTAATCTTTCTTTTGCCCTTACAAATTTATTCTCCACCCTTCTCAATGCTCCTAGGGGATCATCAGGGGCTTCCTTGCCCCTCAGGCTCCATTTGGGTTCAACCAAGAGAGGCACTGTTGAATATGAGAGGTAGAAAAGCGAGTGAGTTCTGGGAATTTACCCTCCCAGCAATCTCTCTGTAAATGTGCCCTTATTTGGAAATAAGGTCTTTGTAGATATAATCAAGGTAACATGGGGTCATACTGGATTAGGGTAGACCCCTATCCAATGACTGGCATTCTTATAAGAAGAAGGAAATTTGGACACAGACATAACAGGAGAAGCCATGTGATAGTGGAATAATGGGTCCACAAGCCAAGGAATGCCAAGGATTTCCAGCAACTATCACGGGGAAAGAGGCATGGAACAGATTTTCCCTCTGAGCTTCCTGAAGGAACCAGCCCTGCCAACACCTTGATTTTGGGCTTCTAGCTTCTAAAACAGAAATAATAAATTTGTGTTTTAAACTACATCATTTGTGCAGTTTGCAGTAATTTGTTATGGCATCCCTAGGAAAGAAATATATTAAGCAATCATTTTTTGGCGTTACGTTAAAAAAAAAACCTTAACTCTGTGCTGAATGGCTCCATTGCCATTTTTAAAATAAAGTTTGCATTCTTTTTTAAAAAAAGATCTTATTTATCTATTTTTAGAAAGAGGGGAAAGGGAGGAGAAAGACAGGGAGAGAAACATCAATGTGTGGTTGCCTCTTGCATGCCCCCTACTGGGGACCTGGCCTGCAACCCAGGCATGTGCCCTGACTGGGAATCAAGCCAGTGACCCTTTGGTTCACAGTCAGAACTCAGTCCCCTGAGTCACACCAGCCAGGGTTCCATTACCATTTTAATGTGTTTTTTTTTCCTGATTATCATTGTAAAACATGCTATCAAAACTATAGAAAAGTTTAAAGAAAAATAACATTAGGGAATGTCCATAGTACTTCAATGGTTATCATTTTGGTATATTTCCATTTATCCCTTGCCTAAATGTGATTTTATATAGCTTTTTCACACGATACATAGAATTCTATATCCTGGGTTTTCACTTAAAATTATAGGTAAATAGGTATTCAGAGAGTAAACAACATAAATATTTTTATGTCTGCATAAAATGCCTCTATATATTAACATGTACTCCATATTTTACTTAGCAGTTCATCTGTTGTTGAATAATTGGATGGTTTTCTTTGGTTGTTGTTGTTATTGTAAACAGTCCGTGATTCAGGGTACAATGAGATGAAGATCTTATTTCCAGAACAATAACCTGGTTATTGGTGATTGGGATGGACTGAAGAAGTGCATATTAACAGCGGTGTCCCAAAGTCAGAGACCAGTCTCTATTGACTAATCCAGAAGTGACTGCAAAGGAAAGATTTAGGATGGGAGTACAGAGGGCCTTCCAGTCACATAGCGGGGAGAGCTGACCCCGGAATTTCCAGGTTACTCATTACACTTGGAACAAGACCTGCAGGGACATCTCCTGGACATGTGCCCTTTTCTCACTCTTAACAAATCCCACGTGTTCATCTTCTTTGGGCTGTCACTCAGGGGGTTCCTGCAGGCATCTTCCTAACTAACCTCCCGAGACTCATTTAGAATAAAAACAAAACTCAGACTGATCTTAACTGATCTGAACTAAAGCTGCCTGTAGGGATTTCCACACTTGGAACCTCTAGGACCTCTAAGTAGCAAATACTAATAGGGCACAGAGTGTGTCAGTTTGACTACCGTCTCCTCCCCTTAGGTCTATTCCCAGAGACACCAGAGAAGGAGGGATGATCAGGAGGGAGGATAAGGAGCTCAGGCTGGGCAGAGACTGGCTGGAACCCAAGTGCCTCCTTGGAGTCTGCTCAACACTATTACTAGGTTTCCCCAGGTAGAAAGTTTGGAAATTCAAAGTCATTTCTATTGACCTTTCTAGGATGTGCTGGAGAATGATTCACATTATAATTCCTTGGGGGTGATAACAGGCTTTTACTTGAGATTGTTAAATCTGGAAAAATATCAATCCATTATTTGTGTTTTCTGGGGGGGTCAACTCCAGAAAGAAGTACGGCAAGCTCATACCCTGGAAAAAGAACCTTTGTAATGAGATTGGAAGACTTTCAAGCAGGATAGGCTCCTCCCCAAAAAACTGAGTTACAGGGACGTTATCCAGGTGCCCAATCTGTGGAGACCCTTTCCCCTCATTCTACAACTGGAAAATGTTCAGATCATTTCCTCTTGTTTCATTCAAAACACATTTAGTCTGCTGTGTGCCAAGCTGGGTCTGCATATTATGGGAGAGAGATGAATAAAATATAGTCTTTGCCTAAGATAGTAAAAATCTGGCAGGAAAGAGAAGTCATTCAAAAGCAATTACTGCAAGAATTAGGGAATATTAAGTACTATAAATGAGGCACAAATAGAAATCAGAGGATGTCCAGCCATGGGACACCATACTCAGTTTTTGACTGGAGAAATTAAGAGAGGCCTTAGGGAGGACTGGACATTTAACCTGGGTCTTTATATTTTCAAATGTCCTCTCCTTTTTTTCCTCATGGCCACTGCCCTGGACCACATCTTTGTTACTCATTCATTCATTCACTCACTTATTTGACATATTCTTTTAACCTACAAAGTGCCAAAGTCAAGGCCAGGTGTGGTACAACCGTGAACAACACAGAAATGGCTCTTGTCTTCATAGAGCTTACACTCTAATTGAGGTAAGTAAGCAGAAAATAGGGTTATGACAGAATGAAACAAAGAACTATGTAGAGAACAGTAGGGGGGCAAAGTTTAGAGAGGAAGGTCAGAGAAGTCCTATCTGAGAAAATGATATACCTATATAAGCTAGGACTTAAGGAATGAGAATGAGCTAGTCATGGCAAAAATTAGGAAAAGAGCGTTCTAGAGAGATATAATAGCATATGCAAAGGCAATGAAATAGGAAAGAGCTGGAAAAGTTTAAGCTTCTTTTTTAAAGTATATTTTATTAATGATGCTATTACAGTTTACCCAATTTTTCCCCCTTCATCTCCCCTCCCCCCTGCACCCCCCAAACCTCCAGCATCCCCCCCTTAGTTCATGTCTATGGGTTGTACATATAAGTTCTTTGGCTGCCTTTGAGTTCTCCCTTTCCTATACCATTTTTGACCTCTCCCCATCTACTTTGTGCCTACCAATTATGCTGCTTCTTCCCTGTACCTTTTCCCTCTTAGTCCTCCCTTCACCCTCCCTACCGAAAACCCTCCATGTGACCTCCATTTCTCTGATTCTGTTCCTGCTCTGGTTATTTGCTTAGTTTTTTCTTTTTCTTTCTTTCTTTTTTTTTGTTTCATTTGTTGATAGTTGTGAGTTTGTTGTCATTTCACTGTTCATGTAAACAGTAAATTATCTTCTTGATCTTCTTTTTATCTCCTTTTTCTTAGATAAGTCCCTTTAACATTTTATATAATAATGGCTTGATGATGATGAACTCCTTTAACTTTACCTTGTCTGGGAAGCACTTTATCTGCCCTTACATTCTAAATGATAGCTTTGCTAAATAGAGTAATCTTGGATGTAGGCTCTTGCCTTTCATGATTTGGAATACTTCTTTCCAACTCCTTCTTGCCTGCAAGGTTTCTTTCGAGAAATCAGCTGATAGTATTATGTGAACTCCTTTGTAGGTAACTCTCTCCTTTCCTCTTGCTGCTTTTAAGATTCTCTCTTTATCTTTAATCTTAGGTAACTTAATGATGATGTGCATTGGTGTGTTCCTCTTTGGGTCCAACTTCTTTGGGACTCTCTGGGCTATCTGAACTTCCTAGAAGTCTATTTCCTTCACCAGATTATGGAAGTTTTCCTTCATTATTTGTTCAAATAAGTTTTTAATTTCTTGCTGTTGTTCTTCTCCTTCTGGTACCCCTATAATTCAGATATTGGAACATTTTAAGTTATCCCAGAGGTTGCTAAGTCTCTCTTCATTTTTTTGAATTCTTGTTTCTTCATTCTGTTCCAGTTGGATGTTTATTTCTTCCTTTTGTACCAAATCGTTGCTTTGAGTCCTGGTTTCTGTCCTGTCACTGTTGGTTCCCTGAATATTTTTCATTATTTCATTTTGGATATCTTTCATTTGTTCTTTCATTTTTTGACCAAGCTCAATCAGTTCTGTGAGCATTTTGATTACCAGGGCTTTAAATTCTCCATCAGATAGGTTGGCTATCTCCTCATTGCTTAGTTCTCTTTCTGAACTTTTGCTCTGTTCTTTCATTTGGGCTCCATTTCTTTGTTTTGGCACACCTGTTAAGTTATAAGGGAGCGGGGCCTTAGGTAGTCACCAGGGTGGGGCAACCCTCCTCACTGAGCTGCCTGCCTGCAGAGGAAGGTCCTGAGAGGGAACAGTGTGGCTCGCCTGCATGGCTCTAGCCCACTTTTCAACAAATTCCCATGTGAGACTGGGAGTTTCTCCCACCGCAGCAACCGCTGTAGTCCACAGTCAGCTGAGTCTCAGTTTCCCATTCAGTCAGCCCTGCCCAGCCTGCCCCCTTACCTCGGCTTCTCTCTGTCCACCGCCTTACCAGTCTGGGTGTTTTGGTTGACTGTTTCTTTAATTCCTTGGTTGTCAGAGTTCCGTGCAGTTTAATTTTCTGGCACTTCTGGGTGTTTATTGATTTTAGATTGGTCATTATCCTCCTTTTGGTTGTGTGAGATAGTGAAGAGTTTCTATCTATGCCTCCATCTTGGCCCAAACTCCAGGTTTAAGTTTCTGAAATAAGACTCATATGGTTGGAATATAATGAATAAAGAAAAAGAAACAGAATGAAATTGGAGAGATAGGTAAAAGGAGCATAATACATGGCCTTGAATGGTATTTTTAGGAGTTTAAATTTTATTCTAAGTGCAATAGAAACTTGTTTTTTTTCAATGTGAGTGAACAATGAAAACTGATTTACATTTTAAAATCAGTCTTGCTTCAGTGAGGAAAACTGATAGCACGAGGGTAAGAGTAAAAGTGAGAAGACCAATTAGGAGACTCTTGGAGTCTGGCAGGAGATGGTGGTATCTTAGATTAGGAAAAAAATGCATGAATTCTGTATGTTCTTTGACAAAAGATTCAATAGGAAATCCTGATGGATTAGCTGTGGGGAGTGAGGGAAATGGAGGAAATGAAGATGACTCCTGGGTTTCTGGAATGGGTAATTGCATAGGTTGATTTAATAAACTAGTTGCTCTCTTCTTACAAAAGGATAATGTCCCTACCCATTGTTATGTGACTATACAGTCCTTCCCAATGAACCTGGTGTTGGCCATGTGACTTTCCTTGAGTACTAGAATGTAGGCAGAAGTGATGGTTTGCTAATATATTCAAGATCATCTCATAGTTGCAAAAGATCTTCAGATCACAATGATAATGTCTTCATTCCAAGCAATACAAGGGGAAGGGTAAGAGACAAAAGTCAGCCCCTGACCCTTTAAAGGAAACCCCATCCAGAAACTTCTGCTTACATCTACCTCACTGGTGAGGACTTAGTCAAATGACTATCTCTATATGCAGGAAGCCTGAAAAAAAAGTTTTTTTTTTTTTCTTTTCAGCTGAGCACATTGTTAAATGCAGTAAGAGTAGGATTTTGTTAAAATAATAATAAGAAGAAGGGTAAAAATGAATATGGGATAGGCATCTGTTGTTTCAACAAGGAAAAAGTTAGCAGCTGAGAGACTGAATACAATGAGGATAGGAGGCCATGTACATTGTTGGAGACCTTAATGAGAACAGTTTCAGAGGAAGTGGAAGGGAAACCAGATTGCAACAGGCTAAGAAACATGAAGAAGTAGAAACAACTTATACCGACAATTTTTTAAAGAAAATTCCTTTGAACACTAAAGGGAATTACTGGAAGGAATTGAGATGGTAACTGGAAGGAAAGTGAGATCAATTGAGAAATTTTCCAAAATTAGAGATACTAGATCATGGTTATTTTCAAGCATAATACTATATCCCACAGCCTCTCCTGCCCTACATACAATGCCTGGCTTTCAACCAAAAATTAGGAGACACACTTTTTTAAAAAGCAAGAAAAAGACAAAAACAACAAAAAAAAGATGAACCAGTTGTTTACCTTATCAGATACGGAATTTGAAATAATTCTGATTAATATGTGAAAGGCCCAAGTAGAGAAGATGAGAATATACATCAACAGTTAGGTGATTCAGGACAGAAGTGGGAACTACAGGAAAGAGGCAAATGAAACATTAGAAAAAACAAGAAACATGGTAATAGCGATGAAGAATGTCAAGCCTGAGTCGGCCTGACACAGCCAAGGTGGGAAAATGAGTGAACTGGCAGGACAATAGAAATTACAATACTGAAACACAAAAATAAAAAAGAGGAAAAAACAATACTCAAGAGTTGTGTTATAATATGAAACAGTCTGACATATATATAACTAGGATTTTAGAAGGAGAAGAGAGAACAGGGTAGAAAAATATTTGAATAAACAATGGCTAAGAATTTTTTTTTAAATGAAAGATGTCAAACTACAGATACAAGAAGTTCAGAGATTCACAATAGTATAAATACCAACATATACATACAGACATATAAGACACATCATATTCAAGCATGTGAGAATAAAGATGAAGGGGAAATCTTGAAGGCAGCCAAAGAAAAAGACATTATACAGTGGAAAAAAGATTAAAATTATGGCATATATCAGAAACAAAGACAACGAAGTATATATATTCAAATATAATTATATCTGTATCATTTCTTTAGTTTTCATCCTAGTCAGGTAAATACCAAGGAATGCTATTACTGGGTCATATGGAAAGGGTATGTTTAATTTTGCCAGAAATTGTCCATCTTCTGAAGTGATTGTACCAGTTCATGTTTCCGCCAGGGATGAATAGGAGCTCATATCACTCCAGACCTCCATCAGCATTTGGTGTTGTCCGTGTATGAATGGCATCTGGAAGAAGAGATTCAAGAGGTTCATCCATGACTTCAAAAGATTTTCCCAAGGCTGAGAAGGCTGCAAAAATCAACAAGGCTGGGTTTGAGGTAGAAAACAACTTTAAGCCTGGATGTGGATGAGGATGACATTGAGGAGTCCCCAGAGGTAGTTCCTGAGGAATTTTTGGAACTGGAACAGGAACACATAGCTGAAGAAGAAGTGAGAGAAAAAGAAACTGCAGGAGAAGACAAAGAATACCTCCCAGGAAAATATCACAGTGAAAGGTTTAGGAGAAGCTTTTGCAGACCTCAACAAGCTTCTTTAAAAGCATGAGGACACGGACCGCAAAATGAAAGCTGTACCTTAATAGAGAGTAATGTGCATGGTACTTTATCTACTTTCAAGCAAATCTATGATTGTCAGGAGCCGACCAACAGCTGACCTTTGACACAGTCAGGTCGGATGAGACACAGCTGCACAGCAGAGGCGACTGTGGTCAGATCTCCTGTCTCTCCCTGTATGCCTGTCCCTGCTAGCAATAGGTGGTGGGAGTTTTAGATACCTGTGTGTTATAACAAAAAATCTGCACGATGCCTCTGATTCTGTGCAAAATGACTTGCTGACCCCTAGCAACCCTAATGTTGCTTGCTTCCCCCACCTGGGAAGTTAATGACAAAATTAAACTATGGGCAGACCAACTGCCAGAATGCTGAAGGAAGCTGTTGCTAGGAATGTTTCTTAGGGAGTCACCACCTGAAAGCTTAAGATTTATTAGAGCCACTACCCCTCCCATACCCTGGATAGGAGTATAAAAAAGCAAGGAGTTCTACTTGAGAATAATAATCTCAATACATGGAAACAAACACAAAACATGCCCCCCCGCCCCGCACAAGGTGTATAAATCAAAAAACCTAGATTAAAAAAGTTACCTAACCAAGACAAATTTAACCTCAGTGGATAATAGTTGATTTCTATATATCTACAAATCACCCCTTGCACCCTTTTAATTTAGACCAGTTCCTAGAATCTTAATAGATACCTAGTTATTAATTGGCACCTGAAAGTTTGTGCCCATATAGCTTCATTGGCTATCTGATTAATGACCCTCTTGTTCAAAATAACCTTTGTTTAATATGGTTGATCTGTGGGACCTCCCGTACTTTTCGGTTATTTCTTTGTTTAACATGATTGATCTGTAAAACCTGTGTTTTTAGAAATTATTTCTATGGTCACCGTTTCTGTTTTAATAATCACACTATGCATTGAATATTGTATAACCTCCCCTATAAAAATAAAGATTGATTTTTCTTGGTGAGTCAGTTGGGCCCAAAAAGCTTGGCTGTCCTCCAGCACCCCACCGGGTGTCTCGCTTCAGTCTCTTCGCCTTAGCCGTGCATCCTTCGGGGACCCTGAGACCCCACCAAGGCTGAATCCTGGCATATGATGGAATAAAAGAAACAAATCAAGCAAACCAGTGTGGACATATTTCTGTGACATTTTCAGCTGTGAAAAGAGTGACACCTCCTCAAGAAGAGCCTCAGGCAGGGCCTCAGGAGGTGTTACAGAAGAAGGCTTTTTATCATGGGAGATGACAGCTCCGGTGGGACAGGATGTGGAGGGGGAAGACAGTCCTGAACCTGTGCAGACCTCGGCTGATATGTGTGAGTCTTACCTTTTAACAAAAAGTTAAAAAGTAAAAACAGTTAAATATAGGATATAAGGAAAGAAAACATTTTTGTTCAGCAGTACAGGATGTGTTTAAAGTTAGAGTAAGCTAAGGGTAATTTATTATTAAAAACAGAAATTTTAAAATAAATTGAGTGTAGCTTAAGTGCACACTGTGTATAAAGTCTGTAGTAGTGGTCAGCAATACCCTCAGCCCTCACATTCACTCACCCCTCACTCAGTGACTCACCCAGAGAAACTCAGTTTTGCATGCTCCGTTCATGCTAAGTGCCCTGTTCGGGTGTACCATTTTTTGTCTTTTAGACCATGTTTTTACTGTGCCTTTTCTATGTTTAGATGTATTTAGACACACAAGTACTTGTCATTGTGTCACAGTTGGCTAGAATAGTCAGTACAGTAACATGCTGTACAGGTTCGTAGCCTAGGAGCAACAGGCTTTAGCATATAACTTGGGTGTGCAATGAGTTACACCATCCAGGTTTCTGTGAGTGCACTCGGTGATGTTCCCACAACAACAAAATTGTCTAAAACACATTTCACTGGGGAAAGAATGTATCCCCAGGGTTAAGCAACACATGACTGTACAACAAAACTAGAAATAAATAACAAATGTTTAATAACATCTTTCCACCAGAAAATTTTAAAACCTTGTATTAAACAACTCCCAGGTGACCATGGATATATAATCAAAATGACAGAATTTCTAAAAGTAATCATAATGAACACATTACCTTTATGAACTTATGAAGTTCATTTAAATCAGTAATAAAAAATGAAACAGTAGTCAAAGACAACTTTATGGCCTTAAACACTTACATCAATGCAAATAAATCAATTAAATCCCTAATTTAAAAATAACAAGTAAAAGGAATAAAGCATAAAAAAGAAAAATAAAGATAAAAGCACAAATTAATGAAGTAAAGAAAATATGTTTACCTAAATGAAAATCCTGCTTCTTTTAAACAACATAGATACACTACTAGCTAATCTAAGGAAAAAAAGAGAAAGAATAAACATAAAAAATGAAAGATAACTACTGAAACACAGGAAATTTACAAAATCTTTAGAGGTAGACTACAGACCTTGAGCAAATAAACTTGAAAGGCTAGACAGAGGTATACTCCCTCAGTCTAACAGAGAATCTACAAGAAAGAAAAAAAATCCTATAGTTCATATCATACTTAAGACAAGATATTGAATACATTTTCCTTTAGATGAGGAACAAAACAACTATTTTCTCCAAGTGCAGCATGGAACAAAAGTAGGTTACAATTGTTCATATGGAAAATAATACAATAATTACTAAATAATAATGTGAGAATAAACTCTATTTCACATACTCACAATTGTAAACCCTGTTTTGCACACTCTGTATTTTTATTCAGTATTACACTGGATAAAGTTCTGCCTGGGAATTCTGAAACTAAATCAGAATGTCTAGAGCTCTTTATCAAATGGCAAGTAGCCTCCCAGAGGATCCTAGAACTGGTCTAATCTACTTAAACTCCCGAGACCTGGTCAGACTATGCCAAACTTCAAGAACGGATCATTCACCTGTTAGTCAGTTTCCAGTCAGTGACCAGTGAGAGGCAGCCTCTACCTACCTGATACTGAGAGCCTATTGGATGTCCTGCTAGCTTCCGGGGGTGGGGGGAGGTGGACGACGGGTAAGAGAGTGAGAGAGAAAACATGGAGAGTAGAGTCAAGTCAGAGGAAGTAGAGAATCAGGAGCTCACACTCTATAAAGGAGCAGCACATGCAGGTGAAGACATAGGTTGTGTTATCAGACTCACTGCACCCTCACTCTGGGTCTGGTAACACAGCCAGTGTCCTCACCTGCATGTGCTGAAGCCCACAGAGAAGGTCAGTAACAGTGCTTCTTTCTGTTCTGAAAGCTGATGATGGTTCTGCCTCAGCTGACATCCACAGGAGATTAACACTTACTGGCTCCCTCAGCAACTACCTGGGGTCAGATCACACCAGGGTTCTCTGCACGCAGTGGCCATAAATGAGATGTCACAGATCTTGCCTCCGTTAACCTCTCCCTTGTTCTGATTTTTCCTCTCTAAATGTCTAGCTGTGCCTCTGCTTTTCCACCTCCCTATCCAGTTTGTTGCTTCTTCCTCTGAATCTCCCCTTCATGTTTCCAAGGCTCTCTGAGCCTGCCCACCTGCCCTTCTGGCTCTGCTGAGAGTCAGATGGCTTGGCTGAGAGGATTGACCTTGTTTTGAGGTGATCTATCTACAAGGCAGAAAGAGCTCATCAGAGACCATACGAATTCTACTCAGAATCACCTGGTTAAAGTGAGAGGGTTCTGAACTCCTAGATCAGGAAGTCGGTTCCATATCGTCCAAGGTCATTATGCCGCTGTGGGCCTCAGTCTGTTTTCTATTTGGCATTTCATTTTTCTGGGGTTTTTTTCTGTCTCTCTCTCCCTTTTTTGTTTTGTTTTCTGCCTGCCTCCCACATGTCTTTCATCTCCCTCTTTAGATCCTCCCCGCCTTTTATTATTTTTCCATGTTCTTTCAACATAAATAGCAGAAAGGGCACTGTCCCAGGAGCCAGGAAAATTCTTTGTGGCCTTGAACCACAAAGGCTTTGAGGATACTAAAAGACCATAATTGGAGTTTTGCCTCTATCCCTCTTTAACTACATGACAAATCAGGTCACTTACCCTTTCCTGAGGCCCCATTTCCCCATCTTTAAGTCGTGTTAGAGGCACCTTTTTAGAGCACAAAGTTCCTCACTGTTTTTGTGAGGAGCAAATGAGAGACTCTAGACCATGGAGAGTCACAGAAATGGGAGGGATTGTTGTGAGTATTGTTTTTCACAATCTATTCTTGTCTATTCTTATTTCTAACATTCAATTATATCCCTATTTACTTCATCTTCTGTTTTCGGCTCATCTGCCTTTTCTTATTTGATCTGCTTCATAATTTATTTCTCTTCTTCCCCATTTGTGCTTTTCTCTCAATCCATTTGCCTCTGTAAATAATTTTCCTGTTTATCTGTGCATTTTTCTTCTCTACTCCTTTGCAAAAAGATAGCTAAGGGGTATCAAAGAGTCGATGAATATATTATAAAATAAGGTCAATAACATGAAGATTCAGTTTTTCCCTTTTTGGTAAGGTCTACGGAATAAATAAAATTTTAAAAAAGTAGGACAAGGAGTCAGATAGGACTGCAGTTTAATCTGCTCCACAAAAGAATTTCCCCATCCAGAAAATTAACTTGTTTTAAAACCATAGTTTCAACCCAGGAATTTTCCACAGTAGTGGAATATCGGTTCAAGACAGTAAAAGATTTCTTCCAAGATAGGAGGTGCAAATAAAGAGAGGAAAGAAGTAAAGGAGAAGATAATGAACACACACTGAGAAATTACTATTTGCCAGTCACCTTAAGTATATTATTTTCATTATCATTTATCTGTACACCAATCAAAAAGTCAGAGAGGGCTCATTGAAAGCAGGGGCAGCTGCTCCGGTCCAAGTCCCTGCAAGCTGGGCACACACTGAAGCAACCATGCCTATGGGACCTACAGTTGGCATTGATCTTGGCACTACCTACTCTTGTATGGGTGTCTTTGAGCACAGAAAGGTGGAAATAATTGCCAACGATCAGGGAAACCGACCACCTTAAGTTATGTCACCATTACTGGTACCAAGTGATTGATCAGTGATGCTGCAAAGAATCAACTTGCAATAAATCCTACCAACAGGGTGTTTGATGCCAAATGCTTGATTGGATGTATATTTGATGATGCTATTGTCCAAACTGATAGGAAGCATTGGCCCTTTATGGTGGTGAATGATGCTGGCAAGGTCATGGTCCAAGTAGAATACAAGGGAGAGAAAAAATTTCTATCCAGGAAAGGTATCATCTATGGTTTTGACAAAGATGCAGAAATCACAGAAGCTTCTTACATCACAGAAGGTGATTCCCTTGGGAATCACCTTGGGAAGACTGTTACCAATGCTGTTGTCATAGTACCCACCTACTTCAATGACTCTCAGCGTCAGGCTACTAAAGATGCTGGAAATATTGCTGGTCTCAATGTTCTTTGAGTCATCAGTGAGCCAACCACTGCTGCTATTGCTTATGGCTTAGACAAAAAGTCTGAAACTAAAAGAAACCTGCTGATCTTTAACATGGGAGATGGCACTTTTGATGTGTCAATTCTCACAACTGAAGATGGAATCTTTCAGGTTAAATCTATAGCTGGGGACACACACTTGGTGGAAAGGACTTTGACAACAAAATGGTCACCCATTTCATTGTAGAGTTCAAGTATACACATAAAAAGGACATCAGTGAGAGCAAGAGTTTTTGAGGGCTGTTCATTGCCTTCAATATGAACATGCTAAGCATACTCTCTCTTCCAGCATCCAGGCCAGTATTGAGATTGATTCCCTCTATGAATGAATTGACTTCTATACCTCTATCAACCATGCCTGATTTGAAGAATTGAATGCTGACCTTTTCTGTGGCACCCTGGACCCTGTAGAGAAAACCCTTCAGGATGCCAACCTTGACAAGTCCCAGATCCATGATATTGTCCTGGTGGGTGGCTCTACCTGTATTCCGAAGATTCAGAAACTCCTGCAGGAATTTTTCAATGGCAAAGAGTTGAATAAGAGCATCAACCTTAATGAGGCTGTTGCTTAAGGTGCAGTTGTCCAGACAGCCATCCTCTGTGGAGATAAATCTGAAAATGTTCAAGATTTGCTGCTGTTGGATGTCACTCCCATTTCCCGTGGCATTGAGACTGCATGTGGAGCCACAACTGTCCTCATCAAGAGCAATACTACATTCCTACCAAGCAGACACAGACCTTCACTGCCTACTCTGGCAATTGGCCTGGTATTCTCATTCACGTTTATGGAGGATTCACACTTTTAGCCTGCATGAATCTTTTGTTCTGAGGTGGGTCTCTTGTAGACAACATATTGTATTTTGCTGTGTATAGTGCACATATTTTTGCCCAAATTTTTGAGGGATAAGTAAGGATGCTAATTATACATGGGTAGAACTAAAACTGCGGGTGTGCATTACACATGGCAAAATATGGTATATGTGGGTGGTGTTTTCTTATCTATTCAGCTACCCTATGTATTTTGATTGGGGCATTTAATCCATTTACATTTAAGGTTATTATTGATAAGTTCTTGGTCATTGCCATTTTTTCCCTTTGTATCTGCATCCCACCCCATCCCACCCCATCCCACCCCACACCCCCGCCCTCTCTTCCTCTCTCACTTTCTTCTTTTTAAAGCAGTCCCCTTAGCATTTCTTGCAATGCTAGTTTGGTGGAGCTATACTCTCTTATCCTTTTTTTTTCGGTCTGGAAAACTGTTTATTTCTCCTTCCATTTTGAATTAGAGCCTTGCTGAATACAGTAGTCTTGGTTACAGGTCCTTGTTTTTCATTACTCGGATTATATCATGCCAGTCCCTTCTGGCTTGTACTGTTTCTGTTGAGAAGTCAGCTGACAGCCTTATCAAAGCTCCCTTGCATGTTACTAGCTATTTCTCCTTTGTTGCCTTTAGGAATCTCCCTTTGTCTTTAAATTTTGCCATTTTTATTGTGAAGTGTTTTGGAGTGGGCCTCTTTGGGTTTATCTTGATTGGGACCCTCTGTGCTTCCTGAACTTGTGTGACTTTTTCCTTCACCAAGTTAGGGAAGTTTTCTGTCTTATTTTTTCAAACAGGTTTTCTATCTATTGCTCATCTCTTCTCCTTCTGGTAGCCCTGTCATGTAGTTATTGTTACATTTCATGTTGTCCCAAAGCTTCCTTAAACTATCTTCATTTTTTGTGTGTTTGTTTTATTGCTCTAACTGGGTGCTTTTTCTCTACTTTGTCTTCCAGCTCACTAATGTCATCCTCTGCTTCATCTAGCCTGCTTTTAATTCCTTCCAGTGTATTCTCCATTTCAGATATTGTATTTCTACCTGGTTCTTATTCATAGTTTCTATGTCCTTTTCATGCTGATGTAGTTCCCACTATTTTTCTTGTAGTTCTAAGTTCCTTGGGAATTCTTATAACCATTACTTTGAATTCTATTTCTGATAAGTTGTTTGCCTCAATTTCATTTAGATCCTTTTTTTTTCCTGGGGATTCCTGCTTTCCTTTTGATTGGGGTTGTGTTCCTTGTCTTCTCATTTTAGGTGACTCTTTTTGTTTGTTTCTATGTATTAGATTGATCTGCTTTGACTTCCTTTCTTCATTGTGTGGCCTTCTGTGGTAGGAGTCCTGTGGGTCTCAGTGGTGCAGTGTCCTTGATCTCCTGCACTGTTGTACAGGTGCTGACAGAACCAAAGAAACAGCACAGAAAACAAAACCCACACCAGCAACTCCCCTCCCCGCCACAACAGCAATATCAATGACAAATGAGCAGAGATTAATAAAGGTGGAAAGTAAATAAGAATATTATAAGAAAAGTAAAACATAATATGATATGACTAAGGGAAAGAAAAATGATTTTGAGAGGGTAGAGGGAGGAGAAATAATAACAGTAGGGAATAGAAACAAGGTGAAGAAAGGGAAATATAAAATCTAAAGCATAAATAAGAAAGGGAAGAAAGAATGCAAAATGGAGTAAGGCAAAGAAAGAGTAAAATATGAGATTTGAAATAAAAAAAGATAGTGAACTAATAGGAACAAAATTGAAGAAAAAAATATTTAAAAGCTATGTAAAAGAAAAAACCTTGCAAACAGTGAAGAAGAATGAGGTAGAATTCCAGTCATCAAAGTCCAGTGCTTGGCTGCAGGCCTCTCTTTCTAGACTTGAGTCTGGCAATGTCAGACATTATCTCCATCTAGCTCTAGGCAGCCTGTTTGTGAGTACAAGCAACCCACATTCTGTGGCTGTCTTCAGGCTTGGCTGCATCTGGGATGGTCCTCACTGTTCTGCTCTGCAGGCTTTTTATCAGTACAAGGCCCAGCGGAGTGTCATCCAACTCTGCAAGCACCACAGTTACCACCTCCACCTGCCTCTATCTGTGGTCCTGTCATTAGTCTTAGCCTCCCTGCTGACTCGTCTCTTTTTGAGGGGGTTTCTGGTGCAATTGGAAGGATGGGGCCCCTGGATCTCCCCCTTGGAGGTATCGTTTAGACTTCAGGGAAGATGGTGGGTATGTTCCCCCACCCTTGAACCATATGTCTTGGTCTGTCCCAGATTATTTCCAATAATGTATAGTTTTTGATGAGTTAGCTGTCCGTTTCATGTGAGGGGCCAATCTGTGTAAAAAGGTCAGCTCTTTCCTGCCTGGCACTGATGGAAGTTCCGTTTGAGAGAAGAGGCTGGGAAGGGCCCTGAGTTCCCTTTGCTGAGCCAGTTTCTGCACTCTGCCCAGCTGGTTTCAGTGGAATAGGGCCTGAGGAACCAGAGTGTCTTGTCATAACTGAGAAATGTTCAGAAATGCCCCCTTGATGACTCTTTCTTTCCTCGGAAGATACGTGCCCAGCAGGGGGCTCCCGAGTCTGACTGGACTCTTCTGCTGGAGGGCATGGGTATGATTTTCCCTTCCTAGATGTTTTTACTCTGGGGTGGAGGAGAGGGTCTGCCTGGCTGCAAAGAATCTCTGGTGCTTAACTCTTGCCTAACTCCCAGCCCACTGGTAGTTGAGCTGGGAGGGGCCCAGCAAATCCCTTGTTGCATAACTCGCTGAACTCCCTGCCCAGATGGATTCAGTGGGAACAAATTGCACTTTCCATCTGGTCTCTTTGCTGGAAGAGCAGCTGTGTGTGTGTGGGGGGGGGGCGGGGGTCATCTTTGCTCAGCCACTTTTCAGCTCCTTTTTTAAAAGACTCTTTGCGGTACCCATACTGCAGTGCTAAGTAGCTGTCTGGTTCTCTGAGCATACCCCCTCCCCAAAAAGCTAAATGTCTCTCATGGTCAGGGCTGACTGCAGCCGGCTGGTACCTCTGACAGCCCCAGGTGCGGCAACCTGATCATTTTAGGAGATTGAGTCCCGTTTTGGAATTCTCTAGGTTGGTGCTACTGTTATGGACATACTAGTCATTGTGTGTGTGTGTAGCCTAGGTCTCCCACATTCGCATATCCTCACAAGTCTCTCCCAGTTAGGGTTGGGGATCCCTGTGTGGGACTAGGGCCCCCTGTTCCAAGACAGGAGGGAGCTCCTAAGCCATAATTTCCTTCTGGCCTTTCTGCTGCCGCAGGTGCCACATACAGCGTTTTCCCCCTTCAACTTATAACATCTGCTTACCAGAGTACAAAGTGTCTTCTCTACTCTTTGGCTTCAAAACTTCATATCAGCTAAGATTCCATTGATTGTTGAGGTTTATTGTGAGAAGATCAGCCAAAAATCTGAGTGAGGGGGAGAGCAAGTGGATTCAGATTCCACCTGTTCGGCCACCATCTTCAGCCCTCTATTTCAGCTTCTTTTAGAGTTTTCTAGTCTTGCATCTGTTTAGGGGGTCAGTCTTTATTTCTCTTAATTTTAACCTCTAAGGAAATCATCTCAGAGTATGGTTGTCTGAAGTTCATATGTCTAAGAATTACTAAATTTGATGGACTTCGGTTAATTATTCCAAGAGTTTAACCCTTCTAAATCCTTTTTAATCCTTCGAGATATGTTTTGAGACATCTCGAGATTCTTTGAGCCAAAACCATTTTCTCAATTGGTAATTAATTTCTTTTTTTTTTAAGGTTTTATTTATGTTTAGAGAGGGGAAGGGAGGGAGAGAAACATCAATGTGTGGTTGCCTCTGGAGTGCCCCCTAATGAGGACCTGGCCCGCAACCCAGGCATGTGCCCTGACTGGAAATCGAACCAGCCACCCTTTAGTTCACAGGCTAGCATTCAATCCACTGAGCCATACCAGCTGGGGCAGTAATTAATTTCTTAGAGATAATTTTTAAAATAGTTGAATCCATTCACATTTAGTAAACTTATATAGCTCTATATACCAGGCACTTTTCCAAAAACTTCACAAGTATTGACTCATTTAATTCTCATAATAATTCAAGAATGTAGGTACTGTCATTATTATTCTCATTTAGAGATGAGGAAACTCAGGCATGTAAATTTAAATCACCTAAGTATACACAGTTGGTAAGTGAAGGAGCCAGACTTTGAGTCCAGATAATTGGATTCCAGGGTCTATATTCTTAAAGGAACCTTATATGAAAAGGAATTAACATTTTTAAAGCTTTTGTTACATACTGCAAAACTGCTTCACAGTCAAGAATGGAATACCATTTAACGAGCCAGCTATGATGTTATAGTTTAATTTTTTTTAATTTAATGGGTCAGAAATGGTATCTAATTATTTCAAAACTGTATTTTATTACTAATGAGTCTGAATGCTTTTGGATGGTTTTACAACTTCTACAAACTAGGGGTTTTTTTCCTTATATTTTTTAAAATCTTGGTGTTTTGATGAGCTCTTTATGTAATAAATTTAATACATCATTACCTTTTGTATTTGCATCTATTTCCAATCAATTACTTGTTAAAAACAAGTACGATATCTTTTGTTGTTGCTGTTGTACCCAATTTTTCTGTGTAATGTATTGAAATATGTCTTTCTCGTCATGATTTCTTGTGTAACTTAGACAAAGCCCGAAATCCTGAATTCTTATAATGATTGTGTAGATAATGCAATGAAGTGACAATTGGGAATCTTGAGACTGGGAAGGATTTCAGGCTTGTCTAAATAGGGAGATCATCATTAAACTGCAATTAGTTGTTGATGAGAATAGGCACAGTTCAGCAAGATCTTTTGATTGTTTTTTCCTAAGAAGCTAGAATCTAGATTTTTCTGTGAGATATTCTTCAGAGGAAATACTGTAGGCTTAATAAAACACATCTGCGCAGGCCAGAGGGCTGATGATTTATCATCTTTGAATCAGAAGTTCTCTTTCATTCAAAATTCAATTCTATTCCAATTTTTCTGTTTTTTTTAAAATGTATTCAAAATTTTTACACTACTGGGCCATAATAAAGAAGGAAATCTTACCCTTTGCAACAGCATGGACAGACCTGGAGAGCAGTATGCTAAGTAAAATAAGCCAGTCAGAGAAAGACAAATACCATATGGTTTCTCTCATATGTGGAATCTAATAAACAAAATGAACTAACAAGTAAAACAGAAACAGACTCATAGATAGAGAGCAGGCTGACAGCTGTTGGGGAAGGGGCTTACGGGTGGAGGGACTGAGCAAAAAAGAAAAAAGAGAAAACACTCATGGACTTGGACAACACTGTGGTGAATCACCAGACACTGATAGGGGTTTGGGGGATGGGAAGGAGGGTGTGGCGGGATAACTGGTGATGGACAGAGGCTTGACTCGGGTCGGTGAATGCACAACACAGAGCACAGATGGGGTGTTGTAGAACTGCGCCCCTGAAACCTGCGTAATTTTATTAACCAATGTCACCCCAATAACTTCAATAAAAAGGAAAACAATTTATACAACTATAATTAGACTGTGGTACGAAGCATCTAGATGCTTTCTCAAAACAAACTAAAGGAAGGAGATTAATTTACATTTCTCAGTTCTTCTCCCTTGCCCTCAAGTTTTTCTCTTTCCTTCTTGGAATGCAAAAGGATCAAGGAAATAAAGATGAAATATTAAATATTATGATGGTGGTTTCTCTAATTTTAAAGGAACTATTGTCTCTTTTTCTCTGTATGATGGTCTTGTATTGAATGCTTTCATTTTCTGATTAATAGAATGTAATTTGCTTGTTCATTTGAAATTAAGGCAGAAGAGTCCATAGATAAATTGGAATTTAAAACTCCTCCAAAGAAAGTTAAATAAAAAGGGAGAAATACACAAAGTAATGCAAATATTTCAAAGAGGAATAAATAATCTAATCATGTATTAAATATTGCAATTTGATAAACATGAATTTCAGTCAGATTTCAGTTAATGGGTTATATCGTTAGAAATTGATCACCAAAAGTCACCCTGTTTAAATATTCATTTACTTACTAAAAAATTATTAATCAAAAGCTTGCTCTTTACTTAAAATCCACTAGATATTTTTGTCCTACTATTATATCCTGTAGTTATTGTTCCCTCACTATTTTGGCCCTGGGATTAATTCTGTGCTAATGAATACAAACATTTAAACAAGAATTATACCAGAACCAATGAATTCTTGATATAAAGTTGCTCTCAATAATTAACTCCATAACCTAAATTAATTCCTTGATCAGTTTTCTAGTATAGTACTTAAAATATCTCCAATTTTGCCATGTGAATAAAAATACTGAACATATTTTGATCCAGACTAATTCACTTATGTTTAATTTATCATTACAGTTCTATTATATCAGCCTTTTGTCCAAATACATTTTTACTGTAATAGCTTCTGCTACTGTCAATTTTCTTTTGTGGGTATTATTTTTGTATCCAGTCCGACTTTCCCCGGTAAAAATTTGTAGATCTAAATCTTACCACATACAGTTTTACCTATTTTCAGTTTTATTTTGTATTTATTATTTCTATCAGTTATATTTAGGATTTATTTCTTAGCTAATCCATGATAAAATTATCAAGTATCTCAGTATTGGTCTATTGCCAAGAATTATCTATTATAAAGCCAATTTAGCCCTGGCTGGCGAAGCTCAGTGGATTGAGCTCGGGCTACAAACCAAAGCATCGCAGGTTCAATTCCCAGTCAGGGCACATTCCTGGGTTGCAGGCCATGGCCCCTAGCAACCGCACACTGATGTTTCTCTCTCTCTCTCTCTCTTTCTCCCTCCCTTCCATCTCTAAAAATAAATAAATAAAATCCTTATTTAAAAAAGCCAATTTAATCTTTCTGGTTATTTTGGGGGCTTTGTATAAATTGTCCATAGTACTTGGGGCTCAAAGATCAAATTATGACATCAAAAAACTTACTTCTGCCCTGGCTGGCATAGCTCAGTGGATTGAGCGCAGGCTGCGAACCAAAGCATCGCAGGTTCGATTCCCAGTCAGGGCACATGCCTGGGTTGCAGACCATGGCCCCCAGCAACCTCACATTGATGTTTCTGTCTCTTTCTTTCTCTCTCCCTTCCCTCTCTAAAAATAAATAAAAATAAAATCTTTTAAAAAAACTTACTTCTTAAAAAATTAAGCTATTTTTCACTAAATGCAAGAGGGGATACTAGGTTATTGGGGAAGGTGTTGCTGAGGATGTGGCATATGATCTGCACCACAGAGATGAGAGAATTCACCAGATGCTAATGGAGGTGGAGGATATTATACAGAAAATGACCAGTGTATGTAAAAGCATACAAGCATGGAGGCAAGAAGTAGAGTGTGTGCGCAGTAGGCACCAAATAAAAATGGAAAGAACAGATGAATGGATTTGTGTATGGTAAATAACTGGAGTATAGTGTGCATAAAGGAGATCAAAAGGTTGAAATGAGAGAGTGAAAGGCTGACTGGATATGGAGATGAATGAGGGAGAAGAGGAAGAGGTCACCCAGTCTCCCAGTTCAATGGGTGGATGTATCTCATGCTATTAAACAAGAGAGCAAACACAGAAGGAAGCATAGGCTTTAGTCTACCCTTTGCTTTTAGGCCATTTTGAGCTGAAGTGAGACCTCATGCACTGGAATCTGTCCTGTTTTCAAAGACCAGAGAAAATATCTTTTCACTACTCATTTGGTCAGTCACTTTGAAGTGCTTTTAAATTCTTTATTAAATAAAGTATTCCTTTTGTCTAACCTAATACTCTGGTTGCACCTACCTCCATTTCCTACTGTTCTGTCTTGTGAGAACTGGGGAACAGCTAGTCATCATATTTGAATAGGGCCATTTCCCAGAATGTTCTTTCTAAACCTCTTAAATCTCACTTTTCAGTGTTCTTCTGATTCAACTTTTTTTCTAATATATAATTCTTTGTTTCAGGGATGATTTGATCAGCCTGTTGGCCAGGGATATTATATACATTGAATTTTTTTAAATGTATGTGCTTATTTAGTTCTTATTGTTAGCTTGGGTAGCTAATTATAAGTAAAGTAAGGGAGCAAAGGGAACCAGACAGTAAACATAATAAACTACAGAGCTGAATCCAATAATAAGCCTGCTTCACCAGGAAGTTGCAGCATTCGTAGACTCCTCAGGGCACCGCTGCTGCATCCTCTTCTTTGGAACCTAATCCCCAAAGCAGGCAGGAAGGATTGTTAATGGCCATCACCCAGGATTACTGAGAGGGAGGGAAAAACAGCAGGGGCATCTTCTCTGCCTGATGCATGCCCAATAGAAGCGAAGATGGCTCAAGGGAAGTCCTTCTACTTTGAGGCACGCACAGTAGGAGCCAACATGGTGACCGTAACGGGGAGGTCTCTAGCCTGGGAAAAGGACTGGAATGGCTAAGTGACTCAGAACTCGGGAGGGCCAGGACATGACCTGGTTACGGAGAGGGCCCAGCACAAGCCCTTGAAGGACTGGGAAATTGATTGGTTAGTTTGAAAGAGTGCCTGGTTCTTCCAAATGAGATAATATAATCAGAGCCTAACAAAGGTAAGATAATTAGTAACACATTCAGTAACACATTCATTCATACATGTACACACTTGTGTATTCTCTCTGTAGCAGCCATGCAAGGTCTAGGTACGGCAACACAGCACCAGTTGGAGTACAGCCTGGAACAGATGCCAAGATAGCTGGATGGGGCAGAGACTGAACTGGACTAAGCTTTGGCATGGACTGAACCAATGGCATAGAATTTCTGAACCCTGGCCCTACTTCTGGGCTTGATTAAGAGAAGGCTGGACTTCTTCCACAGCGGGATGGAGGGACATAAGACACCAAGAACCTGAGGGCAGTCTTTTATTTCTAGTCCAATAAATCTCACCAGTACACCTTATCCTATGCCTGGGTCCCTGCAATGCTTTTCTTGCAACTCCATGAAAGGACACTGTTTCCACCAGCAACATCATTATTCTTTTCTCCATGTCACCAATCAATTTTTTCTTTAGTTGTTTCTTTTCATATTTCTTGAAACTTTGAAGATAATGAGGAAATAAGGATAGCAAGACATGGTAAAAGGGCTGTGAATATTTAGCCTGAGGGAAAAGATTAACATGGCTAATAAATGTATTTAAATCTCAAAGGGATGTCCCCCTCCCCCCATAATAAACCTTTCTTTACCATGGGTTAAATTTAAAGAATGAGGAAGATAACTATAAGGAAATGTGGATCATAACATATGCAGTATATGCGTGTATGTGTGTATTTCTGACTAAAGGAGACATTAATGAATAGTATACCTACAGGAGGTAGTGGCATCTCTGCCCTAGACACCCTGGTTTAGTGGAAAAGGTATTCTAAGGACTTAAAGGCCTGGTCTGAGTCTCATCAGTTTAATTTACTAACTATATGACCTTGGACAATTACTTTAGCACTCTGAGCCTCAATTCCCTCATCTGTGAAATAGAGATAATATCTACTCCATAGGATTTTTTGTAAGAGTTACTGTATTTTTAGGACTATAAGATGCACCTAGGTTTTAGAGGAGGAAAATAGGAAAAAATTTTTTGAAACAAAAAATGTGGTAAAATATTTAATAACCTGTGACTTGGCTCCACCCCCACCCCCACCAGCCCACAGTGAGCCAGGTAAGCTACATTCAGATTATAAGATGCACCCCCCTTTCCTCCCAGATCTGGGGGTGCTTAAGTCTGAAAATACGGTAAATGGAATAATATAATTGTAAACCATAATTTACTATAAATGAGTGAAGAAGTTTTATTTGAGTAGCTATTCGGTGGGATGAGTTGAGAGATTTCTTGTGAGGGATTACAGCCTAATGGGGGCACCGTCTCCCTCAGAGAAGACCCCAGCATCAGATATCCTCTCTGCGGTAGCTCATCCTTGGGCTCCGTGAGATCTCCTTACCTGTTGTGGTGATTTGGTGACAAACTGGTCGTCTCCAGCCATAGCAACAGAATGAGGTAAGACATGGTTTCCACAAGATTGTCCCATTTTATGTACGTGCTATAATACATGTAACCAGTGTCTAACTCAGGGTATTTAGGTTATTTCTAGAGTGAAGTGGGACCAGAAGTGTTTTCTATAATACCAGTTCCTCCTAATGAGAGAAGATTAGGTAGAATTTCTGGCTTCCCTATAGATTGAGGCAGAAACACAGAAAGGGAGGAATTCATCTTACTCCTACAAATATCTTCTGCAAATAATGAAAATTCTGCTCTTTCCTCTTCACTCCAGTGGTGTACGGGAGCCAGTTGGTACTACTCCTCAGGAGTCAATTATTCAATTTTCAAGAATTTTAAGAACTGGCTGTTAAACACAGCTGTTATAAAAACAAATTATGTAAACTTACTACTAAATGAATTATCTTACAAAACAAAGATAATACTTAAAATTCACCACTTCTTAAAGTTGCTTTTTGCTACATGTTAATACTGTCTATACTTTCAAAGTTATTTACACCTATTAAAATTGTATGGTTAGAAAAACCGGAACAGTGACCTTATGTACGTCCCTTCCTAACTCCACGCTTAATGGTGTCACATTTCTAGCTCAAAATAGGTCATGTTGGGAGTATTTATCCCATGGGGACTCATAATGCTACCTATCTGGGGCACCTCCCAGAGTCACCTGTTCAACACCGACCAACGCACCATTCCTTTAAGCCGTTGGTCAGATGCTTTGGTTAGTATTTGCAGGGCATCCAGCCTGAAGCCGTGGAGGGAGTTGGCAATGCAGCTTCTTGGAATCAGATTCTGCAAATCTGAGTTCAAATCTTCACTATTTACTCTGTGATGTTGGACAAATTACTGACCCTTTCTGTGTATCTGTAAAATGAGAATAAAAGACTACGTACCCCATAATATTGCCTTGAACAAACAATGCCTACCACAATGGATGTATTATGATTATTTTAGATAAAATTTTAAATTATGACATGGAAGCCTCTTTCTAGTCCTGTTATACTAATAATCTTTAAAATCAGATATCACTGGTGAATTTTATCAAATACCTTAACATCTCATTAAGAGTTTTTCACTATGACATATTAATGTGGTGAATTATATTGGTAGAATTCCTAATATAAGAGCAACCTTAAGTCCCTGGAATGAATTTCATGTGGTCATTGTGCTCTATGTTCTTCTCTTCTCTTCTCTTCTCTTTTTTCTCTTTCTTTCTTCCTTTGAATTCATTGGGGTGACATTGGTTCACAGAACCATACAGGTTTCAAGTGCGCAGCTCATCAAAGCCTCACCTGTACGACACACTGTACACTCACCACCCCAAGCAGTCTCTTTCTGTTGCCCCTTTTCCCCCCTTTCCCAACATCCACCTACCACCCTTTCCCTCTGGCTATCATCACACTGATATATGGGTTTTTTTGTTTGTTTAATCCTTTTACCTTCTTTCTTGCAGCCCCCCAACCTTCCTGCCCCCTGACAGCTGTAGATCTGTTTCCTGTGTTCATGCATCTGTTTCTATTTTGTTTATCAGTTTATTTTGTTCATTAAATTCCATATATAGCCCTGGCTGGCATGGCTCAGTGGACTGAGAGCAGGCCTGCAAACTTAAAGGTCGAGTGTTTGATTCCCTGTCAGGGCTCACATCTGGGTTGAGGGCCAGGTCCCCAGTTAGGGGTGCGCAAGAGGCAACTGATTGATGTATCTCTTATACATGGACGTTTCTCTTCCTCTCTTTCTCCCTCCCTTACTGTTTCTCTAAAAATAAATAAGTAAAGTCTTTTTTAAAAGCTCACATGTAAGCAAAATCATATGGTATTGTCTTTCTCCAACTGGTTTATTTCACTTAGTAAAATTATCTCCAGGTCTATCCATGCTATTGCAAAAGGTAAGATTTCATTTTTTTTTTTTTTTGATGGGGGAGGCAACTAGTATTCCATTGTGTAAATGTACCACAGCTTTTTGCTTGTTCATCTACTGATTGGCATTTGAGCTCTTTCCAGATCTTGGCTATCGTAAATAAGGTAAACAATGCTGCAATGAACACAGTGTTTCAAATTATTGTTCCGGGTTTCCTCAGATATATTCCCAGAAGTGGGATCATTGGGTCAAAAGGCAGATCCATTTTTAATGTTTTGAGGTAACTTCATGCTGTTTTCCACACAATTCTTATTATGCTGATGGATTTCATTAGCTTATAATTTATTTAGCCTATTTCATCATTATAAATAAGTTATCTTCACAGTTTTCTTTTGTGTACTTTTGCAGGTTTTGGTGTCAATGACTTGATGAGGAAGCTTGTTTTTTCTGTTTTTATAAACAGTTTCAGTAGCCTTCAAAAATATCTGACTGTTGCAAGTTTAGAAAGAACTTGTGAAACTGTCAGAACTGGAGCTCTTGGTCAACTTTTTCTAGTTTAATAGTTCTCAAACTTGGCTGCGCTTTGGAATCATCTGGGGAGGTTTTTAGACTCCTGATGCCTGAGTCCCTCTGAATACATTGTTTTGATTAGTCTGGTATGCAGTCTCAGAATGGGGGCATATTAAAACTCTTCAAGGACGATAATACGAAGCCGAGGTTCAGACCTACTGCATTTCTTTTACTTCTCTAAGGGTATCAGTTTAATTTGGTTGCTATCCTTGCTTTAATGAATTTTAGTGATGTCTATCTACCTGAAAAGTTACCTTCCAGACTTTCAAATTGATTGTCATAAGATTTCGCAAAGTACTGTTGCATAATTATTTCTATTTTCTTTGTGGCTGTGATTATTGCACTTTTTATTTGTTCTTTTTTATTCAGTTTATTGGGGTAACATTGTTTAATAACATTATATAATGCTCAGGTGTACAAGATTATAATTCAGCTTCTGTGTACTCTACTGTGTGCTCCCCACCCAAAGTCTACTTTCCTTCCATTACCATGTATTTAATCATCTTTACCCACCTCATCCCTCTCCCTCCCTTCTTCCCTTATGGTAACTACCACTCTGTTGTCTGCGTCTTTGTTTTTGTTTGTTGTGTTAGTTTGTTCATTTTTGTTTCATGGTCCACCTATGAGTGAAATCATACAGCTTTTGTCCTTTTCCATCTGACTTACTTCACTCAGCGTAATACTCTCAAGATCCACCCATGTTGTCACAAATGGCAGCATTTCATCTTTTTATGGCAGAGTAGTGCTCCATTGTGTGTGTGTGTGTGTTTGTGTGTGTGTGTGTAGGCACATCTTTATCCAATCATCTATCAGTGGACACTTAGGTTTACATTTTTTATTTGTAATTTGTATGTTTGTGCTTCCTTCCCCCACCTCATTTGTGGATATTGTTATGAGATAAATAGTGGCTTGTCTATTTTATTGGGTTTTTAAAGGCCCAGTTCTCCAATCTAGGGCACATGCCTGGGTTTCGGGCCAGGTCTCCAGTGTGGGGCACAGGAGAGGCAACCACATACTGATGTTTCTCTCCCTCCCTTCCCCTCTCTAAAATAAATAAATAAAATATTAAAAAAAATAAAATAAAGGTCCAGTTATTGAATTTATTTATTAACTCTTTTTTCTATTTTTATATTTAATAATTTCTTTCATGATCTTTATATATTTTCCATTTCTGGTCCACCTCAGGTTAATTTTGTGTGTCTGCTTCACACCTCTTGAGTTGTTTCATTTTGATTTATTTCATGTGTCACTATGCCTTTTTGTTAAGTAATAAAAAGTATTTCAGGGACTTCCAGCCAAGATGGAGGCATAGGTAGACACACTGAGCCTCCCTCCAAAACCAAAATAAGGACAACAATTTAGAAATAAAATAACAACCAGAACTGACAGAAAATTGAACTGTATGGAAATCTGACAACCAAGAGTTAAAATAGACACTTTCCTCCAGACCAGTAGGTGGGGCAGAGTCAGACAGCAGGGGAGAGAGGTGTCCCAGCACAAAAAGCAGTGTCACTGGGCTTGTAGGCGTCCTGGGTGTGCAAGACTGCAGCGGGTGGACTCTGGGAGTGCAGGCGGTGGCTTGCAGAACCCCGGCACAGGGTGGCAGTGGGCAGACCCAGCGAGGCGGCGATTGTGAAGTGAGGCACAGTATGCAAGGCAACTGGCTGACCGGGCGGTCCCACATTTACATGCAGATAAACCAAGCAAAACTGGGGAGTGAGACAGAATACGAAGCCCAGGGTCCCAGTGTGGGAAAATAGAGCCTCGGGTCACTGATTGAAAACACCTGTGGGGGATGAGGCGCAGGGAGAAACTCCCAGCCTCAAAGGAGACTTCGTTGGAAAGACCCACAGGATCCTGGAATGTACACAGGCCCACCCCCATGGGAATCAGCACCAGAAGGGCCCAGTTTGCTTGGGGGAAGCAGCAGAGGGGACTGGGATCCAACAGAGAGCAGAGCGGGATCCATTGTTCCCTCTTGGACCCCACCCCCACATACAGCATCACAACCCCATGACTGGGTTGCCCTGCCCTGGTGAACACCTAAGGCTCTGCCCCTTATATGTAATAGGCAACAAGACAAAAAGAAAAAGAAAAAATGGCCCAAACAGAAGAACAGATCAAATCTCCAGAGCAAATACAACTAAGAGAGGAAGAGATAGTCAACCTATTAGATGCGCAGTTCAAAGCACTGGTGATCAGAATGCTCACAGAATTGGCTGAATTGGGTTGCAAATTAGATGAAAAAATGAAGGCTACAATAAGTGAAATGAAGGAAAATGCACAGGGAACCAATAGTGATGGGAAGAAAACTGGGACTCAAATCAATGGAGTGGATCAGAAGGAAGAAAGAAACAACCAAACAGAAAAGAATGAAGAAACAAGAATTCAAAAAAATGAGGAGAGGCTTAGGAACTTCCAGGACATCTTGAAATGTTCCAACATCCAAATTATAGGGGTACCAGAAGGAGAAGAGGAAGAGCAACAAGTGGAAAAGTTATTTGAACAAATAATAAAGAAGAACTTCCCCAATCTGGCAAAAGAAATAGACTTTCAGGAAGTCCAGGAAGCTCAGGGAGTCCCAAAGAAGTTGGACCCAAGGAGGAACACACCAAGGCACATCATAATTACATTAGCCAAGATTAAAATGAAGGAGAGAACTCTAGAAGCAGCAAGAAATAAGGAGACAGTAACTTACAAAGGAGTTCCCATCAGACTGTCAGCTGGTTTCTCAAAAGAGACCTTGCAGGCAAAAAGGGGCTGGAAAGAAGTATTCCAAGTCATGAAATGACGCAGATACTGGCCTACAGTATTTGCGGCACTGCAGATGGTCAAGAAACAGGAGAAATACACACGGACTACCGAGTCCTGTGGAGGAATAGGGACAGCACGGCCACTCTCTCTAAAGGAGAAAGAGTGCCCCGCTGTCTTGCCTGAACAGGCTTTTTATTAGGTAGTATTGGGTAGGAACACGGATACAGTTTATTAACCATTGTCTAGCAGTGAGGATCAGATAGATAACGTTCAAAGGGCTCACAATGAGTTGGGGTTTTATCACCTACAGAACTTAAGGAGCTAAATTAATTTCCAGCCCAGGCCTTCATAATCTAATTAAGAGCATCCTCAGCAAAGCAGGTTTCACAGGATTTTACATATTCTTTTTCAGGTCTGACCATCCCAGAAAGTCCACTGTCCCCAGTGTAGATTGCACCACCCCTTGTTATCGTCACAGGCTTGAGTTGGGCAGAGGAGACAAAGGCAGCTGGGAGATTTGGATGTCTCGCTGGCAGAATGAGGACTCAGGCTTTGTCAAAGCTGAGGGGTGGGGATCGATCACCCCCTCTTTTCCACAGCCCCCTGAGTCTTTCCCTGAGGGCCTTCCCACGTGATCATGCCTGGCTTAAGCCCATTCTCCTCTGAAGAATGTTACTCGTCATTGGCTAACTGACCAAGCAATGGGGGCCAGACAAGGAGGAGGCAGCGCTCCTGCCAGGGAGATAAGCTTGTCTCCTTAGTGTCTTCTGGCCGGGAGGTCTCTCACTCAGCCTTAGCTATGGCGCAGCGGGGTGGGGGTTGGGGGTGGTCACAGCTCCTGAAACCAGGCAGGGCGGTTCCCAACAATGAAAGGCAAGGACCTCCATCCAAGATTGCTCTATCCAGCAAAGCTTTCATTTAGAATGGAAGGGCAGATAAAGTGCTTCTCAGACAAGGTCAAGTTAATGGAGTTCATCATCACCAAGCCCTTATTTTATGAAATGTTAAAGGGAGTTATCTAAGAAAAAGAAGATAAAAAAACATGTATAGTAAAAGGACAGCAGACTCATAATTATTAACAACCACCCCTAAAACAAAAACAAAAACACAAAGAAACTAAGCAAACAACTAGAACAAGAACAGAACCACAGAAATGGAGATCACATGGAGGGTTATCAATAGGGGAGTGGGAGGAGGAGAGAGGGGGAAAAGGTACAGAGAATAAGTAGCATAGATGGTAGGTAGGAAATAGACAGGGGGAGGGCAAGAATAGTATGGGAAATGTAGAAGCCAAAGAACTTATGACACATGGACATGAACTAAAGGGGGGAATGTGGGTGGGAGAGGGTGTGCAGGGTGGAGGGGAATGAAGGGGGGGAAATGGGACAACTGTAATAGCATAATCAATAAAATATATTTTAAAAAGTGTTTTAGGCTATTAACTTTTCCTATAACAAATAACTGTACAGTATTTATTAATATATACTACTTACTACTTGTATTATCAGTTTTTTAGATAGTCTGTAATTGCTACTTTAATTTCCTTTTTGATCTAAAAGTTATTTTCAGAGGGCTTTTTGTTTTGTCAGTTTCTAAGTGAACAGGCTTATTTTTATAACCATGGCTAGTTCTGTTGTTGTCACAGACTTGCTTCTGTATGAACTGGATATAGGCTTTCTAAATCATCTGCTTGATCTTAATTGAACATACATAACACCAGGCACTTACAAAAGGAAAAGCAACTGATATATTCCATTTAATAGACTGAAAAATAAATGGCACCAACTGCCATTCCATCCCAGGCAGATTGATCTTTTAGCTTGAGCTGCCTTCTAGGGAAGGAAGTATTTGAGACTCAGCGCCCCAGAATCCCAGGTGTGTGATCAGGTTTAAGTCTTCTTTCATTGCTTTCTTCACTCTAAGGTTATTGCATTAAGCAAGAGTTCGAAAACTTTCTGTAAAGGGCCCAGATAGTAAGTATTTTAGGCTTTGTGTGTTGCGTTACTAATATTGCCAGGAACATACTTACAATAAAAAATTGTTCATTGTTTTGAAAATCACATTTAAATGGCATGTTATATTTTTATTTGCTAAATCTGACAACCGTATTTGCAGGCTGTATAATCTCTGTGCCAACTACTTAGCTCTGCTACTGTAGTGGGAAAACAAACATAGATAATACGTAAGCCAATGGGTGTGACTATGTTCCAATTAAATTTTATTAAAATAGTCAGTGGACTATATTTGGCTTGAGAGCCATGGTGTTTGTCCACCCCTGCATTAGACCAGTAAATTTCAATGATTAACATGCATCAGAATCACACGGAGGGATTTCTGGGCCCCAGCTCTGGAGTTTATGATTCCACAGATCTAGGGTGAAGCCCAACACCCTGTGTTGCTATCAGGTTCCCAGGTGATGATGCTACTGCTGGTCTGTGGACCACACTTTGAGTACCACTGCATTAGGAAAAGATGACTATTAATTTTTTATTCCTCAAACCCACTCAGAGGAATGTAAACTTATTTATTATCATTCATTTAAGATTTCAATAATCCTATGAGTCAAAAATTTTAAGTGCTGAAATTTAAATGTTCACATGGCCAGATCTTCCTGACCAGCAGGGCTTCCCTAACACATATGGGCTAATTACCAAAACTTACTCCCCCTCAGGGAAGGATTAGAAAAAGGCAGCACTTCCACTGAGTTTACACAGCCCCTCACCAAGGGGCACAGCTTGGTGAATGGAGCACAGGCTGCATTTCCGCATTCACTCTCCCTCCAGCAGTCTTCGGCCATGCACCAACTACAGGACACCGCTGGTGGCTGGCTGATCAGAAGAATGCTATCTACAATTTACCCAAACAATACATTCTAAATGTAAAATATTCGGCAAGAGTTTGCACCTTTTCTCAAAGTAAAAACAACAAACAAATACTATTTTTTCCCCTTGGATGTGACATTCTTTTTTCAGCTTTATTGGGATATAATTGAAAAATTTGTAAGGTAATTAATGAGTACAGTGTGATGATAAATAATATTACTAAGAAAAATTCCACAAACTGACCCCTATAATCTTTTTCTCATACCTCATGGGGAGAAAATAAACATAATTTTAAGAAATCTCTTCTGTACAGAAATTTAAGAATGTTAATGCCTATAGTGTGGTGAATATATTCTGCACTGTTTGGCTTTTTGAAGTTTTCTTTATATCTAATATATCAACACTCTAAGGTATCAACACTATTTTGCAAATATTCCATAACCCTTCAAAAGTGTACATTCCCTCTATAGAGGTGATAGAGTTTGAAATATATCTGCTTATAAATGTGTACTTGTTAATATTGTCCATATGTTATATGGATTCTCTATATTGTTACTCATTCCCCTGATCTAATGACTTGGGATATAGTATAATCCCCATGAGGTCACGAAAGAAGTTCTAATGCATGATTTTATATCTATATCCCTGGCCTTTAGCATAATACATGGAACATGGTAAGCACTCATTTATTTTTTTATATTATTTTTTTACTTTAGAGGAAGGAGGGAGGGAGAGAAACATCAGTGTGTGGTTGCGTCTCATGCGCCCCCTTCTGGGGACCTGACCTGCAACCCAGGCATGAGCCCTGACTGGGAATTGAACCAGCAACCCTTTGTTTTGCAGGCTGGCGCTCAGTCCACTGAGCTGCACCAGGCAGGGCATAAGCACTCATTTATTAAATGAATAAACTATTTGGGCCTGTGAAGTGGGATGTAATGCAATTGTCCCCAGTCCTCCAGTCAACAAATGAATTTTTATCCTTTTTACTTTCTCCCTATTGGACTAGTAACTGATACCCTCACCTGCAATCAGCTGTAATTGCTGCATTTCTTCTGGAAGATACACTTCTCTCTGACACTTAAGTACCTGTGGCAGGCTCCACTCAGGCCTTGTGTTGGTCTTAAACCTAGAAAAACAATTACTGAAAAGATATAAACTAAAATTTGATGTGGTTTTTCTCTGTGGGGGATTCTTTGTATTTATTTATTTTTGCTTTACTTTTTGGCATTTTCCAGATGTTCTACAAAGAATGAGCATTACTTTCATAATGAAGAGAACAAAGAAAATTTACATTTAGAAATATCAGTAATTTTTCTCTCTGGTATTTTCATTCTCTGGTTCAAATTCTACTCATTGAGATTACACAGAAAAAGTACCATAAATTCTCACTCTGACTGGTGTAGCTCAGTGTGTTGGGCATCCTTCTGCAAACTGAAAGGTCATTGGTTCGATTCCCGCTCAGGGCACATGCTTGGGTGGCAGGCTGGGTCCCCATTAGGGAAGTTCGAGGGGCAACCAATTGATGTTTCTCTCGCACACTGATGTTTTTCTCCTTCTCTTTCTCTTTCCCTCCCCTTCTCTAAAATAAATAAATACAAATATTTATTTTTTAAAAAGAAAAAAGGAATTCTCTTTTCTAGATGGAAAAACCATTAACATTTAAAAGGACCTCTCAGATTTTCCCTGAGTCTTCCCTTTAAAGTTTCCCTCAAAGTTTGTCACATGCATGGTCCTTCACCATCTTGCTTGTCTCTGAACATAATCCCATTGGTGGATAATAAGCAGCAAGTCCCTTGGTGGTAATAAGCAGCAAGTCCCTTGCTGCTTAATACAGTTCCATGATCACAGCCTACAATAGCACTGGCATTTTCAGTGCCCACAACACTGCTGACTTATGAGAGTTTACTGAAATTCCTGTCTTTTTCATCCCTTTGCCGCAATCTGTTTTTATACAAGTAGGTAAGTAACACCTATACACAGCTCTCTCACCTGTGCTTTGCCTGTCCTCCCTCCTGAAAGCAGGCCCAGATGGTGGATCTAAGGAACGGAAGGACAGTGACAAAGTTTGTCCTGTGGGCTTTGAGCAGAACTCCCTTTCCATTCAGGCACCGCTCTTTGCCCTCTTCCCAGTTCTCTACAGCCTTGCCATGGCCATGAATGGCCTCATCATCTTCATCACCTGGACAGACCCCAGACTTAACAGCCACATGTATGTCTTCCTTGGCCACCGATCCTTCCTGAATATCTGCCTAATCACCACCACTATCCCGAAGATGCTGATCCACCTGGTGGTCAAGAACCACACTCCTTTGCCTCCTGCTTGACCCAGATAGAGGCTGGGTTTTGGTGTGAGTATGGCCAAGGGCATCCTCTTGGCTTTTATGGCCTATGATCATTATGCCACTATCTGCCACCTGCTTAGCTACACCCACAGCGTGAGCCAGCATGTCTGTGTGAGGCTGGTGAGTAGTGCCTGGTTCTTTGGGCTGATCAATAGCATCCTGCTTAATTATATGATTTGATGACCCACTTTTATAGAGAAAACTACATAGAAAACAACTTCTGTGAGGCTCCCACAGTGATCACCCTCTCTGTGGAGACCCTCCATTTAATCTGAGGGTGACCCTTGCTGATACCACTGTGGCAGTGCTCAGCGCCATGGTGCTCATTGTCATCTCCTGTGCCCGCATCCTGGCCTTCATTCTCAGCAAAGCCTGCTCCTCAGGCGGGGGGAGGGGGGGAATTTCTCTGCCTGAAACTCCCATCCGATTGTGATCATCTTTTCTACACCTCGGCCGTGTTCCCTTACGTGAACCGCAGCAGCATACGTGGCCATGACAAAGACAAGCCTTTTTTCCTCCTCTACACCATCATTACCCCCATGTGCAACCCCATTATATAAAGTTTTTAAAACAAGGAAATGAAGAAGGCCATGATGAGGGCCTTTGGGAGGGCCAGCCTGGCCCAGGCAGAGTGTGCCTAGTTAGAAGACTCCTCTGTCCCAACAGCTGGGTAACTCTCCACTGCTGAAATGTTCCAGGAAAAGACATTCATGGCTTCCTTTCTACTAGGATCAGACCTGGGAGATCCTACTGATAATCCTTTTTTATTTTTAATTTTTATTGCTGTTCAAGTACAGTTGTTAAGTACATTCGATGGGATCTTATAAATATACAAGTGCACTTAATTCCATTTCATTTTATTTGTATAATGCTTAAACCTGCTATTCCCAGCCTGTGCTTTGCAGACATTTACTAGACTTTTTTCTTTCAACTTAGTTGCTTCAGCCTGCTTTTCTTTCTCACATTCTAATCTCATATCCTGAAAATTCCCTCATCTACCCTGCTCCTGTGTGAGAAAAAATAGGGAAAAAGTAAGTAAAAGACAATTAGGGAGCAGGATAGACATTAAGAAAGGTAAGTTAGAGAAAAGAAGAAAACCAAAGGACCAGCAGCCTGAAATCTATTTTCTTAGCCTCCGCTAGCCTTTGTGGGGGAACTTGTGGCGGCATTAAATCGCTGACACTGCACTCGGTTTGTTTATGCTTCTGTGTCGTTGGGGAAGGGCGGGTGGAAGAGGCCAGTGTGTCAAAAACCCTGTCTCCTAACTCCTTTAGTTTAAGTAACTTGACTGCTTGATATTTCCCTTTAGATCCAAGTAGTAAGTGACTCTAACAAGCTGCTCAGGGGACCAGTGTCCTTTCCTCTTATTCATACCTCAAAATAACTCCCCTCTCCCTACTGCCTTCCTTTTTCTCCATCATCTTGGGTTTCATGCCAGCTCAATCACATTCCACCTTACCTCCTCAGGTTAAATGGGCCTGTTTCTTCCCGGTACTTTAAGGACTATCTCTTCACATCATCTCCAGCATTTGCAGAAGCCTTTCTATTTGCAACCCTGACCTCCCCAGTTTCCTCTAGCTCCTCTTCTTAATGAAACCTAGCATCCTTTAAGAAGGGTATTACATTCTTAGCTTTTCTCTTCCTTTGAAAACTGCATCTTTCTCATGCTCATTTCATAACAGATAGGAAAGAAAAGGGAACGGGTACCAATAAGATGAAGGCACCTCATTTAAGATGCCTTCACAAAGAGATGTACTACCGTGTCCACATTCTCCTATTATATACTGTCATCTGCAAGGACATAAAGCAGTAGCTTCGTTCCACAAATCTTTATCTTTTGAGTCCAAATTGGTGAACCTCTGATATCAGAGGACATGTGAGAAGCACTTTTTTGAAAAGTGGAAGAAATGAGACATCACTGTAATCAAGAAGAAACAATACATGTAGAACCTAAAGATTTCCATTATCAAAGAAAAACTGCACCAAAGTTAAATAAACAAGAAAGATTTTAAGACTATTCCAATAGGAGGTTGAACTCAACTCTGCTGAGACTTTTAGAGCTGCAGAGGCTGGTGGGTGGGATGGGAAGGGTTTCTTAGGCCACCTGTGTGTGGCGATTGATCTTACCCAAAGGAAAAGAACTCAGTCTTTTACCATCTCACAGAGACTAGGAAATCGGGGTGCTATCTTCCTCCAGGACTACATTTCGGACTACGTTTCGAAGGGATGGCTCCTGGGTCCTTGAGAAAACATTCCCTGTGTTTTAAAACAGGCAAGAGGCTTTTTAAGGAAATGTATGTAAATTTCAAAGGGGCAGAGAAGGATCTGCAATTACAAGTAAATGTTCTGAGAAAGGAGAGGTCAGGGGCCTATGGTTAAGAAGAACCCTGTCTAAAGTTTAGTCAAGTGTAAAGGGAGATGGTAACATCGTCTTAGTCCCCACGGAGAGCAAAAGAAGTGCTTATTCTTCTCCTAGAACCTCAGTTTCTTCTCCAAGTTTGCAAATTCCTGTTTCAACGAGTTTTTAAAAGAAAATAGTGATAGAAAAAAATAAAAGGAAAGGAATAAAGGAAAAGGAGAGGAAATGGTGCTTTAAAAAAGTTTCATGAGAAATAATTTCAATTTCACGGCATACATTTAAATGCCCAGCATTGTTGTATGCTGACGTCATAAACGAGGCACAGTTCTAGCTTTTAAAAGCTCTAACAGGGCAGACAAAACCAAATAATGGTAACACAAAGGGCAAACATTTTAAGAGGCTTATAAAAGGAACATTGGATAATAACAGCAGTTTACATTTATTAAGCATTTATGGTCTGTCAGCTTTACATTAATCATAACAAAACCCTCGAAGTACTAGCATTACCTCCATTTTTGAGAAGCGAAGATGAGGCTCATAGAGGTTAAGTGATTTGCTCAAAATCACACCGCATTTCAAACGGCATAGCCGCAGTTCTAACTGGGCCCCATCTCCAAAGCTAGCACTCCTAAGGAGGTCCAATAACTGCCCGGGAAAATGGGGCCGGCTTTATGCCGAAAAGGTGATATTAGAACTAAGCTTTAAGGAATAAACAGTGAATTGTAAGGCAGAAAATAGGGGAATGGGAGTTATAAGCCGGGGACGAGAAATTCCAGGCCAGAACTGCCTGATTCGTGGTTAAAATTCCACGTGGCTGGCAGAGGATGAATGGGGACTGGAAAGCTGGAAAACTCAGGCTTTGTGACCTTACAACCGTTGTCTCAAGGGCGAGTGCTTTCTGGTTCACGGTCCCGGACTCCCGCCAAGAGGGAACGGACCCTAGGGGAGGGCTCTCACGCAGTGGAAGCAGCCGCCCTGGACGCACCTCCCTTTGCCGCAGCATCAGCCCTGGTTCCAGGGCCTGGGAGACACAAGAAGAGGCCCGGGGGACCGCAAAAACCTATCTAATAACCAGAAGTTTCCCTGGAAATGCACGGCCTTCCCCAGTCGCTTCTCGCTCCGGAGATCCAGGCTTCCCAAACTACCCAAGAGGTGGTCCTGACCCAATTACACCCGGGGAAGGAGCAGGACGTGGTCGACGCTACGAATCTGCGGCCAATCAGCCTTCCAAGGCCGCTCGGATCACCGCTGTGGCAACCAATGAGTGCCCTCTCCAGGCCGCCCCGCCCCGCTGGATTTCGCGACAGCCTCACAGAAACCACCCCCCACCTGCTATTTTGGGAGACTGGGCAGATCCCCTGCCCCCGCAGGAGTTGCGGACCTGAGGTTTGGGATCCCTTCCCAGCGGAGTGGAACTGTTGAAATGCCGCGGCCTTTTGGAGGAGGACGTGATGGGATGGGGGTGGAGCAAGCCTGGAGGCCGGCCTGAGCTGAGATCTTGCCAATCACTTCGAGTCACCATAGCTCCCAGTCTTGTCCACGGATCCCTAGCCTACTTTTTTTCCAGGCGACAGCCAGCCCCTCACCCCCCTTTTAGAGAATTGCATAACTGTGGGTTCCTCTAACCTCTTTCAGACAACAGCAATGTTCCCTGAGCTTGCTTACCTCCCCTTTCCGATTACCCACTCCAGAAAGTCTTTCTGGGTTTATTTCTGAGTTCCCTTAAAAACCTGTGCTTTTTCCTACGACTGTATTCTTACTTTTCGGTCTACCCCCTACCCCGACCCCGCGTCTGATTCATTTTTTGAGTCCTAAGCACCACACCTGGCCATAGGAGGCGCTGTAGCGCTACTTCCGCGATGAAATCTTCAGCGGAATCCCGATGTATTAACCAAATAAAAGCAAAGGTGTGCAGATAGGAGTGAAGGAATATCCAGAATCCTGAGCCTCCAGGCAAGCCCCTGGGGCACCTATTATTAGTTACCAACTTCAGCCGAAGTGTTCGGTTTAATACAGAGAAATGTGGTTTACCCGGGACAGGAAAATTAAACATCGGGAACCTTTAGGAACACCCCTTAAATCTCATCTTTTTGGACTTCCAATCTGGCTACATAAACATGTCTGTTTTTATTTTCCATTTTAAAGACCTAGATGTCTGTTTGCCTCTGCAGATTGGTTCCTCACCCGCTTCACCCAGCTCTGAGTTTAAGAGGCTGACCCACATGGACCAGTGAACAGATCCCCTTACCTCTGGAGCTGTATTGGGTTCCGTCAATGAGTAACGGGCAGAAGATCAAAAGGCAGTAGGAGTGTGAGCCTGCGGTATTTAATGCTCTGCTTCTTGCCCTGTGGGGGTTGTGGCAAGCTCGCTTGAGTCCCTTTGGCTAAGATCTCAGCTCCTGTCGGCTGGCCCTCTCTACCCAGTTCTCTTAAGTATGTCCAAGTTCTGGAGCTGCCATCTCCCATTACCTGTGTTTGGAGGGGGAGGGACCAGGCTCTAGGGTTACCGCAGCCCAGGCCAAAATTGTGGGAAAGGAACCCAGGACAGTTCTCCATTTCTAAGCTCTGGAACCGCCATCTTCCAAGACCTTTTCAGGCCTAGCCCCTATAATATGTGATTCAGGATACTGTATCCCGTGTGATTTCCCCACCCCCTGCCCACATCTTTGTAAATAATCCCCTGTTAAACCTTCCTCAAACTATCCTAATTTGAGTGAACCATCTCTTTCCTGGGAACACTGCAAAACAAGAACATTCTCTTTTCCTGAGGAAATGGAACAGATGGCTGTAGGACAGGGAGCCCGGACTTTGAAGTTAGAACTGTCTCATGTCATTCAGTCATTCATTCATTTGGCAGATGTTCCACTGTCCAATTAGCTATGGGAGACATTTTAGAGAATGCTATGGCACACAACCCCCCATTCTGCAAGAGCATTCTCTGCCCACAGGGGTGAGCCCTGGCCACCAAGTTAGAACCATGGGACTTCCCCCACCCCCACCACCCCCACCAGCACCACCACAATCAATGCAGTGGAGCTGGATCAATTAAATACCCTTTCCTGGGAATTTGGAATTGGTGTGCAGTGGGGATAGTCATTCTGGGCTGGAACAGGCAGACCCTCAAGCTGTGGAGTACTTATCTTTTTTCTCATGTGTGAAAAAGCAAAGAAAGTTGGCAGGCGGGGAGAATAGGTCGAAGTCAGAGGACAGCAGAGGTAAAAGACCACATCTCCAGACAAAGGGGCTGAGATGGTGGCTGCCCTAGTGTTGGTCAGCCTGGGTGGCCCAGCTGCATTCTTGCCTTTGGGTTTTATGAGATAAACTCGCATCCCTATAATAAACATTTTTGCCTCAAAACTATTACAGATGGGTTCTTATTTCTTGCAACCAAACAAGTCTTAACTAAGACAATATCCACCTTTATGTGGTCACAAGGATTAAATTAGATGAAGTGTTTCAAACATCTAGTCAGTGCTTCCAAAAATGTTACCTTCTCCCTTCCAACTGTAAGCACCTCACTGCGCTGAACATCAGACTCATCTGTTCTTTGTACTTCTGACTGGGAATAACAAACCCATTCTGCTCAGTATTTTTGCAAGATTTTCCTCATTCCAGCTTTTCTCTTTCAAGTTCTGGGTGCTGATATATTTGTGTTTGTGTTGCTGTTTTGTTTTGAAGTTTTTGTTCCTCAAACGATTGGGTTAATCATACTCCTCAGGGTATTTAATTGATCCAGCTCTGCTGCATTGATTGTATGGTGCTGGTGGTGGTGGTGTGGCCGGGGCGGGGGGGGTGTCCCGTGGTTCTAACTTGGTAGCCACACCCATCATGACACACCATCATTAGTCCCTGCAAGGAAAGCCCCTCTTGCTTTCTTCCTTCCCTCCTCCCTCTTCCTTCCTTCCTTCCTTCCTTCCTTCCTTTCTTTTTCTTCTCTTTTTCCCCTCTCTCTTTCTTTCTTTCTATCTATATACCCTTTATCTCCATTCCCATTGCCACCCTCACACAATACACAATTTTCTAATGTGATTAATGTGTAATTTCTGTCTAAATATATTCTAAGAAAATAGTTCTTTTGTAGGCATCTACTTTTAAATGTACTCCAAAGCTACCAAGCTATGTCTTACTATGTCTTAGTTTTTTCACTAAGACTGTCTTCCATCTGCATCCACATTGCCAGATGCTAACATCCAGTCTGTTACTCCACATGAACGTCTAGTAGTCCGAGGTGGCACTCCTCGTGGGCCACCTGCCCACCCCCCAAGGATGCACACACATTGACTCCAAGTCCTTGCCACTACAGACAACCCCGCAAGGAACATTCTTGTTTTAGCCCCTTCTGGATTTGTAAAGGATGTGTTTTATATGACGTAGGAGAGGAATTGCCTGGCTATAGTGAATGAATCTTACATGTAATGTGCCCAAGTAATGCCAGACTGCCTTCCAGAAGTGGTAAAACCAGTCTTGCAACAGCACAATGTTCTAAATAGCCATGTCCCTGACATTTGTAATGATCTAGATTTCTATTTTTTACTGGTTTGATAGGTGTAAACTGATATCTCATTGTTGGTTAATTTGCATTGATCGCTAATAGTTTCTATTAAATTTACATATGCATATTAGCTTTTTCCTATTCTATAAATTGCCTATTGATTTCTTTTGTACTTTTTTGGGGGGATTGATGTCTTTTACCTGTTCCATTGCAGGAATTCATATATCAATTAATATGATATAATCCTTCAGAAGGAAAAGGATGGCTGAGCAGAGCTGCGATTCTGGATCTAATTCTGACCCACCAAATGGAATTGGTTGGTGAAACGGGAGTGAGGAAAATCTTGAGAGAAAGTGACTGCCATTTTGGTTCCTCCTGATAGCCCAGGGGAAAGGTGAGAGTGATGAGAGGCCTGACTTCGAAGAATGAAAGGATATGATCTTCATGGCCTGAGACTCTATGGGGGGAAAGGCTCAAGAAGGATGGGTTTCTCTTAAGACTGAAATTCAGTCAATGCAATTACTCTGGATCCAATGAAGGGGAGTGGATGGAAGGATTGCAGGAACCTCTCCAATGAGCTCAGACTTAGAGATTTCAGGCAGAGAGTAGGCATAGCTAAGAGAGTGATGCACACATTGCAACACTTTCAAAAGCACAAAACATAAGGCAAAAATGAAGAATTTGACTACCAAAAAAGATTTATGTTCTGCTAAAGGGACCAGGGGCAAAGTTAAGAGGCAGATGACAGAATAAAGATAATATTTGCTTTGTTTGAAACTAATGAGGATGTAGTAGCATCCTAGAATATAGGACGGCAGGCTATGAAAATCCTTTAACTCTCCGAAGTCAAGCTTCTCATCACTTTCTCCCCTGGGCTATCAGGAGGAACCAAAATCACAGTCACTTTCTCTCAAGATTGTCCTCATTCCCGTCTCACCAACCAGTTCCATTTGGTGGCTCAGAATTAGATCCAGAATCGCAGCTCTGCTGGGCCATCCCCTTCCTTCTGAAGGATTATATCACATTAAATCAACTTTCCTTTCACTTCTGGAACTTGGCTTTGTACCAGTTTCATTAACTTGTTCCTGTGACCTATAATCCAGTTTACGTTTTGGCTCTAACACAATTTTATGATGACATCACTTCTTGTCTCCTCTTTTAGCCTCACTTAAATAATTTCTTGTTTCCATTCCCAAGGATATATAATCCCGTGCAAGACTAACTTCGTGGTGTAATGTGCTACTATGATTTTCCTTCTATTATTTTCTTCTGGTTTTATTTTATTCCTCCTACTTACTGCATTTCGCCTCTTCCCTTCTATTCATCCCTGTCCTTTTCGCTTCTTCTTTCCTTTTTAAATTTTGGAACTGCTGGGGGCAAGGGCTGACTCTCTGTTGACCACAGCAAAGAAGCTGCTTCTGTCTCAGGAGCGGGTTCCCCGCAAACAGGCGGTGCGTATCACATGACTGGCAACGCTCTTCCAGTTGCACTCCAAAACTCAGTTCTGTTTCTTTGGAAAAACGTATGGCGCCTTTCCCATTGCACGTTTCGGGCGTGAGTCCCATCCTCCCATGTTTCTTTATATCTGTGAGTTTTAATTTTCCTCATTGTATAAAGACTCATGTTCTATTTGTGTACTTCCTGTAGCATGTGCACTGGTGTAGAGGCCTAAGTACTCCCCGCCTCCGACCCCTTTCTACTTACTTTTTCCAGAAAATTACAGGATACAGCTCTGCTACTGCTTTTCGTCCAATGTCATATACGATGTCCTCTGGAGTATAAAATTTTGTGGGTTTTCTCAGCATTTTTAAAACTTTTGTCGTCTTCATTTTATCTTGTCATGCCTACCTCCTGGCCACCAGCACACACACACCATCCCCACTTTAAATTAAATTAAAGTGCATTTAATTCAATTAACAATGCTAAGAGAAAACAGATTTTTGCATTCAGTATTCTGAGAAGCACTCTGTCCCAATTCAAGAACATGTCATTCCTTCATCAGTAGACTGTGAGCCACTAAGGGCAGGTACCACGATTTCTTGGAGTCTGCCCCGTGTGTGGGGGGCAGTTGGTAAGTATTTGCTGGCAGACTGACTCCGTCATTGTTCCCTTCTTGGATGCCCTTTGTCATCATGCTCTAAAAGAAATTTTGAATTTCCCTTTGTATTCCCAAGCTAAATCCCAGCCACCCTAGCTTTCCTTGGCATACTGTAACCACTCACGGCAGAGTAAGATGCAGCACCATTTAATAGGGGGTGGGGAACCCACTGATCTATATAATTTAAACAGGGCTCTGGTCCTGATTCCGTCATTAACTACACAACCTTGAGTGTGTCATCCCATCTATTTCCTTAAATATATGCAATGAAATGTTTATTCACTGTAAGTCCCCTTAAAAGAAGGCTATATTTTTATAAAGCACATATATATATATATATATAGTATCACTTTTTAATAAAGTGGTAGAAATAAGGTAAATTTCCCCAACCAGGGGGACTAAATGTGAGAGAAACTATTTTTCTCAAAGTAAGAGAAGGCATTTGTTCATTTTTCTGAGCAGACAAGAGGAAGAGTACAGGAGGATAGGGCGAAGGGCGAAGGGGCTGTGTAAGCACAGAGTCCTCAGCGGGAACTTTCCTTGTGATCATTCCCTTCTACATTTTTTTATTCAAGTCTACAGCAAAAATTTTAAAATGACTAGTAGGATTATATATGAAACCAGTGGAAGGCTATTTTATGTATCCCAGAGTTGATAAGGAGTCAGCTAAGGCAGCTTGCATGGATGCAGGTGTGGATGCAGGGGGAAGCAAAAGCAAAATAAACCATAGGACATTGTAGAAATTGTATGAAATGCTGTGGAATTCTCAGATTTTGGAAGTTAAATTTGGGCCAAACTTAATCAGATCTGAGACATGGCAGTCTCTAAGTTTTCTTTCAGCAATCACATTTTTGAAGATTCTAAGAGATGGTGACATGTATTTTTAAAAGATTTTACTTATTTATTTTTAGAGAGGGGAAGGGAAGGAGAGAGGGAGGGAGAGAAACATCTATGTTTGGTTGCCTCTCACACACCTGCAACTGAGGACCTGGCCTGTAACCCAGGCATGTGCCCTGGCTGGGAAGTGAACTGGTGACCTTTCAGTTCACAGGCCAGCACTCAGTCCACTTAGCCACACCAGCCAGGGCAGTGACATATTATTTTTATTCTTAGCTCTAACGTGTTAAAATTTTTCATTTATATATTTGTGACTCAAATATCTATTTTCCACCAATGAGAAAAGTCCGTTACTGTTGATTTCATTGATTCCAGAACCCCCCTCCCCCGCCACACACACACATTTTAACATCTCTGAAGTGGGGTGTGTCTTACAGACAATATTCAATGTCAGCTTACAACTGTTGTTGGCCAAGAGGCAGTTATGACGTAGCTGTCGTCGCCTGCACGTTCCCGGGCCTGGTTGTTATTCTGGTGGTATGACTGGAAATGTACAAGCCCTTTCTATTTCATTTAATTAACTATTTAAAGATCATTTGAATAGATTAGACTTTATTCTCATCTGAACATCATCCTTAAACACTTCCTGGCAAGATAAAAAAATCTCTGCTTTTACTCTTGCAGAATAGGTGTTGTGACGTGTGCAGGATTCTGGCCAGCAGTATCCATCGCTGCTGCAGATGCTCATCGAAACACGAGAAAAACACACAGGGACAACCGAGTCCTGTGGGGAAGTAGGGACGAAATGGCCACTCTCTCTAGTGGGGATCAACCTGCGTTCCTGCCTGAGTAGGCTTTTATTAAGAATACAGACACTGTTTGTGGATTACAGTCTGGCAGGGAAGATCAAAAGGAATAGGTAGTTTTCAAAGGGACCGACAGAACTCCTGCTGGGATTCTGGGCTGAGAGTTTGTGTTTTATCACTTAAAAAGACTACAGGACCTAAAAGGCTAGTTTCGTTTCCTGCCTGTGCCTTCATACTTTAATTCAATAGCATCCTCCAGCAAGCAGATCTCACAGGATCTTGTATATCCTATGTTCCAGGCCTGATTATCCCAGGGGTCTGCCGACTCTGGTCTGGACTGCACTGCCCCTGTTATTTCTGCAGGCCTGAGTCAGGCAGAGGAGACAAAGGCAGCCGGGAGACTTGGATTTCTCACAACTAAGGACAAGGACTCAGGCTTTGACAAAGCCGAGGGGGCAGGGGTTGATGTTGATCACTCCTTCATTTCCAAAGCCCCCCAAGTCCTTCCCTGAAGCCTCCATGTGATCATGCCTGTCTTAGGCAATTCCTAAGATTTCATGGGAAATCTTACCTGTCATTGGCTAACTGATCAAGCATAGGAGACCAGGCACAGAACAGGCAGCGTTCATGCCAGGGAAATAAGTTTTGTCTCCTTAGTGGCTCCTGGTCTGGAGGTCTCTCACTCAGTCTAAGTCACAGGGGGTCACAGCTTCCTGAGACCAGGCAGGGCAGACCCCAACAGTGACCTGGAAGAAATCCCCAGAGACAATGGTGAAGCTTTCTCTAAGCAATGCTGCTTTCTGGGCCATCACACTAACGCTGTGACATCCACACCTCTGAATCAATAAGTAATTCTGGAGTGTCAGACTCAATATGAAGAAATTAAAAGAATGCTATAACGACTTTCAGATTGTAGCAACATATAAAGGCTTTATTTCTAAATAAGTCTACATGAGCTCTTTAAATAAGAGCAAAACTTTAAAATGTAAGTGATAAGAAAGCATAGTGATAGTTTAACTGGCAGTATTTTTAAAATTTATTTTCTAAAGTAATGATGTGCCATGCAATCAATGGTGCCTTAAAGTCAATAAAATAAGGTCAATACTTCAGCCACCATAAAAATGAGAGAGCAATTCTAGCTCTCAAGATATTCATACTCTGGACAAGGGAATGACAAGCCCATAAGTAATAATAGAAGTAGCCCTGCCTGGGTGGCTCAGTTGGTTGGATCATCCCACGCACCAAAAGGTTGTGGGTTCTATCCCTGGTCAGGGTGCATGTCGGAAGCAACCGATGAATGTTTACCATGTCGATGTTTCTCTTTCTTTTTCTTTCTGCCTGCCTTCCTCTCTCTCTAACATCACAAAACATATCTTAGGGTGAGAATTAAAAAAAAAATAGAAGTGCAAAAAAATTGGGGCATTTAAAGGGGAAAGAGACCACATTAGGAAAGGCTCCATGAAGGAAGTAGCATTTGAAAAGGGGCTCAAAGAACTGGTAGGATTCCAACAGGCTGAAATGGAATGGAGTAGGAAGAGTAAAGAGAATGAGCAAAAAATCAGTCAGAAAAATGGACATTTCTGGTACATGGAGAATAGCATCTTTGGACTATAATGTTTGTTAACCTCTTTGGCTTTACAGACTTAAGAATTTAATGAAAACTATGAAACTTATTCCTAGAATTAAAAGCAAAAATTCATAATAAAAAGCTTTGCATTTTTTTTTCTGGGGATTTGCCATTTTCAGGTAGCATAATTGAGGGAAGAGGGAAAAATAGCTTTAGGGGACACCCCAGGAGAAGCTGGTGCAGGTGACCAAGGCTGCGGAAGTCCCTTTTCTGAATGAGAGATGTGTTTCTCCTGGGAAGACTAGGAGAAATCAACCAAGGGCCAGGGGCACTTATCCAGTCCACCCATCCAGAGAGTAAGAGAGCTGGGATGCCCTTGGCAGTCATTGCTAGCGGACTGGATGGGAGGGGCTTCCATCTGACGAGAGGGTGGCTAGAAGATGCACCTGGGGAATTAAATGTGTGGGTGAAAAATATGCCAGGCCTTACTAGGGAAGACCTCAACTCCTCCCAACCACTGGATTTTATTCAGGATATAAGGGGGACATGATGCAGATTCCTGAGAATGAATGTTCAGCCCTGTGGTTTAGGAAGAGTCACCTTTAGGATTACAGGTGTGTAAAAGGCTGGAGGAGACCAGTTAGTTTATTGCAGTTGGTTGTTATATTCTTCAAATACATTTTATTTATTCAATTTCCTCTTCCGTCCCCACCACCCACTACGTGGCCAAGAGCCAGGCCTTTAGTAAGCATTTGGTAGTGCTCACGGAATTGAAAGCCATAAATTTCAAGACTTTGAGGATTCCCTTGTAATGCTCCTGATTCTCACCAGGTGGCACCATCGCAGCATTATTTACAGAGCAGGCTTCCTTCTATAATTAATGCACAGTGCTTCCAAGCAGAAAGGCTGTGTTTCTCTAAGGAAATTCACCTCTGGGAATATTTTAGAAGGGGGTAGGGAGTTGGGGGAGGGATATGGTATCTGGGATAAAAAGAGTCAAGAATACTCCTTTTGCCCTTCTATATCATTTCTTATTGTATCAGAGTATCTTGGCTGAATTTCTATTCCTAGGCACATAGATGGGGAAAGATGGCTAGGAAAATCTGTCTTTTCAAAGATACAAGCAGTTTTCTGTTTTGCAAGAAGGATAGACTTACATATATTTGGGAAAGAACTGTTCCTAATTTCTGGGGAAACTTCTGGGTAAGCCATTTATTTCCTTGTACGCACCACGCAAAGACTGCACTCTGCAGTGATGTCTATGTAGGCCACTTCGCAGTTCTTCGAGAAATAACTGTTTCTCAGGAACAGAGTTTAGTTGTGCCAGGCTAAAGTTGTAGCATATCTCTACAGAGTTGTGTGTGTTTGCACTTTGAGATTAGGAGCTAGTAGCCCTTAGAGATTTGTCTTAGACCACTGAAAGGTGAGAGTGCGAGTATTAGAAGATCCTTAGCACATTGCAATGGGTGTCAAAATAATCTGAACTTGTTGAGTAGGCTATGAGTAATCAGGTTCATGTGAGGACTTCAATTCAGTGGAAATACTCCGGAGGCCCCGGGAGGCAAGGGCATATTGCCAGTTCAGTACAGTACTAGTTCAGGCAGAATCATTTCTTCTCCGGTATCTGTTTTTTAAAGATTTTATTTTTAGAGAGAGGGGAAGGGAGGGAGAGAGGCAGAGAAACATCAATGTGTGGTTGCCTCTGGCACACTCCTCACTGGGGACCTGGCCTGCAACCCAGGAATGTGCCCCGACTGGGAATTGAACTGGCGACCCTTTGGTTTACAGGCCTGGTGCTCAATCCACTGAGCTACACCAGCCAGGGCTCTTCTCTGGTATATATATATTTTTTAAGTTAAAAAGTCTCATTACCCTTTAGCTCAGTGATTCTTCCTTTTTCACTTAATTCTTACCTTTAAGAATTAAGTTTAAATAAAAGATATTCTCTCCAGGGAATGTATGTACTTATATGATTTCTGCATTCAATTTTAAGGGGCTATGGCCCTTTGAAGATCGCTAGTGACCCTGTCCATGAACCCCTGGTTAGGAACCTCACTTGAAACACTAATCAGGACCATTTCAAAGGAGATGTGCAAGAGGGGGTAGATAGTAGGGAGGGAGGAGGAGGTGGGAGAATAACCTGTGCTGGATTCCTATGCACTGCTGGTGCAGGTGACTGAAAAAAGCTGGAGAAAGCTGGAGATGTTTATATCTATCTAGGCTTGGAAGGAATAGGTGGAGTACTTCCAGGAGGCCCTGGGCTATGGGGCTGATGACACATTTATGACAGTGAGCATAGGAAGGGGAACCCAAATGGAGTCCAGTGTTGAAGGACTCAACCAGATCTTTCTAGAGATTAGAAGGCTGTGCTGCCTTGATTCACGGCAGACTCTGGAGAGTCTGAGCTACAGCGAATGGGAAAGAGGCACAAGAATGGAGCTATGGCAGGGATATCTGGGGACATCAGCGTCCTCTCAAGGAGCAGGTCTAAAACGTCGACTTCTTGGTGCCTTTACTGTGTTATCACCCGCTGGACTCTGAGAAGGGTCACTAACTAAAACCTGCAATGCAATTTCATGTTCCAACTGAGAAGGTAAAAAGTGACTAAAACTAACATTATTTCCTTTTCAGGACCCTTACTCTTGATTGGGGAAATAAGTGATCTCCTTGTCTGACGATCCAAATAATAGAGCAATGAGCAGCGTGGTTTCAATCTAGGGGTCCTTTAAGTCAGAAGACCTGGGTTTAAGTCTTGGTTTTGCCAAGTACTAGCTGTGTGACCTTGAGCAAGGCTTGGAGTCTGTTTCTGGAAGTGTTATGTGAAAATAGTAACAGTGCCTACTTCATATGGTGGTTGGGAGACAAAATTGAGCAGTGTCTGTCATACAGTAGGTGCTCAATAAATGATAGCTATCACTGTTGTTATTGGTGCTAAATACTGGAACTATAACAGGAACCTTCCTCCCAGCTTCTTCCCAGGGACCCTTCCCCACCAGTGTACTTTAGTGGCCCACTTTAAAGGCCACAGCCCACATTCCCCAAACACTGCACAACCCAGGCTTCCTCTGGTCATCCTGTGTGTACAAGGGCTGGCTCTGAAGAACTTTTTGGCTCGTAACTTTTAACAAATAAAAAGGCCCATGTCAGCTCAGAAATCTCACCATCCTGTTTTACTTGACTATCCTGAAGGATAAGAGTTCTTTAGAGAAAGATTATATAAACAGAGAGCTTCTAGAACCTTCTCTAGGTCATTTTTTTTCCGCAGAGGAGTCAGTCATCACCATTCCCCCACCCACCCTATTCCAAGAGAACTACATATAAGAAAACTAACATTTTGCACAAGACTTCCCAGGAGCCTTAGATATTTTTCTCCCCCAAAACTTTTTGTCCCTATTTTACACATGCAGAATCTAAATCTGAAGCATTCATCAATGCTGGAACTGAGATTCAAGCCCAGATCCGTGACTCCAGAGCTCTCTCCACAGCAACCAGCAGCAAACCCGCACACACACACACACACACACACACACACACACACACACCACCCCCCAGCTCATTCTTCTTCCAGATTTTCTGGGGCAGCCTTGGGAAATCTCTGAAGCCCAAGGGAGCCGACTAGAGCTGATGTCAGTCTAAGCTCCCCGGGGTAAGGCATTCTCCACTGGAGGCCTGAGGCAGTCATTGCAGTTTCCTTTGTGATGTGTTGCGCTGCTCGTGGAGATCCCCAGCAATCCCTCACAAACACCCCCTCCTGAACCCTCCCATGAAACAGGTGTCAGGCCATTTCAGGACTTGGGTTTAGAAATCATCTCTCAGGGGTCAGGTGCTTCACTGAAAAGAAGTCTCTTGCACATCTGGAGTTCTGGCTACTAAAAAACCCTTGTTAGTTTGGGAGTCTCAACACATACCCTGTCCTTTCCCAGTCCAGCTGGGGGTCAAGGTCCAGGGTGGAAGGGAAAGCAGAAGTGTAGGCAATGCCTATTCTGACTAGGGCAGGTATGGTCATCTCTTGGAACCAGAAGCAAGGAGAGAGGAGGGAAGACGTGGTCCCTGCAGTTCCCACTGAGCCCTGGTCCACGCAGTGAGCCGAGAAGCCCAACCCTGACATCCCCCTAGTACCAGCCAGCAAGAAGGGGAGATGATGCCTCTTTATTAAGGTTAACACCAAGAAAAGCATTGAGAAGGAATACACAGAGGAGGAGGAAGGGCACACAAAGTCACCACTTGAGGAGGTGGGAGGCACATCAGTTAAGAACCTCAGGACAGTCACATGCTGCATGCCCTGACTGTGGGGGGAAAGAGGGAAGGAGAGGGGTAAGCGCCATGATAGCCTGGGGCTCACAGAAGGGTCTGAAGCCCCCTGAACCTAAAACCAGAGCCACACGCCCTGCCCCTCAGGGCTCACACACTACTACACAAGTGGGCACACATAACGCACACAAGACATGGAGGCAAGACCGAGAGGCAGTGGGCAGGGACATATCGAAAGGAAAAGGAACTGAAGTTAAGCGGGTGTAGCCAGGAGAGAGAGTTTTTGGATGCGGCCCCCAAGAGCCCCTCAAATGTCCCCTAAATCTGGGCTGTTGCTGAGAACCCCCAAGTCTCTGCCTGTGGACTGGGTCTTTGTTCTCTAAGTCCCAGTGAGTGGAAAAAGCAATTCCAGATGTAGTCAGTGACAAGGCAGGATCCGCTCTGCATGCAAAATCCTAGAGGTTGAGCTATTTTGTCTTCATGCACAGTCACAGCCAGCTCCTCCTAGCCCAGGAGCCCTGGGAACCCCATTCTCCCAGATTCCTAGGGCTGCAGTTCCCTCCTCAAGCCTCCTTTACCAATCAGCAGCCGCAAAGATCTGTGTGAGGGGAGAGGCTTCTGCAGAGCGCCGAATATCTTGGATTTCAGCAGAAGGGGAAATTTCCTGTTGCCAGAACAGAATGCCCCAATTCCTTAATTTCTAGGTAAATCGTTAGAGACTATTTGCCATAGTCCTAGCTAAGTCCTTTTTCAGAATAGAAAAAGCAGAGTTTTATTTACACAATTCAGGGGTTCTCCTGTTGGCTGAGGAGGGGGAAAGGGCAGGGTAGGGGATGGATAGGAGTCCAGAGATGGGCGCTTCCTCTCCCGGAACCTCACCTTTCCGCAGTTTGCTACGTCTCGCTTGGTTAGGCAGAAAGAATTCTCGATGCTCCCAAAGTCCTTCACCCTAGAAATCCTTCCTCAAGGAGTCTCTTCCTGCCTGACCCCCAGAGCAGCGGTCGGAGGGAAGCGTGCTGCACCGCGCCGTTCAGTCCACTCACGTCATGCACTCGGAAACCCAAAGCCAGCTCGGGAAAGTAGTGCCCCTCGGTGCCCCTCACAGCGAGGCCTCGCCCTCCAGCTGCAGCAGGGTAATGTCGGGCAGATCGAGGGGCTCCACAAGTGGCCCGTCCCCCACAAGGAGACCGGCACAGGGGCTCTCGGAGCCCTCACAGTGACTAGTGGGTGTGGAGGAGCGGGGCATTTCCTTCTCTTCTTCGTCGTCGTCCTCGTCCTCAGGATCGCGACCCAGTAAAGCGCTGTCCTCGATCCCAGGCGAAGGAGTCTCGGGCTCTTTGGGGGCGCCCGGAAAGCTACCCTTGCCGCGGACCACGCCCAGGCCGCCCTGGCGGGGCGCCGTGGTCATAATCTGGCACATGGAGACAATGGCTCGCTGGTTGGCGCACACGTCGTCGGAGAGCACCTGGATGTGCGAGGCCTGTTCGTCCAGGGCCCCCCGCATGGCCCTCACGTCCTCAAACAGGGCCTGCAGCTGGGCCTTCAGGTGCTCCATTAGTTCCTTCATGCCGCCGTTGTACTCGCCGGAGATCACGTCCCCAACGGCCGGCACGGTGGACACCTCCAGAGGTGCCGGCATGTCGCCGCCGTCCTTGGTCATGATCTCCAGCAGACCGTCCTCCATTGAATGGCAGAAGCGGGCGGTGGCCGCTGTGGGTCCGATCCAGCCCGACTCCCGGAATGGAGGAGGGGGGAGGGGGAGAGGTCCCCGGAGCGACAGGGAGGAGCTGAGGTTAGAGGAGGCTTCCGAGAGGGGCGGGGAGCCGACGTGAAGAGAGGAACCTCGGCGGAGGGAGCAGCAGGATCCGGGGAGGCTCGGAAGAGCCTGCGGGACGAGGACCCGAGCGGAGTCCCACGGCCGGCGTCTCTCCCGCTCACCCCCGGGCGAAGGCGCCCTGCCCTGCCTCGCCTCTGGAACTGCGCCCGTGTCAGCGCCGTCCTCTCGGAGCCACGAGCAGCAAGTGCTCGCCGATTCCCTGGGTCACAGAAGCATTTGCAGAGGGGCCCGGGTCGAGACCAAGGCCAGTAGCGGGTAGGGCTCGGGACTCCCCTCGGCCGTTAACTGGCAGCGCCCGCGAGTGTGGTTGGAGTGGCAGGGGCGGGTCTCCTCGCTGCGCCGCGGATGCTCCCCTGTTTCCAAGGCGACGCATGCCACGTAAATGACGTGTGTCGCCATGGCAAGCAGGAAGTGGAGAAGAAAAGGGAGGATGGCTTGGAAGCTGCAGTGGGGCTCTGGTGTGTGCGCCTGCGGGAGGGGCGGGAGGGGAGGGAACGCTGCAGTGGCCCCAGTCGAGGCTGGAAAGCGCGTGTGGCTGCAGTATTTCTGAGGAAAGCACGAGAGAGCAATTACTGCATAATCCCCCAAGTCCGGGAGAGGTCGTCCCTTCCCCGGTCGCGGCGCTAGGCACTGAGCGCGACTGCCTTGAAGGACATTCACGCGCCGGCAGTCCTTTCTCAGAGGACGGCGCTACGGCGGGTCTGGCTTCCCTGTCCTCCAGCCGTTCGCGGGAAAGTAGGCTGGGTAGAGAAGCGGGCGCTAAATCCCAGACTAGTGCGGAGCGCGGCGGCGCACTGGAGCCAGCGCCGCCTGGCCTGGCGGTGGAGGTGCAGCGGCGGGGGAGGGCGCCCCCGAGGTTTCCGCCTCTCGGTCGCTGCAGTAAATCAGCCCTCGCGCTGTAGATAGCACAAGAACGAGAAAGGATGGGATTCCCTCCCGTAGCAGACCCAAACACTCCTCCCTAGGGCCCTGAGAGGTTTTCCAGGATGGTGAGACAAATTACTTAAATTTTGAGATGAAAACTCCACAAGGACAGAGAATTTTTGTCCCTTCCGCGCCCTCTATCACCATCACGGAATCCCCAGAACCTAAAATATTGCCTGGCACGTAGTAAGTAAATGTTCAATACATTTGTTGAATGAATAACAAAAACCACTATGTCCCATTCTCTCATCCATAACCCTACAGCCCTCACATACTGGATTTAGGAGACCTGAATTCAATTTTGTTTCTGCCACTTATTAATTCAGCGACCTTTAATAAATCATTCTCACGGTTTGTTAGGGGATCAGACTGGATAATTTATAATATTATCTTTTTAAAATCTATTTTATTGAGTATACTATTAGAGTTGTCCCAATATTCCTCCCTTTGCTCCCCTCTACCCAGCAACCCCCACTCCTTAGTCAATCCCTGCACTATTGTTCATGTCCATGGGTCATGCGTATAAATTCTTTGGCTTCTCCATTTCCTATACTGTACTGTACATGGCTATTCTGTAACTTCCTGTTTGTACTTCTTAATCCCCTCACTTTTCTCAGGTTCCCCCATAACCCCCTCCCATCTGGCAACCATCAAAACGCTCTCCATATCCATGAATCTGTCTCTGTTCTTTTTGTTTGCTTAGTTTATTTTTTAGACTCAATTGTTGATAGATATGTTTATTACTACTTTATTGTTCATAATTTTGATCTTCTTTTGCTTAAATAAGCCCCTTAAAATTTCATATAATAATGGTTTGGTGATGATGAACTCTTTTAGAAGTTTTTTCTTGTTTGGGAAGCTCTTTATCTGCCTTTTGATTATAAATGGTAGCTTTGCTGGGTAGAACAATCTTGGCTGCAGGTCCCTGCTTTTCATAACTTTGAATATTTCTTGTCAATACCTTCTAACCTGAAAAATTTCTTTTGAGAAATCAGCTGACATTCTTACGGGAACTTCCCTGTAGGTAACTCACTTCTTTTTTCCTGCTGCTTTTAAAATTCTCTCTTTATCTTTATCTTTGGCATTTTCATTATGACATGTCTTGGAGTGGGCCTTGTTTGGGGTTCTCTGTACTTCCTGGACTTGCATGTCTATTTTCTTCACCAAATGAGGGAAGTTTTCTTTTATTATTTTTTCAAATAGATTTCCAATTTCTTGCTCTTTTTCTCCTTTGTGCACCCCTATAATGCAAATGTTGGACCTCTTGACGTTGTCTCAGAGGCTACTTACACTATCCTCATTATTTTGGATTCTTTTTTCTTCTTATTCTGATTGCTCGTTTTGTGTGTGTGTGTGTGTGTGTGTGTGTGTGTGTTGTGTGTGTGTGTTTTGCATCCTTATGTTCCAAATCATAAGCTTGATTCTCAACTTCATCCACTCTACTGTTGTTTCCCTGTAAATTGGTCTTTATTTCAATTAGTGTATCCTTTGCTTCTGAATGGATCTTTTTTATGCTGTTGAGGTCCTTACTAAGTTCCTTGAGCATCCTTATAACCAGTGTTTTGAACTCTGCATCTGATAGATTGCTTATCTTTGTTTCATTTAGCTCTTTTTCTGGAGTTTTGATCTGCTCTTTCATTTGGGCCATGTTTCCTCATTTTGGCAGCCTCCCTGTGTCTGTTTCTGTGTATTAGGTAGAGCTGCTTTGATTCTGTGTCTTGGTAGTGTGGCCTAATGTGGCAAGTGTCTTGTAGGGTCCAGTGGCACAGCCCCTCCTATCACCTAAGCTGGGTACTCAAGGTGCACCCTCTGTGTGGGCTGAGTACACCCTCCCCTTGTAGTTGAGACTTGATTGCTGTTGGAAGGTCAATGGGAGGGATTTGTCCAGGCCAGTCAGCTGTAAGGACTGGCTGTGACCACTGACCATCAACCTCTGCCCTCCATGGAAGGCCAGCTGTGCAGGGGCAGGGTAGCAGTGCTCTGATATGGTCTGTAGCTGTCCACTGGGTGTGCTAGCCCTGGGGTTTCCTGAGTGGCGCAAGGCAAGTTCAGCCCCCATCTGTGTTTTGTGCAGGGCCACCCTTCCTGAGCTATAAAGCAATCTGAGATGGCTGCTACTTGTACTGGGCTTGGAGATTTCCAGGTGAAGCCAAACTATGAATCTAGGCTGGCTGCTGCTAGCGCTGGGCCTGGGGCCACTTCACAAGAGGTACGGGCAGCTGGGGGTTCACTGAGGCTTGTTTGAGAGGATTTAGAAAGTTGTGAAGCATGAGCCAAGACCAGCCATTCATGTGGAAAAGTCCCTTTTAACAGCTTGAATGGACTGTAAGTTGGGTGGGACTAATAGTGATGGCCAGGTTGATGGAGTTTTAGATGTGGCAGCCTCCTGCTAGCTATGTGGCTCTGTGGGGAGAGGGTTCAGAAAAGGGACAATGGCCTCTGCCTCTCTTTCTGTCTAGGAGAAAACTGTCCCGCAGCTCTCACCTGGATGCCAGACACTTCAGTTCCTCCCTGTATGCCACTGGTGCCTTTCAAGTTGCTACCTTGGTGCTGGAGCTCAGAGGGAGTGAGTCTGAGTAAGTCTGTTTGTGGGTTCTTTAAGAGGAACTGCTTGGGACTCCAGAAGTTTCTTCCACTGACTCAATCCCTATTGAGGGTCTTCGCAGCAAGAAGTTATGGGGACTTATCTTCCTGGCACTGGAACCCTGGGCTGGGGGGGCCTAGGGTGGGACTGGGACTCCTCACTCCCAAAATATCCCTCCTGAATTTTTACCTATTACACGTGGATGTGGGACCAGCCTGTTTTGTGTCTCTGCCCCTCCTACCAGTCTGGATGCATGTGGGTTGTTTATTTTTTAATTCTGTAGTTGTCAGACTTCCATTCAACTTTATTTCTGATGGTTCTGCGTGATGGTTGTTCTATATTTTAGTTGTAATTTTGATGTGGTTGTGTGAGGAGGTGAGCTATGTTTACCAATGCTGCCATCCTGACCGGACTACAATATTATTTCTAACTCTGAATAATTTTCTGCATCAGCTAACAGGTGAAAGGGAAAACTATTGACAGTGTGTGGAAGGAGCGAGTGTGGGGGTTGGGGGGCTGTGTGTGAGGATAATTCTGCCTGGGCAGGCCCAGTACCCAGGTAAAGATGTACACTGAGTGTCTTAAACTTTGTGACAGCTTCTTTCCCTATTTGAGGTGTGGAGTAGGAGAGGGAAGAAAATTTGAATTTAACATGTTTACAGATGACTTCAGATTGAAAAGCAGAGTACCTGGGCAGTAGCATACAAACTAATAATGGCCTTAGTTAATTGGAGAAACCAAGTGATCAGAAACCAAAAATGAAGTTCACAGGAAGAAATAAATCTGGGGAGGAGAAACAAATTATATCACTCCAACATGGGGAAGAGCTAGGTATGGATGAGTGTTCTGTATACTAGAGATTCAAGGATAGCAAATGTGTTACCTTGGATTTCCCTGGTTGCATACTCTAGTGAAGTGGGCTGGTCCAGAGGAACTTTTGTGGCACTAAAGAGCTATTTGGCCTATGCCTGTCTTGCTGTTATTAAAATAGAAATAAGTGGGGAAATATCCTAAATAGCAGAATGTTTCATCTAAGGCATTGCTGATAAAATCAAGTATTATGCAACTATTAGAAAGTTGATTTTCTTAAACAAATATATAACAAATTAAAACCCCTACAGTATTGTATTTTTTTTATTTTTTAACATTTTATTTATTTATTTTTAAAGATTTTATTTATTTATTTTTAGAGAGAGGGGAAGGGAAGGAGAGAGGGGAGAGACATAAATGTGTGGTTGCTTCTTACGCACCCCCTACTGGGAACCTGGCCTGCAACCCAGGCATGTGCCCTGACTGGGAATTAAACTGGCAACCCTTTGGTTCACAGGCCCGCACTCAACCCACTGAGCTACACCATCCAGGGCAGTATTGTATTTTTTAAAACAAATGATGCAATCTCATTTGCTTGCTCTTTCTTTCCTTACTTCATTCCACAAACTTGTGGCACTCTTACCTTGGTTATCACTCCTACCTCCACTGTGGGCCCCATAGGTTAATCCTAAAGCTCAGGAGAAGACAAAAATGCTTGTCCTTGCTTTCCCTAAGCAAGCCAGTGTGGCCTGGCATTTACCAAAGGACTTTACAAAAGAAAAAAAAAAAACAGGGAAACTAGAAACAGAGACAAGATGTATGTGCACACACACACAGCCAATCAGCCGAGCTTACACAGCTTAAGTTTCTGACCATATTTATAGCAAGCATATTCTCAGGGCTTACAGGTTCAATTCTTCCCCGAAGAGCTCTGCTGTAATCAGAAAAGACTGACATAACTTGCAGGGGTTATGCCTAGGTCTGTTACTTCACATCTCTTGACCAGCGTTTGGCATGGATGATTTTATCTTGCCAGCTCCCGCACCCTTCAGGTGAGTTCCTGCCTTTTATCTACAAGGAGTCACCCTGCCTCCGATATAGGGCCTCTCATCCTGGCCAGTGTGCCTCAGTGGCTGGAGTGTTGTCCTGTAGCTGAAGGGCCTCTCATCTTCTTCTTACCCTTACTTTAAACATAGCCCCCACACAGCAGGAGCTGGATTATGCCATCATACAAGGCCCTTTGCTACTCTTGTTGAGGATACCATGTATGTCAAAGCTTTCAGCATAAGCTTGTATCATGCTGCCCAGAGGCACTAGCATGAAGTCCACTCAGAGTTCAAGGGGTCTGAGCCTAGAGTGAGAGCAAATTATTGGAGAAGCACAAAAGAACATGGGAAACAGGTGCAGAGATCAAGGGGTACAGCTGATCCAGTCAAGCTCCAGGTCAGACATGAGAACTAAGGGTAGGTGGGAACAGGGGGGAACAGACTAGTAGCAGGACTTGAAAATGTAAGGAGGAGACAATTGATGCATCAGATTCAGAACCAGATTACTTTAGGAATACTCGCCAAAAATCAGACAAAGAAGAATAGAAGGGTCTCGTCTCAGAAAAATAAGGGACAGAAACAGCAAGTGAAGCAGAGCCTCAGTGAGCTTGCTGGGTCCCAGGGCCAGGCTCTCGGGACACCAGTGCTCCAGGGTTTGCTGAGTGAGTCTAGTCTCAAGCAAAAGGGGGTATAATGGATACTCTGGCCATGTCACTAATGTATGCCCTATAGCGGGGGGAAAATAACCCCTGCACACTACTCTTCTGCTTCCTGCCTGTTACCTGTCCTCTGGGAATCACCCAGCTGTGCTATTTCTTTATTCCAGCCTCATAGGCCAAGGTGGGGGAAGACTCCATGCTGCATAGGCATGAATCTCCATCAGGTACACCCAGTCCCAAACATAACATTCCCGCTAAAATTATGATTCTTAGTGGTCTATGCCATTTTCCTCTACCTGGGGTCTGCCTGGCTTACCTCCAGTCCCACTTTGTAACTTGTGTACTTTGTGCACTATTCATCGACAGGCGTGGTGAAGACGCTGGCGTGGCTCCTTTACATCTAGAATGCTGCATCTTAGGTCCACAGTCCCAGGCAATACTCCCCAAACTCAACTGTTATGAAGCTGAGTTGCCTTGTGGCCCGTCTCAGCATGACATCACATTCAGAAGAAACATAACCAATGGCCAAAATGAATTAAAAAGCAGTGCAGATTTTTCTTACAGTCTCTGGGAAAATTTGTAACAGGTGTACACTCTTAGCATAGAGGAAAACATCTTAAACTGCTCTCTTCTCCATTCACCTCACGCGTGTGGCACAGTGGTCTGCCGTTCCCTCTCCTTGCTTCCCGGACACCGCCAGACTTTCTGTCACCACTGCCCTTGCTTTGCCACGCCCCGCCCCACCCTTCTACTGGCTCTCGGAGGTATTCTTTTTCTCTGCGGCAGGAAGAAACTCCTTGTCCTTGTTTCAACTCCTTTGATTCTGTCCCTCATTCCCCTAATCTGCACAGGTGTCGGGAGCCCCAGCCGTCAATGACGGGTGCTTCCTAGAGGGTAGGAAAGATGGAGAGGCTGAGAATATTCATCTTGTTGTGGGTTTTGTCTGTCACATATCAGACTGAACTATGTCGGTCTGGGAGGATGGTTTGCCTTTCATGGAGGTGTGCTCATCTCCTCCACTCTTATAGAGAGAAATGGATGTGGTAATTTTCGAGGACCCTGGACCCTTATGAGCCCCTGACTGGAGAGGGAGTCCAGCTGTCCACCCTCAAGAGACTCTAGTGCAGGGGTGTCCAACCCGCAGCCTGGGAGCTGCATGCAGCCCAGGATGGCTACGAATGTGGCCCAACACGAAATCATAAATTCACTTAAGACCTTTTTTTTTTCTCATCAGTTTTCATTTACTGTGTGGCCCAAGGCAACTCTTCTTCTAGTGTGGCCCAGAGACGCCAAAAGGTTGGACACTCCCGGTAGTGTCTCACAGACTCGGCCAGGGGTTGAGCCATACACACCGCCCCCCTCAGTGGAGGCCTGAACTGGTCTGTGTCCTCAAACCACTTTTAGGACTAAAGGACATTCCCTGCCCTCCTTTCTTTCTCTTCCGTATTAACTTTACTCAGAACAAGAATTCCAGGGAACCTTCCAACCTCTCGTGCAGTCTTATTTTCCACTGACAAGAACCTTTCATTCCAGTGAAGCCCGTGTTGCTGGCGTCCGCCCTGTCTTCCCTTTCTGCGTTGCCCACTGCAGCAGCTTCTCCCATGTCCACACCTGCAGAGGCCTTTTCCCTGTCGTGCCCATTCAGTCATTTGTCCTGCGCCACTCTGACTAGTCCCAGTCTAAGTGGGGCTGGGCTGTTGGCCACATACGCAGGCCTTCGGAGCCTGCTGCAGGGCCTCATGCATCCTCCATCCTCCTCATATATTTTCTGCCCCCCAGAAAGCTGCCAGTAGCTGAGGGCCTGATTCGACTCCAAGTCAGAATCCTCATCAGGCATTAATAATGCCACGCCATCTGAGCACACTCATAATTTCTGGTACCGTGGGGCAATTTTGCCAGAGTATCAGTTCAATTTAGACAAAGTTATGTCCATGTATCTGGGCAAGATATGGACTGTTGTATGTCTAGCACAGACTTCCCTTCCATCTCAAAGAATTTTTAGAAATTTAGCATCCCTCAATACTGACTTCTTCTAGCTTCCACTTCACACCTGTCATATCTTGAGTAAGTCTGTGGTGTTTTGATGTAGAAATTCACACATAATTTTGTAGATCTCACTCTTACTAATACATATATTTATACCCTTCCATGCCTTTCAAGAGACCCTAAAAATACCATCAGAACCTTCCAACCTCTCATGCAGCCTACCACTTCCCTTTTCCAAGAGGTGCTAGCCCCAGGCCAGCAGGCATCGTCAGCTGCCTTGTGGTTCCATCCCACACACACGAATGGGCACTGCTCTAGTGTTCACGGGAGTTTCACGGACAGAGTCCTGGAAATGTAATCCACATCCTCAGAGTACTGTGGCATCGTGAGGAGAAGGGCCCTGCCCCAGCTTTTCACCCAGACCCCGAAGCCCATTGCATGGGAACAGCTTCCTTTCCTGTGGTCAACCACATGCTCACAGTTTACAGGTGCAATGCCTGCTTTGTGCCTATAGGCCCACATTTTAACCACAAACCCAAAATTGGAAGAGTCCTGCAGTGGCAGTGTTTTCAAAATAGAAGATTATCGCAATGTCTGATGAGGGTACTTCTTTAACCTATTTCCTCTTCCCCATTCCTACCAGTAAATCTCAGGTCCTTGTTATCTCCCGCCTCGAGGATTGTGATGGTTTCCCTTTTAGCCTCTCCTTTGCCCCTTCCCTATTCTCTCCTCCCTACCAGCCACCTCCTCACAGCAGTCAGAAGAATCCACCTCAAGTTCAGATTTGAGTCTTTTTTACGACCCATCTTAAAGTGTCCCAAAGGCTTCCTACGGCCTCCAGCCTCAGATTTTCACCTCTTTCTGCCTCCGTTTATTATCGGGATGCACAAATCTACTCGTAATTCCCATACCCCAGCATACTTTCATGCCGCCATGCCTTTATTCATGCTGTTCTCTATGTTTAAAATGTCTTTCTTTCCCTTTCTTTTGGCTCTTTATTAATTGTGAAATATAACACAAACATATAAAGTCAAATAAACATACATGTACAATTTAATGAATAAAGACAATAGCTGTATAATCACTACCCAGGTCAAGTAACAGAATAGTGCAAGCATTTCCTCCTCTCCGCCGCCTGAAGTCCCCCACTCCTATGCTGGAGTCAAAATCCTCTCCCTCCTATGGGTAAACACTGTCTTGATTATTATATTGATAATAATTTCCTTTTTAAACAATTTATCAATCACGTGTCTATACGTCCCTGAACAATATAGTGTAATTTTGCCTGTTTTTGAACATTATATAGATAGCATTACAATGAATTTATTTCTTTCAAAATTTGTATGAATGGAATCACAAAATTTATTGTTTTGTGTTTTGCTTCTTTTCTACATTGTATACATAAAAGTCATCAAAGTTGTTGGGATACCTGTGCTTGTTCACTTTTATTTTTCTACTGCGTTTCACTGTGTGACTACACTGCCATGTATGTGTCTGCATTCTGCTGTCCATAGACATTCCCATTGTTTTCAAATTTGGGCTGTTAGTGGCAATGCTGCTGTGAATATTCTCGTACATGTCTCATGGTGCAAAAGATTTTCCAAAGTTTATTCATACGGATGGACTTGCTGAATCATAGGTTATGCTCACCTTCAGCTCTCCTGGGGAATATCAAATTGTTTTCAGAAGCTGTTGCAATAATTTACACTTCACCAGCAGAGTAAATAGTCTCATTACTTCACATTCTCTCCCACACTGGGTATTTGTCAGAATTTTAATTATTAATTTCTCTCTGATATAATCCCAAGTGCCTTGAACAGAATCTAGCTCACAGTAAGCATGCATTAAATATTTGTTGAATAAATGAATATTAATTTCCAAGCATGGAAATTTTCTAATTGTCCAATAGACAAGTTTTTGTTGATAATTGTTAAGTATATGCATCATGAAAGAATGTATTTTGCATTTATTAAGTGCAAGCTTTGGATATTTAGTACATTTAAAACAAATTTATAAACTGTTTATAAAAATCTTCTATATCCTAACTTGATTTTGTCTACTTACACTGCACATTGGTAAGAAGGGGTTATTGTAGTCTTCCACTCTGTCTGGGAATTTGTCCTTGTAGTTCTGATAAGCGTTGCTGTATGTATTTGGGGGCTATATTGTAAGTGTAATTTACGTTTTTTAATTGTCAGATTTTCCTGGTGAATTGAACATTTTTCATTATTAGATGGTTTTCTTATTGAGTAGTAATGCTTTTTGCTTTAAAGTTCATTTTGACTTATATTAGTACAGTATAATTGCAACAGCTTCCCTTTGGATGGGGAACACGATACGTCCTTTTCCATTCTATGCTCAGCCTCGTTTTCCTTAGCTTTGAAGTGCATTTCTGGTAGACAGCACATAGACAGATTTTGTTTTGCTTTGCTTTTTATCTATTGTGGCATCTTTTGTCTTTTGTTTAGAGCATTTAGTCCACTTATGTTTAATAGTAAAAAGTAATATTTAGGTTTAAATGATATTTGTGAATTTATCCATTTTTCATTTCTATTAGATTTTGCTTCTTATATTTTGAAGCTCTTTTATTATGTCTTTAACACTTTAGAATTGTTATGACCACTTTATCATTATGAAATGGCCTTTCTTTATTCCTGCTAATATTCAATGCTCTAATAATTACTAGTCTGATACTAATGAAGTTATTTCAGATTTTGGGGGCTTAATGTTTGCATGGTACACTTTTTCATTTTTTTCTTTTTATGATATCTGTGCCTTTATGTTTAAGGTGGGTTTCTTACAGACAGAATACACAGATCTTACTTTTTGTCCAATCTGACTGTCTCTGTCCTTTATTGAGATATTTAAACCATTTAATTTTATTAAAATTATTGATAAGATTGGATTCCAATCTATTAGCTTGCTATTTTTGTTTCCTATTTGTCTCGTCTGTTCTTTGTTTCTTTTTTTATTTCCATCCCAATATTTAGACTAAATGAATCTTTAAATGATTCCTAATTAGCTCTTCCTTTCCTTTTCTCTTTCTTTTGCTTTGTTGTATTGTTGTTATTGCTTTAGAGCAGCGCTTTCCAGTAGAACTTTCTGTGGAGGTGGAATTGCTCTATAGTTGCACTGCCCAACATGGGCAACCACTAGTCACATGTGGTTATTTAATAAGTGAAGTGTAGCTAGTGTGACTAAGAAACTGACTTTTTAATTTGCCCTAATTTTAATAGCCACATGTGGTGAGTGGCTACTTTATTGGACGATGCAGCTCAAGAGTTTGACAAGATATATCCTCAACTTACCGGTCTACCTTCAGTAGTGCAAGAACCTTACCGCGACACACTGTCACTCCGTCCCTTGTGTCCTTGGTGTTCTTGCTGTCACACCTGTTACTGCTGCATGTACTGGAGCCCCAAGTGCACTTTTACTACTTTCACTGTAGTCACTTATCTGTTCAAAAGATTGAAATGTGAGAAAAATATTTTTATATTTTACAACTTATCACCTTTTGCACTCTCTTCCTTTTATTGAATCAAATTTTTTATCTAATATTTTACTTCTGCCTGAAGAACTTTCTTTAACATTTTATTTTTTGTTTGTTTAAAATAGTCTTTATTTTGTCTTTATTTTTGAAAGATATCTTTTTTAAAGGTTTTATTTATTTATTTTCAGAGAGAAGGGAAGGGAGGGAGAAAGAGAGGTAGAGAAACATCAATGTGTGGTTGCCTCTCTCTCGCATGCCCCCAACTGGCGACCTGGCCTGCCACCCAGGCATATGCCCTGACTGGGAATTGAACCAGTGACCTTTCAGTTTGCAGGCCGTCATCACTCAAACCACTGAGCCACACCAACTAGGGCTGAAAGATATTTTTGATGGGTAAAAACTTCTGGGTTCACCTTGGCTTCTGCTTGCATAGCTTTGAAAGAAATTAGCTGGCAACCTTGGCCAGGTGGTTCAGTTGGTTGTAGCATCAACTGGTATGTGAAAAGGTTGCAGGTTCAATTCCTGGTCAGAGCACATACTTAGGTTTCAGGTTTGATCCCCAGTCAGGGCACCTGCAGGAGGCGACTGATTGATGTTTCTATCTCGCATTAGTGTTTCTCTCCCTGAAGTCAATAAACATGTCCTTGGGTGAAGATTACAAAAGGAAAGAAGCAAAAGAAATCTGCTGGTATTTTATTATTATTTTGTCCTTCTATACTAGGAGATGGCAAACTTTTCTGTAAAAGGCCAGATAGTAAGTCTGCTAGGGTTTATAAGCTATATAGTCCCTGCTGCAGCTACTCAGCTGTGACATCGCATCACAGAAGCAGCCATAGCAAATAGTAAATGAGTGCATGGGACTGTGTTCCAACTCAGCTCCATTTACAGAAACAAGAGGTGAGGCAGATCTGACCCATGGGCCATAGTTTGCCAGTGCCTGATGTATACAAAATATGTCTTTTTTCATCTGGCTGCTTTTAGAATTGTTTTTTTTTTTTACCCTTGGTTTAAGAAGTTTGATTATGCTGTGTCTTGGCTTTCTTTAAGTTTATTCTGCCTTGATTTCATTGAGCTTTCAAGTTTTGGAAATGTTTGAGCCATTATTTCTTTAATTTTTTTTTTAGCCCCAGCCCTTCTGAATCTTCAGTTACGTGCATAGCAGACTGCCTGGCACATCTCACAGATCACTGCGCTCCGATCCTTCCTCTGCCGGTTCTTTTTCTCTCGGTGCTCCATTTCGAGTGGTTTCTGCTTCTGTCTTCAAGTTCTCTAATCTTTTATTTGTAGCCTACAATTTGCCGTATTTTCCCCCATGAAAATTCTTAATCTTATTCATTTTTTAAAATTTGATGATCCTGATTTTACTCAATGTTAAACTATAAAATATGTGCCACAGTATTGAAGTATTACTTTGACAATAACATACATATTAAATTCAACTCAATTACAAAATAAAACTGCTTAAACAATATAATCCTCCTTTAATGAAAGTAACTTTAGCCCTGGCTTGTGTAGGTTAGTGGACTGAGTGCTGGCTTATGAACCAAAGGGTTGCCATTTCGATTACGTCAGGGCACATGCCTGTGTTGCAGGCCAGGTCCCCAGTAGGGGGCGCATGACAGGCAACTGCACATGGATGTTTCTCTCCCTCTGTTTCTCTATCCCTTCCTCTCTCTCTAACTTTTTTTTTAAACAAAAAAGGAAAGTAACTTCATATACAAATTTTGAATATTAACCTTCATTGCTCTTATACTCTGGCATCCATTTCCAGAAATAGGCACATTTCAACTAATTTGTTTGAGTATGCTGCAGCAAGTTCCTGGAGTTTTCCAGTTCTTTTACACTTTTGAAATTCTTGCAAATGCAATAAACAATGATACTATTTCTTGTTTGGTTAGGTGGTATTCATAAGTGAGCCTACTTTCTGCATACTTGCTGTCAGTTTCTTTGAAAATAAGACCTTCAAAGCAGTGTCCAAACCCTGAGTCTGAATATTTTCCCACATTTGACATTTAAGCTTACCAACACAACCCATAATTGTGGAAAGATTTCTATAATGCAGACTAAATTCTGCCTGTAATCAACGTGCTCCATTTTCTATCCCAAACAAAAAATGAACATAAAGATACAAAAGATGATTTGGCTTTGTGAAATATTTCCAAGAATAACTTTGTTTTCTAAATATTAAACTTCATTTCCAGTGAATAATTGAAAATCTGGGTGCCTAGAGAATGGTAATACTTTAGATAAAGGCCTTAATTTTTTAAAATTATATTTTATTGATTATGCTATTACAGTTATCCTGATTTTCCTCATTTGGCCCCCTCCACCCAGCACCTCCCACTCCCTCCGGCCATGTCAGACCCATTGTCCTTGTCAATGGGTCATTTGTGTAAATTCTTTGGCTACTCCATTTCCTATACTGTACTTTACATCCCCATGGCTATTCTGTAGCTAGTTATTTGTACTTCTTAATCCCCTCACCTCTCACCCATTCTCCCACACCCAACCCCTCTTTATCTTTAACCTTTGGTATTTTAATTATGATGCGTCTTGGGGTGGGTCTCTATGCATCCATCTTGTTTAGGATTCTCTGTGCTTCCTGGACTTCCATGTTTATTTCCTTCAGCAAATTAGGGAAGTTTTCTTTTATTATTTTTTCAAATAGATTTCCAATATCTTGCTCTTTCTCTTCTCCTTCTGGCACCCCTATGAAGCGAATGCTGGATTGCTTAAAGTTGTCCCACAGGCTGCTTACACTATCCTCATTTTTTGGATTCTCTGTTCTTCTTGTTTTCTGATTGGTTGTTTTTTGCTCCCTTATGTTCCAAATCATTGATTTGATTATCAGCTTCATCTACTCTACTGTTGTTTCCCTCTAAATTGGTCTTTATTTCAATTAGTGTATCCTTCATTTCTGACTGGGTCTTTTTTATGCTGCTGAGGTTCTCACTAAGTTCCTTGAGCATCCTTATAAACAGTGTTCTGAACTCTCCATCTGAAAGATTGCTTATCTCCCTTTTGTTTAGTTCTTTTTCTGGAGTTTTGATCTGTTCTTTCATTTGGGCCATGTTTCTTTGTGTCCTCATTTTTGCAGCCTCCCTGTATTTGTTTCTATGTATTAGGTGGAGTTGCTTTGACTCTGTGTCTTGGTAGTGTGGCCTAATGTAGTAGGTGTCCTGTAGGCCTCCCTTGTTACCCAAGCTGCACCCTTCATGTGGGCTGAGTACACCCTCCTCTTGTATTTGAGCCTTGGTTGATGTTGGCAAATCAATGGGAGGGATTTGCCCAGGCCAGTCAGCTGCTACATTTGGCTGTGACCACTGACCATCAGCCTCTGCCTTCCATGGCAGATTAGCTATTCAGGATCAGGATAGTGGTGGTCTGAAGTGGTCTGTAGCTGTCCACTGGGTGCACTGGCCCTGGGGTTTCCCAGGTGGTGGAGGCCAAGATCAGCCCCCCCCTGTGTTTTGCCTGAGGCCATCCTTCCTGAGCTGTGAAGCAATGTGAGATGGCTGCTACTTGTGCTGGGCTTAGAGATTTTCGGGTGAAGCCAAGCTGTGAATCTAGGCTGCTAGTTCTGGGCCTGGGGCTCACTGAGGTCAGCTGCTGCTCATTTGAGAGGATTTATAAAGTTGTGAAGATGAGCCATTCATATGGAAGAGCAGCTTGAGTGGACCCGTAAGTTGGGTGGGGCAGAGTCTCTGGGGATCTCCAAAGTAGGTCAAACGGTGTTAGGTAGGTTGATGGAATCTTAGTCAAGGCACCCATCAAGCCTCCTCCTGGTGCCAGAGCCCCACTGGTTTTTGCAGCCAGAAGTTGTGGGGACTTATCTTTCTGGCACAGGAACCCTGGGTTGGGAGGCCTGGTGTGGGGTTGGGAGTCCTTGCTTCTGAGATATCCATCCTGAATTTTTATACACCACAGTTGGTGTGGGAACAACCTGTTCTGCCTTGCACCCCTCCTACCACTCTTTTATTATGTAGTTGTCAAGACGTCTATTCAACTCAATTTCAGTGAGTTCTGAGTGATGGCTGTTCTGTATTTTAGTTTTAATATTGTCGTAGTTGTGCGAAGAGGCAAGCCATGTCTACCTGTGCCACCATCTTGACCAGAAGTCAAGGCCTTAATTCTTTCAAATAGAGAAAATACAAGGCCTCTTGGATTTTCCCCTTTGGTCAAAATTCCGCCAAACCCACTGGTGAAATTCCGTAATGTGTGTCTCCATCTCTTTTCCAAGCAGGTAGCTTGTAAAGGCTATCTTACACTCCAACACACATTAATGCTTGCATGTAGTTCAGATACAAGTCTGTAGATAGCCCTTTTTGTTTTTACACGGAAATCTTGTAGCCATCAGTGAAAAACATTCTCTTCATTTCCTTTTATCAAAAGGGAAAATATTTAAAGGTCTTTTCATTGTGACTTGAAATAGTTTTCTTCACAGAGGATTATATTCACTATCTTCCAAGAATCTGCTCCCTTATAACTGTATAATGCATAGAGTTAAGAACAAGCTACATATTCAGTATCAGGGTTCTATATGTCATCAGCTTCACAGAAGTTTTCTGAGGAATCGTCACACTTGGGTCACCGAAGAACAGTTTTCTTCACTCAGAGACTCACCCGTAGCTCCGAGTTACTTCACTTGTTCATGCTCTTCAGTGAGATTGTTGCCTTCTCCAGCATACCTGCAGCTTACAGATTTAAATTTAAGTAAAGCACTAATTTTTAAAATTATTTGATTTTACATTTTATTACTTCTTACACTGAACTTGTCACTTTACCTTGTAACATACATAAAACACTTTTGCAATACCAGCATTAGTACGAACAATAAAACTACACAGCGAAGTTGGTTCTTTGCAGTTTGTTCTGTTCTTAGAATATATCCTACTAAAGAAGGACAGAGTTCTGCGTTCTGAAGTAATTCAAAACAATTCTTTCTTTGGTTATGTTACCAATCTCATATACACTTAGGTTTATTTCAGTTGTTTTCAATTTTAGGGATTTCTCTTTTTACTCTTTTTGGTTCAAATGACTCTTTGAATATGTAAAATAATTACATGATTCTAAAGTCAAAACCACATAAAAAGGTGTAGTCAGAGTCTTTCCATTCCTATGCCCTGATCCCAAATCCCCCTTCCCAGCTACCACAAGGCCATTTTTATAAGTTTCTGGATTAGCCTTCAGTATTTTGCTTTGTACAAAAGTAGCTGCCATACGCACTGTTCTGCACCTCACCTCACGCATTACACTGTGACAGCTCTTCTATAGGAACACAGAGAAGTCATCTGTTTAGCTATTCAGCTCCTCACTGTTGGTGGCATTGGGGCGTTTCTAGTCTTTTCCCATTAAAATAATGCCACAATAAATAACTTTGTGCATGCATCATTTCAAGTTCATGCAAGTGTACTTTTAGTATAGATACCTAGAAAATGTGATTTCTGGGTAAAAGGAAGAATGCATCTATTTGTAATTTTACAAGGTAACCCCCAATTCCCTTCCTCCAGGACTGAATCATTCTGTCCTTTCACCAGCAGCATATCACTGTCATCCCCCAGAGTTTTGGCAACAAACAGCGCTCTTAAACTTTTGGATTTTTGACAACACAGTAAGAAATGCTATCTTCCGTTCCAGTGCCAAATGCCAAATTCCATTCCAGTGTAATGGAATTTGCTTTTCTTTTTTGAGTGAGTTGAGTCTGTTTCACTGTTTTAAGGGCCACTTGCATGAATTTTTAAAAACTACCTGTTCACGGTTTATGCTCACTTGTCTACTGGCTTTATGTGTCTTTATTTCTAACTCTTTCCTGTGGTATAGCTGCAAATATTTTGTCCAGTGAATCATGTCTCTGGTTTTACTTATGGTATTGAGGCCATGCAATATTTAAAAAAATTATGTAATAGAATTTTTCAGTCTTTTATTGATTCTAGATTTTGAATCATAGAAATGCTTTTCCATTACCCCCATGGGTCTATTATACAGAAATCTACCAATGTTTTCATCTATAGTTTGTAGGGTTTCCGTTTTTGTTATGTTTAGTTAACTGATCCATGTGGAGTTCATCTTGGCATGCAATGTAAGTTATGGATCCAATTTTCCTTTTCCAAATAATACCCAGTTGTTTCAGTGGGTACAACATGTATTTAAAGTCTGTTTTTCATTGTTTTGCAATATTTTTATCATACATTAAATTTCTTTATGTATTGGATTGACGTGTTCATTAGTATGTCTGTCTATTCACTTACCAATTCTACAGTCTTAATTATTTTATTTATTTTTTTAACTTTTCAAAACAGGTTTCATTTATTTATTTTTAGAGAGGGGAAGGGAGGGAGAAAGAAAGGGAGAGGAACATCGATGTGTGAGACATACAGCAGGGTGCCCACACATACACTGATATGTTGCCTCTCACACACCCCCAACTGGGGACCTGGCCCACAACCCCGGCATGTGCCTTGACTGGGAATTGAACCTGTTACCTCTTGGTTTGCAGGCCAGCACTCAATCCACTGAGCCACACCAGTCAGGGCTGTCTTAATTATTTTAGATGTCTGATAAGACCAGTCTCTCTTCATTGCTTTTCTTTTTAATGTTTTCCTGTAAGTTCTTGTTTATTTTCTTCATGTGAACTTAAAAGTAAATTAGTCTATATAGTGATAATGCAAAGAAGCATTATGATGATGGAAAAATTCTGTAGTTTGATTTAATTATGTTGGTGGTGGTTATACCAATCTATACATATGACAAAATTGTATATCACTATATATATACACAAATGACTGCATATATAACTGATGACATTTGAATAAGCCCTGTGAATTGTACCAATGACAATTTCCTGATATTCATACTGTACATAGTTATACAAGATGTCACCATTGGGGAAACTGGACAAAGGATATACGAAATCTTCCCATACATTATTTTATAACTTCCTGTGAGTCCAACTTAAAGTAAAAAAAATGAGTTTGTCTAATTAAAACAAACAAAAATCTTAGAATTTTTATTGAAATTATATTAAATTTATAAACTTACATAAGGTATATTTCACTTGCTTGATTCCATTTTCATGTCTTTGGGAGTATTATAAGCAAAGTTTTTCTCAGGTTTTTATACATTTCTTATTAATTTTATTCCTAGGAGTTTTATAATTATGGTTGCTATTGCAAATGAGATGTTGATGTTGTCTTCTATGTTCTAACATAGAACATAGAACAGAAGTTATGTTCTAACTTCTGGTTCTTCCTTGCAGCTATGAAGCCTTCTGTAAATTGCTTTTATGTTCTACTACCTTATTGAATCTTTTTAAAAATTTTATTAATTTGAGAGAGAGGGGAAAGAGGAGGGAGAGAGAAAGGGGGAGAGAGAGGCATCGATTTGTTGTTCCACCCATTGATGCATTCACCGGTTGACTCTGGTATGTGCCCTGACCAGGGATGGAGTCCCAACCTTGGCGCAGTGGGATGATGCTCTACCTAACTGGGCCGCCCGCCAGGGCCCTGAATCATCTCTTTGTCTGTGGTAATGTTTCCACTGATTGCTTCCATTTTCTAGACACACCATCATATTATTTATAGTTTGCATAAATTTATTTGTTTTCTCTGTAGCAACCCTGGCAAATAACTTCCAACACCATGTTAGGTGTTATGGTGAGCGTGGACACCCTTGTTTTGTTTTTGACATTAGAAGGAATGGCTCCGATGTTTTCGCATTAAAATATTAAGATGCCAATAAGCAAGATGCTTTATGATGCTGAGAAAAATATTCTTCTCTTCTCCTTTTGAAAATTATTTTATTAAAAATATGCCTTGAACTTCCTCAAGTGTTTTCCCAGCACTATGGAGATAACTACAAGACCTTCTAAAAACATATAGTTATTATTAAATATATTAATGTATTTCCTAACATTAAACCATCTTTGCATTTCAGAAACAATTTCCACTTGGTCATAACATGTCATGTTGTTTGATTCGACTTGCTAATATTTTATTTAGGATTTTTGCATTGATATTAATGAATGAGGTTGGTATGTAGTTTACTCTTCTGTATAATCTTTTTCAAATTTTAGTTTCCATGTTATATTTATTTTATAGAGAATTTTTGAAGTTGTCATTTTTCTGTGCTTTGGAACAGAATTGGGATTATAGGTATTTAAAGAATCCCACTTGAAACTATCTTGGATACTTTCAAGGAGATTTAAAAAAAATTCTAGCTAGTATTTTAATTGTTTTCAATAGAATGGCTGGTCTAAATAAACTATTCTTGCTTTTCCCCTGGCGGGGATCGGGGAAGCTCCCAACTTCTGTTACTGTACTTACTCCCTCTAACCCTGAGACTTTGTTCACTTATTGTGTCCTCTAAAAGTTCTCCCCTGAACCCCCAGGTTGTGCGCAGGTGCCTTTTTCTGGGCTTCTTTGGATATTGTTCATTCTTGCATAGGTACTTTATATTGAAGTAATCCATTAGTGGTATCAAGAGTTATTAAAGGATAACTCTGTTAGCCAGAAGCTTCTTCAGGTGAGGATCCTGTACTGCCTTCACTTTTTAACTTCCGGTGTCTAGTGCCAAATACAGTGCCTGCCATATATCAGAAGCCTTAATGAATATTTGATGAGCTGATATTTGATCAATCAGACCCCACACACACACACACACACACACACACACACACACACGGTTCTTCTCCAGTTCCTATCTTTGTAAATGGCTCCTCCGTTCATCCAGGAGCTCACAAAAAAAAAATCTAGGAATCATTCTTGGCAATGTGTACCCCTTCACCTTCAGTTTGTAATAAATCCCCAAGTTTTATCAATTCTCACAGTAAAATACTTCAAATTCCCCCTTCTCTCCTTTTTTATGGCCACCACCCTAGTCCAAGTCCCCATTATTTCTTACCTAGGTCACCTGACTTCCGTTTTTCCCTATTTTAATCTTTATTCTTCCTCATCTATAACCCATTATTTATCAGGAAATAAAAGTGATCCTGGAAAACACATATGTGATTATAAAACCTATCAATAGCTTTCTATTCTTTTTGGATAAAGTTTAGAATCCTTAACATATCCCCCAAGACACTGCCTGATCGGGAGCATTTCTGCTTTGCCATCTTCAGCTTGTATCCCCCAATTCCTTATTCCAGCTGCTTTCTCTTCCTGCAACTTCCTAAGCTCTTTCCCTTGGAGTCATTGAACACTCTCATTTCCTGCAAAGCCCACTCCCTACAGCGATGCCCCGAACTTCTGATCTGGTTATATTTATTCCTCTTCCAGGTCTGTGCTCTGGTAAGTTTTCACTGATCTCCTAGTATGATTGAGGTACTCTGTTGCATGACAATATTGCCTTCCAAACTTTTTCTAATCGCTATTGTGATTTTTTAGGCATTCAGGATTCCTTATCTAATGTTATTTCTCACACTAAACTACAATTTCCCTGGCGGCAAGGACCATGTCGATCTTAATGTCGATCTTCATGTGGATATTCAGCATCTATCATAAGGAACATCATAGTAATAGAAGTTAATAAGTATCTGTTGGATGGATACATGAAGAACTAATTATTACTGAACTCTGAGCAAGAAGCCTGAAGGAACAAATGCTCTATCTGCCCTCCAGGGGGAGACATACTCCTATGTAGCACTGGACTCCAGCGAGCACAAAATTCTGAGATCAACCATAGTTTGCTTCTCAAGCCCCTAAAATTGATTCAGAGATTCCAATCATTTCCTTGCCAGCAGGATTCTCCAGATCAGTGTAGACCACCCACTGGTACCAAGCAAGTGGCATTTCCCCTGTTAATTTCCCTCCCTTGAACAATCTGAAAATCTCTCCTGCTGGAGTTTGTCTACTGCAGTCTTGATTTGCTACGAAATTTAGCTATAACTGCCCACATTTTTGGGAAAATAATATCATGAATAAGAAATTTAAATACTATTATTAACATTGTTATTTGTATTTTTACTATATATTTTTTCAATATCACTCAGACAATTTTTCTCTTTGAAGTTTCAAAATCTTTCAAAATTATTTGGGTAGTGGACTGATTGTAGGGCCAGAAATAATAAAACATTAACGAAAAGCTAATTTAAAAACATAAAACAGTGATTCACAGATTTCCCCAAGCCTTGGGCAGACTGAAGGGGAAGAAGAAAAAGAGTGGAGTTCGAACACTGAGAGCATGTCTGCCCCTGAGCAGCTCCTGAAAGAAGTCCTTGTTTAATTCTGATGGCACGTCTTGCGAGACTACCCCTGCTGCACATTAACACTGTTCTTTTCTCGGGTGAATTAGTTTCTCTAGGACAGGGTTTAAGCGCACAAAAAATTTCATGAGGCTGACATTATAGTTCTCTGAACTCTTTTTTTCTTTTACTCTATTTCCAAAGCGCCCTCTCGATCTTCCTTTCATAGTGCCCTGGAGTTCTTTCTCAGGACCAGTACATAGAGGCATTCCACTATCCCTGGCTTTTGGGAGGGCAGTTCACTCTAGTTCAATTCAGTTTGCATTTATCCAACACGTACTGGGAGTTTGGGACTGTGCGGGGGTCAGGAGGTAAGTGCAGGGAATCTAAGCTGCTGTCTTAGAGGTGCTTAAAGTGTAACTGGGAAGCTTAGATGTTTCGTAACCTTCTTGAACAAATATAAAATAATGCAAAGATGATGTAGATAAGAACCAACATTTATATAGTTTACACAGCCACTCTCCACAAATGTGATCTAAGTTTTTGAAATTAGCCCTTGGGGTAGGTATGTGTTGTTACTCTCATCCTGCTGTGCAGATCAGTAAACAGAAACGTAGACGGCATAATTTGTGTAGATAGGTAAAGTTCCGATCAGAAATGGAAACTTGGTCCTCATGGTGTTTGCATAATATTACGTTGTTTCTAAAATAAGGAATATGCTGTAAGCAATCACCCCCCAAATTGAGGAAATTCAAGTAAAGAGGAAATAGACTATTGCGTTAATGAAGGAAAGCTTATTTATCTCACCTGGTCTGGCACCTGGATCTTACTTTTCACCTAACTTTGTTAATTTTGATTGATTCCTCTCTTTCTCACCTTTGCTCTTAGGATATCTCAATATTCCTCTTGGTTGTTTTCTTCCCCTCTCTCTCTCTCTCTCTCTCTCTTTCTTTCTTTCTTTCTTTCCTGGGAGAAGAGCTGATGTGTAAGGAATCACTGCTTCTTACCTTCTTTCACAAGAGTGTCAGGAAAGCTTTGCCATCAACATTGGTCAGGTGGCACCCGAAGAGGAATGAGGCCTTTTTAGACAGAAGGAAAATTAATGAGTTCTGGCCAGAAGCCAGAAAACTCTTGCAAAAGGCTTCCTGTGACCACTTAGAGAGGCTGCAAGGCAGGCTTCCTCTCCCCCAGCGCACTGTCACTCGAGGACTGCACTCGAAATCAGGGCAGGGTTTGGAGCCAGCAGGTGAAGAAAGGAGTTTTTCACTCCAGAAAGGCCCATGGCCAATAGGGAGCCGCAACGCTCAAAGAGCAAGACACCCAGATCTGTAACAGCTCGATGGCATCTACTCTCGGGCACTAAATACTAACACAGGTTGAACAGTGATAGCAGCAATAATTACAAGCAAAACATAGTTATCGAATTTCTATTTCGAGTTTATGCCAAGGTCTGAAAATAGGAGCACTAGTTGTACTGTCAATCAACACCATCTAATGAACACTTCTGGAGAGCAGAAGTGGCATTAGCAGGGGAGAGAAGAAAAAAATAATTAAAAAAGGCCTTAGATATACAACACGTGTTTAAAAAACAAAAACCAATTTATGTAATCACTTGTAATCAAAATATGAAGAACAGAAATAAATTAAAATATATAAAGTTGGAATGTTAAATGCAAGATTCACAGGATGTGATCAAAATACAACTTTACTTTGTGGCTTTTACTATTAAAAATACTTATTAGGAGGTGATAATCTTTCCTTGCCTCTGAATGGAAAATTGAGATTTTTCTAATATTTTGGTTCATTCTTCTATAATTGGCAGTAGCTTTACGTCAAAAAAAGAGTCTTCACTTAGTAAACAGAATATTTCCAGTCCCAGATGGTAATCAGATATTTCAGTCTGCGTTCTAAGGGGCCAGTCTAAGACATCTCACCCTGCCCTGCATGAGGTCTCCCATGGCTGGTGGCTGCCAGCCTCCCCCTTTCTCCTCAGCTGCTGCCACCCCCACTAGCAGACTGCTCTTTGATCTGCTGTGTAAACATGGGAGGAGGCTGGGCAGCTGAGGGGATAGGGCAGTTCTGTTCTGACAGAACGGGTCTGCACTACCTGGGTCTGCAGGTGGCTAAAGTTGACTCGTTTCTTGTAGAGTGCTATTAAAGGTTCTTTGGAGATTGCCGTCATCGGAAACCTCTCTCTTGAGTCCCTTTGTCCTAGACAGACACAGTTGGTTGCTTGTGACAACCTCTGTAGGTTCTAGGATTTCTGCATTCATCTCCAACTTGTGGTCACTGGTCCTTCCACAGGTCCAGAGAGCCCTTTCTAATGCACCAAAGGCAACCTCATGCTGCCTGTCTTTCACGTGACCCCCATCTGATCCAGGGAAACATTTACACATTTGTCATCCCTCCCAAACCTGGGAGTACTAGTGGACCACATTGTGGCCACCTCTGCATTGTGGTCACTGCCTTCTTTTAGTTTATAGGTAAGAATTGGTACGGTTCTCCGTGTTTTACAACCGTAAAGAACAACTTCCAAGTTCTCTAGTCCCACAGAAGCCCCTCCTTAGGCTTGAGGAGAAGGTACAGCACAAGTGCTGCCTCTCCCTCTGGGTGTGAAGGGAGTGGGAACTCAACAGCACAAACAAATTTCTCCCCGAAAACATCTTCACAGACCCTCCTCTATACACTGTCTTGATCTCACCATGAAGTAGAACTGTTCTTCATCATTGACCCTGCACATAAAAACTTCGTTGAAATTATCATCTTTAAGTGCAGTTAACCATTTGCAAATTTGTCTCCTTGATACAAAGGGAATGTCTTTCCATCTCTATCTTCCCTGCACTGCTGAGCACGGAGCTGGGAACAAAATAGGTGCGTAGTAAAATGTCTGATGAATGGACAGATGAATGGATCTGACATCTCCTTTGGTTGTGCAGTAGATTCTCAGAAACACTGTAAAGTAATCTGTATGGGTAGCCAATGTAATCACTCCCTGGGAGACTAATCATTCTTGTATTTATAACATGCTGGGAGTTTCCCAGAATTTATGTGCCCTTGCATAATCAGCCAAGGAATTTTGGGAGATGAAACAACACAGGGGAAAAATTAATCTTTTTCAAAGAAGAGATGGATAAGTAAATATAAGATAGCTTAGATTTTTAGAAACATTATGGGATGTCAAATCAAGCCTCATTAAAAAGGATTCCCCAAAGCCGTGGAACTGGGAATATTGTTTGAATAGTTCATTTCAAAACCCTAAAGCTGCACAGAACAATAAAGAAACAAAAAATGAGATTTAAAATATTTCACAGAATGTTCATGTGTTCAACATAGGTTATGGATAAAATGAGCTCATGGTACTATTTTTAGTTTTTTTGTATGCTTGAACATTTTATCTTAAAAATAATATTTAAAAATTGACGCTGGGCCCTGACTGGTGTGACTCAGTTGGTTGGAGCATTTCCCAATACTGGAAGGTTGCAGGTTCTATTCCTAGTCAGGGCACATACCCAGGTTGTGGGTTCAATCCGCAGTCTGGGTGCTGATCCCTGGCGCAGACATGTACAGGAGGCAACCCATCGATGCTTCTCTCTCGCATTGATGTTTCTCTCTTACCTTTCCTCTCTCTGTAAAAGCAATGGAGAAAAAAAAGTCCTCAGGTAAGGATTAAAAAAAAAATGAAGCTGGGTATCACCAATGTCTTTACCCTGTTTTAGAAATAAGGAGTCAGAAGAAGCAAAAAATAACAGAAGCTATGTAGCCTTGGCCGTCTTATAAGTAAGCCTTCAACAGGTGCCATTAACATATTAGCATTACAATAGCCATAAGACTTTCTTATTTGGACTAGGGAGAAAAAATTAGGCAGCAGGAATTTTTGCTTATGAATAAGGTAGATTCAGAATTCATAGAAATAGGGGGATATTTAGAGATTACTTTAGCCCATGCTCTCTCTTTACAAGTGAGAATACTGATGCCCCGCCCCACCTCAAATGGAATGAAGTAACTACCAATCTAGGACAAAACCTGCATCTTCTGTATTATGTTTTTTCTTTGTGCCATCCTGGTTGGCACTTGACATTGAACAAGAGCTGCCAAGGCATGGAACCTCAGAGAAGGGATGGATGCCACCCTTCCAATGCAGTGCTTTCTTTTGCTGGGTCTCTTTGACTCCTTTATTTCTGTTGTGTACAGGTGGGGCCCTCTTTCTTTGTGCAGTAGATGCTCTGAGACAGAGCAGTAGACTCACTGAGCTAGACGTTGTAAGAAGACGAAGGCCAGAGGGGCAGTCACCAACCCCTCAAGGGATCAGCTGTGTGAGGCTGTGCTCTACCTTGAGAAAGCTGTGTGTGCTGCTAATTAGAGCATCGCCTTGATCTAGAGAGAGGGAGACTTCGCAGGCCTGGGCCCACGGTATTCATTACATCTCTGCTTCTCATCTCGTTAATTCTCCAGCCAAGTACAGGATCCAAGGGGCTCAGGGGAGGAGATACCACTGAGCCATGAATGTGAGTCACACAGTTCTAGACACAGGAATCAGTTGGAGAGGTACTGACTGAAACGAGGTTAGGTCTGCACAAGATTTGTGGGCGGCTTGATTTTCCTTAGGGTCTTCCCTGATGGTCAGGAAGGACCAAGGCTCACAGACGAACTCCTTCATTTTGGATCAGCGCACCCTTATGTTTGGAGGTTTAATGTTCTTTAGCACCCTAATAGAGTTTTCTGGTTTAGAGGCAATGGGCCCAGAATCAAACCATTTCAAGTTCACTGATTTGGTTAAATGCCTTAGAATAACCTGGTGGGTGGGGGTGAGAAACTCTAGCTTCCACATAATCTCATTCAAGTCCCTTCAAACTTTCCCAAGTAAATCTACTAATTAAAAACGATGTAGTTAATATGTAGCTACAGTTTCAAATCAACCCTCCAGACTTCCTCCCAGTCAGAGGGCTGCCCCTGAACCACTCTCCCACATTGACATATTTTATGTCAATGACCAAAGCAACCTTCAATCCAGATCTGGGATCGGTGGCTTGCAGGCTGAATGTTACCTGCTTTTAAACATGATTCTTAAAAAAAAAAAAAAAAGTGCCAACTTTTGCAATTTGGGAGAGTTCACTTTCTACAAATCTGGATTTCAGCTTCTTTTGTTAGACAACTTCACCACAGCAGAGAGGCCAGAGGCAGGGACTGCGTTCCTGCATGGCAAAAACTCTTGGCATTTGGAACTCAGAGGAGGTACACCCAGGACCTGAGCTTTTCCGGTTAACCACCTGCCTCACTGATATGAATGAATTGTCCAAGCCCTGCTTGACTTTCAAAATGGTTAAATTTTGTTGCTTAGAGAAGGCTTTGGGAAGTGGGTGCTGGGGCACTATCGGTTAAAAAGGCTGCCACATAGAGTCTTTGGGGCCACTTCACCATTTACATGCACCATTATGTGCTACTGGCTTCGAAATGTCAGCAATTTTCAAATGGTGTGCCGCTAGAATTTTTAAAACATGCAATACCTGACTATTTAGTCGGGGGCACTGACCCCTTTTCCCTTAGATTGGCAAATAAAAAATGACAGCCAACACAACATTCATCCTGTGTGAATGAATTAAAATTATACCTATTTTTTTGGTCAGATCAGAAAAAAATATACTTTTTGGTGTATGGCAGAATTTTAGTAATTAGTGTACGTGTGCCAGGAGATGAACAAGGCTGCAAATCACTGCTTCATATGCAGAGTACATCAGAGGTGTCAGCATCTCTCTGGATGGTACCCGTTCTCGTCAGCATGTACCTCTCTTTCAGCCCTCAACATTTGGGCTACTACCTACGCGTTTTGGGTCGTCGCTGATCTTTGGTATATAGCTCCTTCCAAAGGAGGGGTGACAATACCCACGAGGATTCCAAGAAGCGTAAGTGCGTTCCAATATTACAAATAACTCTGGAAGTCTTTTATTTGGTAAAGACATTTCTTATAACATTTCAGTCTCCTAACCTAAACAACTGAACTGGTGTAGCGACTTTGGGAATAATCTGTGGAGGAGCCCAGGCCCAATCTCAGATGGAGACAGTGGGAGGCAGCGGCTGGGGTGGGGGGCATGGATGGACCCACTGCAGGACTGGCCTAGGCAGGTGCGGCCCCCCAGAGTCCGCACAGCAGACTAGAGAGCTAGAGAGCTAGAGAGCTTTGTCGGTTCCGTGGTGGCCTCCAGCCCCCAAGCAGCGGCCAAAAGCGCCACATTGCGCCTGTGCGCAAAGCCTCTAGGCTAGGCGAGAAAGTGACCAGTGAAATAGGCTTGGGTAGGACGGAGGATGCTTCAGGAGTCTGCGCAGGCGCGTCCCCGCCTACAGACACTTATCGCTGCGCAGGCGCCCATCCTAGCCGCTCTTTAAGTCCTGTAAACAGAGGGGCCCACTGGTGACAATTTCTGCTTCCAGGTCACGATTTGACAGCCGCTCTCACGACCCCGCTCAACCCCAGGATTCGGTGAGTGCGGCCCTTGCTGTGGGAATGCCTGCATCCAGGTTCCCTAACCCGGCACAGCATGCCCAGTAACGCTTCCTCCGCTCCCCGCTCGGGGCCGCTAGCCCTGGAACCTGAGACACCGTCCCGGCCTGGGCAGATCGGGGAGGGGGTTGGTCCTCCTCTGGGGCTCCCGCGGTGCAGATTGCTCGAACCTCTCCAAGCACTGGCTCCGGGACACCTGCTGGGGTTGCTGCAATCTTTGGGGAGCCCATGTGGAAATGACACCACACATCTTGCATTTCATGCCCTTACCCTCCGCCCCTTAACCCAGGCCAGCCGAGGCTGCCTTGAGTCCTTCCCCAGTGGGTGCGATGGAGGTTGGGAGTCCCCCTGGCTGGGCCAGGGGTCTCCCCGCCCCGGCGGAGCCAAGGCCTGCCAAGCACCAGAGCTGTTGAACGTCGCTTCTCTTCCATTTTGTTTCTAGCTTCGCAATAAAAACCCTTGGGTGTTTTCTCTGGTTCCAAAGTGAAAGAAAAGGGGGGAGAGAGGGCTTTCAGCTCCAGCAGAAGAAAGGGGTCACTTAGAGGTCAAGTTTAGATTTCTTTGACCCTTCCTGATAGTGACTGTTGTCGATGTGCCCCGAGCTTCACTCTTCACCAGGAACTTGGAGGCAGCAGCAGAGGACCACTGGTCATGTTCTGAGTTAGGAGTTCCAAGACAGCAGCAAAAATGATTGCAGGGTTTATTTAGCGTCTTCAGATTGTTACAGCCCAGAATCGGTTAACAGAACCACTTCACTCTGAGCCTTCCACTTTCGATGCTCTGTCTTCTGTCCCCACTCTTGGAGTCCTGACTTAACTGAACCTCTGCCTTTTCATTTTCCCTTACAACAAAGAAGTGTGAGATGCAGACCTTTGTCTCTGAGGAGCATAGTGGCTGTTGGAGGAATTATGCCAATTCTAAACCATCAAGGAAATTTCAGAGAGACATGTAAACAAGAGTATAAGCTTATTCATAATAAAATAGGGGAGCAGAATTCCCAACTGGGATTACTGATACCTATGAATTGAATATTTTTAACTTGGATTCTAGTAATTAGTACTGTGTATATTTAAAACAGGAAAATGGCTAGTGATTAGCAAAGTAAAAATGACTAGAGTTTATAGTATGTTACATAATTTATGAGGGGATACTCTATCACAAAAAGCAAAGGTTACATAGTATTAAATGACCAAAGTAATTTTAGGATTTCTCCCTTGGCAATCATCATATGCATAACATGTTTAATAACAAGTTTTGAATTTTTTAAGATCCAAAGTAATAAGTTTTACATTGGTTCAACAAATATTTATTGAGAACCTGCCATGTGCCAGGCACTATTGAAAATAACACTATATTTACCCCCAAGGAACTTACAGTTTAATAAGAACATGGACTCTAAACAGTTACACATAGAGAAGTGATACTGCGTACCAAATTTCCTGTACAATTTTTGATATACGAGGTCTGTCCGGAATAAGTTTAGCCATTGTTGAAAAAGTCTAGCGATTGTAAATATAATGAAAATCGTTTGTGCAACATCAATGTAACCCAGCAGACAAGGACAAGTGGACTGGAATGTGCATGCATGAACAATGACAACTTCACTGTACTAGTCAGTGGGGGCGGTAAACGCTGGTGAGTGAGCATGTGTACTGTGTGGCCATCGCATTCAAAATGACTGAATGAGTAGAGCAATGAATCTGCATGAGTTTTTGCATTAAGCTTGGACATTCTTCCACTGAAACTATTTGGATGATTCAGAAGGCCACAGCTGTGGGCAACTGGTGATTGGTAGCTTCATCACGACAATGTGCCCACTCATGCATCATGTCTCATGCAGAGTTTTTGTGCAAAACATCAAATCACCCAGGTGACTCAGCTCCCCTACAGCACAGATTTGGTGCCCTGCGACTTCTGGCTTTTCCCAAAATTAAAACCACCTTTGAAAGGGAAGAGATTTCAGACCATCAGTGAGATTCAGGAAAATACAACAGAGCAGCTGATGGCAATTGGGAGAACTGCGTGAGATCCCCAAGGTGCCTACTTTGAAGAGGCATGAGGTGCCTGTCTTATGTATGATGATTCTTATATCTTGTATCTTCAATAAATGTCTCTGTTTTTCATATGACATGGCTGGATGCCTTCTGGACAGACCTTGTATGCTTTTTCATGGAAATGTCCCACCTTGTTTGCTGTAATTTTAAGTGTTTCCCAACTAGTATGTGGCTGTTATATAGCCAAAACTTCTACCATAGTTGAATTTAAGTATATTGCATTATTTTCTTCTCATATCCTAGAACTCTGTCATGTGGTTTCAACATATATTTGTCCAAATCTGTTTCTCAGTTGTCACAGATGAAATTTTTAATTCATTTTTTCACTCATATCTGTTTATTTTCTTACAACTGCAAGCATGTGTCATTGGTGTGAACTTTGAAATTTTTTTCTAATTTCATATAGATTACTCCAGAGTTGTACTTTTGCGTTCCTTTCTTATTTTAGAATATTATGTCAGATATTTCCCATTTTCTTCTTTGCTGAAAATATTTTAAACTATTTCACAGATGCCTTGTCATTAACAAAATATATTTGTTCCATAGCTTCTCCCCTCTCTTCTCACAGGTGACAGTCACTTCCATGCCCTTTAGCCAGTCAGCCAACCAATATGTATTAAATGCCCGCTTTTGGGGAGACTGTGGACATGGAGCTTCCCCACAGACAAGGAGTAGAAGACAAGGACCTTGCCTTCCCATTGATTACAACTCAGATGGAGAAACCCTAGAGCTATAACTGCACTGCAAGGCCAGATGTAACAAATAGTCTAAATGTAGTGCTGATTAAGACCACAAACTTTAGAGGAGGAAAAGAATGTTTTTTGGCATCTTCAGCCTTTAAAAAAATCCCTTCCTTGTGTACTCTTGTTTTAAACCACATGGAATTCCATGCTTGGGGGTCTTGGGGAAATGTTGTACTGTACTAGGTCAGGGGGTGGAGCTGAGGTTCTAGGGGTCAGGTCGTTGTGTCCGGTTACCCAACTCCCTAAGCAACTATTGTCAATCCATTTCCTTATGATTAAGAGAAAATGATATTAACTGATCACGGATCTCTTTGAAATCTGCTTTTAGTATTAGGAAGGCCTCAGCCGGACTCTCATCCCTGAGGACAGGTAGCTCAGTGATACTGTAAATGCCTAAAACTTCTTTGTTCCAGGCAGTCTGGAGCATGTGAACGCACCCTGAGCCTTGATGAGTTCCAGTATGTGGTATATTATGCAGAGCATTCAGAGCAAATACTCCCTCTCAGAGCGCTTAATCCGGACAATCGCTGCCATTCGTTCCTTCCCACATGACAATGTAGAGGACCTCATCAGAGGGGTGAGTGCGCTGTTCCGGACACCAGAGCCCTTGGGGAGGTGAGGTAGGAAGGTTCCTGGGGAACCCTGATAGATTACAGATTTGCAGCTTTGACTCAGCTCAAGACACAACATTTTTACAATCTTCTTAAATATATTCACTTGACCATGAAAGTGTATTTTTTTCTATGTTTTGTTTCTCTTTCTCTCTCCTTTTCACTTTGGGCATCTGATATTTTCCTTCAGGAAATATGTTCTAGATAACCCCAGTCTCATGGTCTTTGTAAAATCTCTGGTTGTGGTGCAGAGATCCCATGGGATCCCGCAAGCCCAGAGCCTTCCACCCAGGTCGCACTGAGGGAGGAGGGAGACCAGGGAAGCAGAAGTGGTTTTCGGGTCCTTGTGGTTTATGATTACGTGGAGAGATACCATCTGCCTCTGTCGTAACCGCTGACTTCTGGTTCTGTAAAGAATAGTTTCAACCCCTAAGATGCATGGTAATTGTTGACTTAAGAAAACACCTTACTATCTGACATTTAACCACTGCTGTTCAGTATTTCTGTGACATGACTAACGTATGCTAGAATGTCTGTGATACTTTCTTTCTCTATATTATTCCTGTTGAAGAGAAGTTACAGGGTAATTCTTTTTGTCACTAGGAGATGTATCGAGATGGTTACTTCTGTACATTCTTTTTAACAACTTGAGAATCCTTCTGCATTGCCTAGAACTCTGCAGCTGCTTCAGAGGAGTGGCACAGCCGTGAGAAGAAAGTCATCCAGTGTTAGCTTGTGCTTAATAAAAATGGGATCAGAAGGCCCCGCGGTAGAAATTTTGTCACGTCGTAATTCTAGCTCCACTGCTGAGTCATCCAGTGACTTTGGTCTGTCTGTGGTATCTCCTCTCCGTTGTCAGCTTTGAGAAGGAAGTACCAGTGGGGCGATGTGGCAGAGAGTGCTGATACTAAGAGTCTATTTTGAAAATGCCTGTGAACAAAAAGATAGCGTGACCTCACTATTAGTGATGGTCTTCTGTTGAATGGCAAAAAGAATGTTCCAGTTCTCCTGGCTTCAGTCTGACAGGCTCTCCTGACTTTTTCAGAGCACGGTAGCCACAGAAAGCTTTTCCTGCTTTCCTGCCCGAGGATAAGGGTCCCACTGAGTTCACATGTCAGGTTACGTCCTTCGTGATGTCTGAACGACCTGCTAGCAGGCTATCCCGTGGAGAAAATAGCTTGATTTAAGGACCTGAAAGTTCCTTTTGTTCTTCTTCAGTGTTTTCACTTGGCTTGGATATTAGCATTAAACATTACTTAGTTAATAGGAGTAGAAACGGGGACCACTGGTCTGTTCACAGGAGAGTGAGAGTTAGGGCCCTCTGCCCGCCCCACCCCTCAGAGTTTGGTCCTGCTTCCTGAGCCAGGGCTCCGCGCACTGACTGAAGTCTGCTTCGGCGCAGGGCGCGGACGTGAACTGCACGCACGGCACGCTGAAGCCCCTGCACTGCGCTTGCATGGTGTCGGACGCCGACTGCGTGGAGCTGCTGCTGGAGAAGGGAGCCGAGGTAATGTTTCCAGCACAGCCACTTTAGTGACTCACTAAACTCGGGCGTCACGTTTTCTTAAAATCTGTCTCTTCTCCCCTCTCTTCCCGCCTTCTAGCTTATGGTAACATTGGCGTGGCCAATATTAAAGGAAAACGTAATGGCAAATATGTAAAATTATCCTAGGATTTCATTCCTTTGCTTTTCTTTTTTAAGTGGTTCGTGGCTCCAGGAAGAGGGAAGTTTTATGTCCCCTTTCTCTCCTCAGCCTTTTTACTGGGGTTGTTTATACTTCTGTTTAATCTTTTTTTTTTGCCTTTTGATTGTCCAAGAGCTGTAAGTGCAGCGGTCCCTCAGCTCTGATTGAATCTAAAAACCATGTCAGACCTGCTACGATACGTACAATTTTAATACCATCATCGCTGGAAGATACGTATCATCTGGCAACCCCTTCCTCAGAACTGGGCTACTCATGCTATTTCTGTATTCTATAACTATGTTAGCAGTTGTGACTCCTGGGGAGCAGTCTTGAACGTGCACATGCCGAGGCACTTATTTGAATCAGACATGATGCTATGAAGCTGGGGTGCAGGCCCCAAACACACCAGTCCGTCTGCCCGCCACACAGCCATGTCATTCTCTGCCGCATTCTGTATTCCACAACTTTCATGAGGGGCCCTGGAATGAAAGCCCATGGTTAAAGTCAATGATGAAAGTGAAAGTGTCTTGGGGTGGGGGGGCGGAAGGAGTTTTTAGCTCAGTTAAACTCAGTTAAACATTTCAGTTTTTCTTTATCGCATTTTATGGGGGAAAATAATATACTATATATAAATTTGGGTTTTGAACTCTGCAGCCTTCAAAAACTATAGGTGATGCTGATTTTTAGCAAGCCAGCGGCTTTCCCAGAATTGGGGGATTTGTGCTCTTTTTTCCACACTTTCGTCCAGGTTTTTGCAAGAGGCTGACCTGGATTAACAAGCCGAGCTTCTCTGCATGGCGAGAGAGCATAGAAGAGCTACATGGGCAGAGCTTTGTTTGGCTCATTACTTTTCAGTACAGTCGCCCTTAGCCACAGGATAGAGTGAGTCGGGATAAGGAAAATCATCCAAAATCTTTGCTCTGGCTAGTATACTCAAGCTGCTTTCCAGCAGATGCCTTTTAGAGTAGTTACACGGACTCAGACTTCCTCTTCTCCTCCTTTAGCCCTTACTCTCTGGTCCAGATTCTAGTGAATAATAAATAAGAATAAAAATAAATAAATACTAAAGAAGAAGACAAATAATGCAGGCCGGCCAGTTAGCGCACCTGGTAGTGCTGGTGGTTTGGGGGCAGTTCTCTTCCTGTTTGTTCTAAGCTCCTGTTCTTCCTCCACCTCGATCGCCAACCCCGCCCCCAACCCCGCAGATTGCTTGTTGACCCTCTTGTTCACAAGCAAAGCTAGTGGATAAACATGCAAGCTTCTTTGCCTGCCTGTTGCACCCTCAGTAGTCTACCTGCTCTAATCTAACTCCTCCCTCTCTACAGGTGAATGCCCTGGATGGTTACAACCGAACAGCCCTCCACTACGCAGCCGAGAAGGATGAGGCTTGTGTGGAGGTCCTATTGGAGTACGGTGCGAACCCCAATGCACTGGATGGCAACCGAGACACCCCACTGCACTGGGCAGCCTTTAAGAACAATGCTGAATGTGTGCGGGCCCTCCTGGAGAGCGGGGCCTCTGTCAATGCCCTGGATTACAACAATGACACCCCACTCAGCTGGGCTGCCATGAAGGGGAATCTGGAGAGTGTCAGCATCCTTCTTGATTATGGCGCAGAGGTCAGAGTCATTAACCTGAAAGGCCAGACACCCATCTCGCGCCTGGTGGCTCTGCTCGTCAGGGGCCTTGGAACTGAGAAAGAGGACTCTTGCTTTGAGCTCCTCCACAGAGCTGTCGGACACTTTGAATTAAGGAAAAATGGCACCATGCCACGAGAGGTGGCGAGAGACCAGCAGCTGTGTGAGAAACTGACTGTTCTGTGCTCAGCCCCAGGAACTCTAAAAACACTCTCTCGCTATGCCGTGCGCCGCAGCCTGGGACTGCAGTACCTGCCAGACGCAGTGAAGGGCCTGCCCCTGCCCGCTTCTCTGAAGGAGTACCTGCTACTTGTGGAGTAGCCTGGAGGAGATGCTTGCACCATCACGCAGGCAATGCAGGCATGCAACTCAGGGTGAGGGTTTCCCCCTCACTAGTGTCTCTTTGTCTTGGAAAACAGGAAAAACAGCTGTTCCTGTTGTGTGGTTTATATTTTGAGGCAATGTGTCACAACAGTACCTTCCACACCATCTCCTCTCCCCAAAGCAATCAGCCAACCAAACAAAAAAGTCTTTCACTTCTGTTTTCTGTTTACTTGGCTTTTTATATCGCACCCCGCAAAAATGAGGTTCCCCCCCACCCCTTCCCCTTCAGGGAAAGTCAGCAGTGCAACCCGGTTTCTCTAGGAAAATGGAAAGTACAAAGTACTTAAAGAATGTGTGTTTGGTTTTTCTCTGGGGATGTAATTAATGCTTTGGAAGAATTTCTAGAAGCATTTTAATTGAACTGAGAAGTTGGAGAAAATGCCAGCTAACATTGTGGCCCAAAGATGAACATACTACAGCCTCAGAGTGTGCAGATTGAGAATGGGACTGGATGGTCCCCCCAGAGTGCCACACCACGGGGCATTCAAAAGGGCCTGTCCCCCTTACAATGAAAAGGAAAAAACAAAAAAAATGAGGCAAAGTGGTCTTTGCCTCTTTTCAATAGTTGTGCCCAAGGATTACAGTAATTCAGCAATATTATTTCAGAAAGATTGTCTTGCTGCTTTCCACACAGTAGGAGAGACAGCAGGTTCTAAGCCGTCCCGAGGACTTCCTTCTAGTGCAGTTCCTCCTCTTCCGGAAAGCCAGTTTGCTCTAACTGCTTGTCCGGCATTTCCCGCACCAGAGGGGTCTGCTGTGGCCGGGAGGAGCTGGGCTGGCCTTTCCCGTGGGCCTTCCTCATTCCCCACTGAAGCTCCCTCTAAGGGCTGGGGGTTCCTTTTCTTTCAGGTGTTTCGGAATATTTGCTCTTCACTGATCTGTACAGGACACTGATGGAGGAAATGGAGTTGGGGGCTGGGGAAAGAGCATCATAAGAGCCTTTTTGAGATGGCCGCCTACCCAAAAAAAGATGTTTCTGTGAACAATGTTTAGTCAGTACTCCTTTTCATGTTCCTAAAGTAGATCGAGTTATCATTGATCTTCAATGACCTATATGCAAATTCAAAAAACTAAAAAAAAGAAACCAATCGGGAACTACAAATAAACAATCTGCCGGCATAGCAGATTTAAAGAAGTGTATCTGCTTTTGCCCTTTTGCTATTGGTGTTTTTGCTTAAACAAAAATAAACAATTCTAAAGCAACTGTGGCAATTTGTCCTGTTCCTACTTTCTGCATATTTAAACACCCTGAGCTCCAATGCCCTCCTCTCCAAAATGGGTCTGTCACCACCCCCCTCGCGGGCTGTTTGAGGACTCACCGACAACAGTGCTTGATATGTATCATTAATTCCTATACAGAGAGCATCTGGCTGCTCTAATGCTGGCCTCTGACCAGCCTTCTCGGTCACTACACTTAGATCGTTTTTAGGGTGTAGCAGTAACACTTTGGACAGCCGGCAAAAGTGATGTACTAGAGACAATCCCTTCTCCCATCCCTGTAAGCCTGAACCTTCTTCCTGCTTCATCAAGCAAGCGAGGGAACGGCGCGTGGGAGGACTGTGTGCCTGTGCTGAGAGCTCGAACCCGGCACTGGCAGGGCACCATGCTGACCCTCTGGGGTGTGATTTGCAGTCCCAGTCCTGAAGGCCAGCAGCATCACTGGAGCACTTGGCTAATAAGGAGGTAGAAGCTATTGTTATGGAACAGAGAAATTAAGCTGAATAAGAACTGACATCTTTCCAAAACAGTATTTCAACCAACTATGTCCCAGACTGGGTGTCTCAATTTCCCAAGCTTCCTAAACATGCACTTCTCCTCACAAATGGCACCTGGCTCTCATCCGGGAAGGAGGATCTGGGGCAGTCAGCAGAGGAGGAAGGATCATGTTGGAAAAAATCAACTCTGGGTAATGGGTGTATGGGGTACATGATCAAGAGGTGAAATACAACTGGTGCTGAGGACACAGGAGCGACCTGTGCAGGACAAGGGTAAAGACCAGCGTCCTGTGTCCTGGGACCCTGTGTAATGAGCCCTGAGATGGCGCAGGAGTCCGGGGCGACCGCACAGGCCGCACCTTCCTGGTGCTCCGTCTGGGCGGAGTCTGGTCGCACTGCATTCTGCTTGTGAAGTCATAACAGGAGATCCACGAGCACAGTGACCAGTTGGCATTTATTAGTGTAGTTATTGTTTGTCACTGTAGCAGAAGTAGTAGAGGAACTAAAACTTTGTTATCACAAAGAAATAAATAAAGCTTATTTTTAGGAAAGTTCTAACCGAGTAACTGAAATCTAGCAGTGGCACTAGATGGAGCCCAGCCTTGTATGATGAGTGAAGCTGGGGTAGAAGTCATGATAAATTCTGCCTAAAACAAGCTTTTGCTCGTCGCACCCTAGCCAGAGCTGACCTTGGCTGCAGTTACAGAGTAGAAGGAAACCTAATGAAAAATGAGCTAAAACACTTGAGAACGTATGGATGTATGGATCTGCCAGGGATGAGCTGGCCGTGAGGAGACCATCCGTTCCCCTCACCCCAAAGACATCTAGACAGGAGCTTCTCCGGACCGCTTCCGGCTGATGTGCTCCAGGTGAGCGTGCTCCGAGGTATCCAAGTCGATCTCGTATTTGGCTAGGATTTTGAGGATGGGCCTCAGCTTCAGCCACCACTGTTCCTTGGGGATGCGGTGCCTACAGGGGAATGAGGTGGATGATTTAATCTTTCAGCAGTGCAATCAACTTCTACCAAGGGGTTACGGGGAGGTGAGCAAAAGAGCCTGGATGTGGGGCACAGGCATCAGATCTTAAGGAGGTACGACTACAGGTGTTCCTCCTAAAAGGACTGAAGACAGTGAGCAGGTTGGAGAAGGCAGACCTTGACGTTACCGGGGAGGGAACCACTCCAGGAAGTAGATGCACTCACTCAAAATCGGTCTGGTCCTTCAGCTCCGTCACCGGTTGGAAGACCAGGGACCGCTTACGCATCCCTAGAACGCAGCCCGAGTCTGGAGTGTTGGCAAAGATGCGCCCTGCATGAGGGACGGGTCGGTCAGGTTTCACGCTGGGACCCAGCCTCCGGGGAGGGCCTCTCCCTCTTGCCCCACCTACCATTACGGTAACTCTCTTTGATTTTCCCGGTCATCCAGTTCATAGCCTTGGCGCCCATCTTAGTCGCAAAATTCCTGTCAAATGGAGTTGGGCTCCCACCCTAGAGAAAGAATCATAGAAATTACAGAGGGTAGGGCTCTAAATAGCAGAGGTATCTGACAACACAGAGAAAAAGGAAAGAATGGGCCCCAGGTTTGTAGCCAGAAACGGGAATCCAGAAATCTAATTATGAAAGGAAATTCTAAAACAGCTCCGGGACCCAGAGGACGCTGGCCCGGCATATCTGACCATTTGTCAGGTTGAAGGGTTACTGGGGAGTCCAAGGGATGACTGGTCTCACAATGGCCTCTTCCAGCTCCACGGCGGCCAGATCCCGGTCATATGCTTCTGGTCCTACTGTCCTCTCGGTCACTTCCCCACCCCTCTTCAACGTGGCAGCTTTCGTCAGTCCTCACCATCAAGGACATCCAAGTGCTCCTTGTGGCCCAGGCTGGACACCCTTGGTAGCACCTCAGAGTAATGTAAAACATGCAGATTTCCCCCCGGAACTAAGAGAAAGTATGTGGGGAAGTGGGAAGGAGAAACAGGAAAGAGGTCTTCGTACTTTAATAAAGTACCCCCTCCTGCAGGGACCAATAAGCTCATTCAAACTGAGATACTGGAAACCTGTTTGTGGGTAGAGATCAAAGGTCAATGCCTAAGTAGCGTCAGCTGGGGACATCTGGGGTGCGGAGGCCGCAGACCACCAGTACCATCAGTGAGCCAGGCCTGTCTTGGGCAAGGACTGTGTGTGGGGAGTGGACGTGGGTGGTGGAAAGGAATTCTTTTCCCTTGAGACTCAGGCAGCAGAGACGGAGCCCGACAGCAGCAGGTGCCTGAGCTTGGTCCATGGGTTCTGTGTGAAACAGAACGTTCGGAAGAACAACAGACGAGGCTCATCCAGGCTCTCATCCAAGCTAAACGAATGGCCCCGAAACACTTGATTCTCCATGGGCCTCATTTCCTTGATTGCAGTCGGTGGTTCTCAACTGGAGACAGTGTTGCCCTCCAGGGGATGTTGGCAATGTCTGGAGACCTGTGTTACTTGTTACACCTCGGGGTGGAGTGTGGGTAGAGTCCAGGGATGTTGCTAAACTATGCTGCAAGGCACGGAACAGCCACCACAACAAAGAATTACCTTGCTCTGAATGGCAGCGGTGCCGAGGTTGAGAAACCCTGCCCTAAACGAGGAGGATGGGTCACACAATCTCTAAGGCCATCTCCAGGGTGAACACGGCCCGGTTCTGTGACCAAGACAGGAGGCTTGGGCGCTATGGCGGCACCGGCAGCCTCCAGCACATGAGAGACCAGTGGGAGCCACGGTGGCTGGTGGGGGACATGGCTGTCTGGTGAAGGGCATGACTGGGGTGTCTCCTACCTGCTGCATGTGGCCAAGCACATTCTTTCTGCTGTCGAAGATGCCCTTGCCCTCCTCAGAGTACAGGTTGAAAATGAAGTCGGTGGTATAGTTCTCATTGCACTTCTCATTCCTGCCAGGGAGAGGCCAGAAGCCCGTGACTTCGGTAGTCTCCCCGCTCTCCCACACTCCCATTCTCCCTTTGTGGCTCCACCCTGCCCTTTTGTCTCCTCCCGTGGCTAAGGTTCTCTCCCTTCGCATCTACAGATTCCCCAGGGTCCCAACCATGGACCCACTCTGCGGGCTGGGGCCAAAGCCTGGCTATTTTCTCTTCACTTAGGAATAAGCCATGGATGAGGTACCTTAACACCAAGCCCCTTTTCACAGTCGTCTTCATCTTTTGCACCAGATGTTCAACATTTGCCTGCAAATGAAACAATAAATCCTAAGCCTGGCTGGGGGTGGACATAGTGCTGTGACCTCTTTTCCCCCACCGACCTCTCCCCAAGAAGGAAGGACTCAGGAGAGAGCTGTTGGCACTCCTGGGCCTGAAGCGTGCCTGATCGCTTTACGAAGTTCAGTGCAGACTGGAATTTAAATGAAGACTCCTCATGAGACAGGCAGAGTGTAAGAAGGAAAGTTGGGGACAGCTGTGGGGACTGTCAGTTTTCAGCCCCCTCCCACCTCCCTTTCTAGGGGGTCTCTGCTTCCCTCAGGGGACAGAGGACGGACTCTGCTCTCAGCATCGGTCGTTAAGGGAGCTGCTTGTGTGTACAGCAGTGATTCTCCCGGGAGGAACCAGGTCCTTCCTTGGGCTTGGAGTTGCTGGCAGGAGAAAGAGCCCCACCCCTCACTCCTGGCAGGAGCTGGTGGGCTCTGGGAGCAGGGGGCTCCTCCAGCCTGCCGCCCCCTCCGCAGTGTGGCTCTTCTTCCCCAGTGAACTGGGATCCTGGGAAGTAAGGATCACACTGTCCCTCTGTGATATAGGAGACATGGCCTAGCCCCAGAGGTGAAAGGGTATCCCCTCCTCAAAGATGGAGTGGGAAGAGTCTGCTTTGGTAGTAAGGGAACCTGGGAAGGGCGGTGTGATGTAGTAGAGAGATCACCAACTTTCTCAATCAGTTAGGAGTTTTGGAAAGTGTTTAACCTCTGTAAACCTTTCTCATCTGTAACATGGGGACGGGATCTCCCTTGCGTGTCTGTTGTGAAGATAAAATGAAAACCACACAAAGGGCTGAGCAGCACGAACGCTCCAACTGCAGACGCCTTTGGACGTTGGTCATGGACGTGAGGTTACACTAGGGGGCGCCTGCTCGGTGCTTTTCCTGGTCTCCTCGGAGCTCCTCGGACCAATCAGCTCTGTCCTCGTCTGGAGCTCTCGCAGCTCAGGCTGCTGTGGGACAGTGGGGACAGACGGGGGCAGGGGATACCTCGCAGGCTTTGGTTGGCTGCCTACCTGCAGATCTCGAATGGTGAAGGGCTCCTCAAAAATATAGGCAGCATCGGCCCCAGCCGCCAGCCCCGCCATGGTGGCCAGGTAGCCGCAGTAGCCACCCATGGTTTCGATGATAAACACCCGGCGCTTGGTGCCTGCTGCCGACTGCTTGATGCGGTCACAGGTCTGCAAAGACAAAGGGTCATAGGAAGTCAGGGTCAGGGGTCTGATTCTTGTCACCTCTGTGGCCCTTGTCATAACCCAGCTCTGGAACTACCTCCTCCCCAGGCCAGCAGGGCCCCTACGCCCCAGGCTCTCGCCTTCAGGAGCAGCAGGCGCATGGGCCAAGTGCACTGCGGACACTGTCTCCTGGGAGGAGGGTGGACCTACTCTTCGTGTTGCTCAGCACAGAGCTTAGGTTGTGTGGCCTCAGGAGGGAAAGACACACTTGGCAGGCAGGATCCTGATGCATTTCTCCAGTAGGAGACAGACACACTAGGTGAGTAGAATAAGCACCACGTGTGTGGTGAAATAAAGTCTGTGCAAATGCCTGGACCCAGAGAAGCATTTTTCAAACACTGCCACTTGGTTGGCACAGAAACTTAAACCTTATTTCCCATGACCAGACTTAGCCCAGGGCTTAGAGTCCTGGCTGGAGGCACGGTGGTGGTGGCAGTGGTGGGGGAGGGCTCTTACCGTGCAGATCGTGTTGAGTGCCGTGTCAGCCCCCACGCTGAAGTCCGAGCCTGGGACATTGTTGGAGACTGTAGCAGGGATGACCACAAACGGGATGCAGAGCTCGTCATACTGCTTCCTGCCCTCCATCAGCTCCAGGCCCCCTGTGTAAGCCTGAGGAGAGAGCCGCAGGGGCAGGAGTGAGGGGAGACGGGTAGGGTGGGAGGGCGGGAGGGGGAGGAAGTGATGGCAGCGCACTCACCTCGAAGCCCCCAATGATGACAAGGCCCTGAATGTTGAACTTAGTGATGTTGGCACTGATCTGTTCTAAGTTCTTCTTGGGCAGAGTCCTGGTTGATTGAGGGGAGGGTGGGGTCGGAGGATAATGAAATTTGGGGAAGAGACAGTAAAATTGAGGGAGAGAAAAGTCAGAGTCAGAGGACATGATACTTATAATGCTTTGATTTGTGCCCTTTCCTGACCCACCCTGACCAGTGACTCTCCCCGGGGCTCTGAACTGCCAGAGCTGCTGAGGTGTCGCACGGGCCTGTCTGCCCTTGGCGAAGCGACTGGGAACTCGGGGAGCAGAAGTCCCAGACAACAGCTGTGGTCCGGCAGACGCTGACCTGATGAACTGATGCCCACCTTCCAAGGGACAGCTTTAAGGGGTAGCTAGGAGGGGGTGCTCCTGTGGTGCCACTGACCTTTTAGTTCCAAGTTTAGAACCGCCTTGTCCAGTCCAGCCCCCGACGTAGCTCCAGCCAGCTTCCTCAATCTGCAGGCAAGGGCCACACAGGTCTGCATCGCGGACCGACACCACCAGAGCCCTGAGCCCACCCGGATACCCCTCTTGGGGGGACAAACACCAGGGACTGGTTCTTCCCTGCCCCTTGAACCTCGCCCACCCTCACTGCTCACTCACGAACAGCGAGCACCTGCTTGTGTCAGGCACTGTGCTGAGCTTTGGAACAGAGAACTAAGTGGGACGTGTGGCTTGCACAGGGTTCACTGCCTGTTCCTACTGCTGTAAATTTAAAAATCTACTTCTGCTCCAATCCTTTTCCTGGAGGGAAAGAAAGGTAGTGGGGGACAGGGGAAGAAGAGAACAGACAGCTCACCCCTGCTACATGTAACCCCCCAGGACCACTCCTTGGCCCCAGAATATCACCCCCTTTCCCTCCAGTCGCCGTACCTGACCCTTGGCCAGGCCCTCGAAGCCGTCATGCACAACCAGGACGCGGTTGCCCTGGATAAGGCCGATTCTCACGGTGGAGCGGACGGCAGCGTTCATGCCTGCCGCTGGGGCCCCCACATTCATCACGGCCACTGTGTGCAAGCCAGTCTGTGGAGAAGGGCACCACCAGGGAGCAGGGGAGAGAGGGGGACAGGTCAGTAAGGGCGCTTGATGGGTCAGGGTGGGACATCTGCCTGACAACACACACCCCTCTCTCAGGGGACGCCCGCACAGCCTGCTTCCTCCTACTGTGGAAGCAAATTCTTGATTACGAATCAATATATAAACTGCTGTCCCTGATCCCCGATATCATTACACAATGACTAAGACAGCTTCCAAAGCATCAGTTTCCAAAGTGAGATCCTTGGACCACTTGCATCAGAATGTACCTAAGGAGCTTGTTAAACCTGCATCTTCCTGGGCGCCGCCCCAGCTCTGAGTCCCATCTGGGGAAACGACCCAGGAGTCTGCACACCCAGCCCAACGATTCTGATGTGCACTAAATATAGGAACAGTACTCCAATGGGAGAGGTGGCTTAAACGCACTCAGTGGGACGATTCCCAGATATTGCCCAGAGAATACATAATACACCGGCCCACTTCCCCATTCCTTGCATGCCATCCCATCTGCCCTGAACTGGAGATGAGTCTCGGGTTAGAGATATTCAGGGCACACTGAGAATGCAAGGCTGGCATTTGCGTGGCTAAGAGAAAGTTATGTTATCAGGGTTAGGAATTCAGCATGGAAGGTGAGAGTAGGGCAAAGGAGTTGGCCAGACTGTGTGTAGCAGGAACTGGGAGAAGCACTTCATAAAGGGAGACTGGAGGGGGGTGGGGTAGGGAGGGCCAAGGAGGGAGAGCAACTTGCCAGCACCTTAGATACTGGGGGTCGGACGTGAGCCAGAAGCTTGTATACCTCCCAGTTGTTCATGAAGCTCCTGTAAAAAGTGTGGAGAGAGGGAGAGGCGCTCCTTCAGTCCACTCCCCAGGCCAGCAGCCAATGGGATCTGGTCTGAAGTTTCGCTCCCAATATGAAATTCCACAGGGCCAACCTCTAAGGACATAAGTGGGACAAGAGCAGGGATGGCAAAGCAGGCCCACCAGTTCATCAGCCACTCCCAAGCGCTCTTCGCCCAGGCCCAGCACGAGAGGCTGCCATGCCTAGAGAGGCTCACGATCTAGCTGGGGTGCGCAGACAGAAACAAGAGTTATAAAAGGCCCATCTCCAGGGGTTTCCTTGGGGTGTACCGAGCCTCCTGGTCACCTCACGACTAGTTCTCTTGGGGAAGAAAGTGTGTAGAGACACTAAGAGGAAGAGGCAGAAGCTCCTGTTTTGGGCAGAAGCTCTGTGACTTGGCTTCATGTGGCATTTCACTGCCGTGGTGCACAAGCTTCCGGGTGTTCCCTCACCGGCCTCGCAGTTTCATGGCCTCATCGAACTTCTTCTCGTTCATGGCCGTGGTCACGTCTTTGGTCTGAGGGAGAAACACAGCAACAATCACGACTCCCGGGCAGGTTCTGCACAACTGGACTTCCACCCCCAGGGAGACCCAGCCCATCTCTGGGCTTGTGATGGATCCTGCCTGCCCTGCACCCCACCTTTTCAATGCCCCTCAAACTTTCACAGAACTATTTTTGTTTTTCCCTTATTTTCTGAGTGATGAGCAGCAACAGAAGGCAAATTCAATGTTCTATTTTTAGAATGTGGGCAGAGTGGAGCGGTGCTCAGATAAAACAGCACCTTCCTCCATCCCACACCCAAGGCCCAGCCTCAAGGTAGCCTCCAAACTAGCGAGTGCCTGAAGATGCTGCAGACAACCCAGTGAGGGAGGTGCAAGCATGGCCAGAGCCTGTCTGGGCTGCAGGTCACCAGGACTCCTGAGCCTCAGAGAGAAGCAGGCTTGAGGTGTGGAGCTAGCCCCGAGCCTTCAGGCCAGACGCCCTAGCGCTCGGCCCTGATGTTTGCCCTGTGGTGTCAGCATGATTCCTCTCTGAGAGCCACTGTGTCCCCTGAGCCCTCAACAGTCTCCAGCTCTGCGCCAGGCCCGCCACGTCTCTCCTCTCCGGTCCTCGTGACAGCCCTCACCGTGAGTGTGAGTGCCTCATGCTGGTTCAGAGAAACCCGCTCAGGGTAGAGATCAGAGAAAGATACAAGCTATCCAGCGAGACCTTAATAATACTACCTTTAAGAATGTTTGGAGAGAGATTGCATTTCTCTTCTAATCAAGACATGATAAGAGGGTTTAAGGTTGGATATCATAAGAGAATGGGTCTCGTCACTAGGCAAGGCATGGAAGCTCCCATCTTCCTTAGGAACATTTCACGGATGGGAAAACTGAGGCTTAGTTAGAGAGGTTACAGCTGCTACGCAAAGCCCACCGTGTTCTTTCCCCATATGCTTCCTGCTCTACCATGCTGCATTTCCCTCTGCTCTATCCCAGCGGCCTCGGAAGTTGGTCTCTGTCCCCATAAGCTCCCGCTCAGAGACATTTGGAGCTGTTAGGAAGGGGCACTGGGTCAGTACTCACCACCTGGACACACTCCATGAGGGGCAGGCGCACAGCCTGGTTGCCAGAGAGGCTCACCACACAGGCCGGGGTGTCAGGGGTGCCCTCCAGTAGTGCCATCACCGCTTCCACGCCCATCCTGCTGCCCTGCAGGAAGCCCAGAGCACAGACAGTCTGGTCTAGGCCTCCCCATCACGGCCCGGCCTGGGGAACCAGGCGCTCAGAGCCCTTTCCCACACACAGGGGGAGTTCCACACTTAAGGACTGTAGCTAAGAACTTACTGGCTCTACCTCCCTACCCAGGTTTCACCTAAAGCTCCATGACTCTCCGACCTCTTGCCGTAGAACCCCAAGGATTCTACCTGATCCCAGAGAAACAGGTCAATTCTGGTAGTCGAGGGGATCAGTGAGGCTTAATAATAGTCCCTTCTTACTGATAAAACAAGGAAGAATGTCGCCCGTCTCTTCCAACAGAAGTAGGATGAGAGGGTTCAAACTGTGTGTCTGAGGTGAGATCTTAACTTCACTAATGCTCAGAGCTGCGATACCAGACCTCGCCACTGGGGGAGCACACAGTTTCCTGTCATTTTTGGCAACAGAAGAGAGCTCCTGAGGGTATACACTGGGTGGAGGTCGCTGCAGCCCAGAGGTCTAAGCCCCGAGCTGGTGAAGTCCTGCGGGGGGGGGGAGGAGGGTCTCCAAGCCCCATGACTCACCAGGATCCGGTCAAAGGCTGAGGGCGTCCCGCCCCGCTGCACGTGCCCCAGGACAGTGACCCGGGTGTCGTATCCCAGACGCTTTACCACCAGCTGAAGAGACACCGAGAGAGGAACAGAGGACATACAGAGTCAAGAGAGAAAACAGAGATGTAGATAAAGGTGGGCAACTTAGCCTCTTATCTCGTGAGGAGTCCCGGGTGGGAGGAAATCCGGGCAGAACACCGGGAGAGGGACGTGCGCAAGGACCAAGGGGAGACCCAGAAATCACCAGGGAAGGGACAGGCTGAGCAAGGTGTTCAAGACCTCTCTGACTTCATACTAACGTTCTTGACATCTTCAGAGGTGATCGGCTTCCCGTTCTTGTCGATCGCCCCCTCAGCCACAATGATGATGTTGAGCCGAGAGCCACGAGTCCTTGTCTGGTCAATCGGGCGCAGATGAAAACGGTCAGTGGAAGGAACCGATGGAGGGAAATGCATCATCGGTGAAACGGGGTGAGGGACTTTTATTTTTTTAAGCGCAAAGAAAAGTGCCAGTACCTCACTGAGCCGGCGACAAAGGTGCTCCTCCCAGTCATCATCTGGCGGACACTCAGGGATAAAGACCCAGTCGGCGCCACAGGAGAGAGAGGTGACAAGGGCCAGATATCTGAGATGAGAACCAGAAGCATAACATGAGTAGCTACACTCCGCCAACAGCCTCACCGGCGTCCAACAAGTTTGCCGGCCCCACAGTTGGTGAGAGGACCAGGGGTCCTCAGTTTCTTTCTTGGGGTGAGAGTAAGAGCACCCTTGAGACAGCTTCTCAAGGAGGGTCTGTCCCCGAAGAGCACTTTCTATTCGTGCTCACCTCCCACAGTGGCTTCCAGTCTCAGAGCCCTGTGTGCTCCTTCACACTGTGTGTGTGCCCATGCATGCACACACGTGTGCACACAGGCACACGCAGGTCTGTGTGGGACGTGGAGTGGATTGCACAACAGGACCATGTGCACCTCCAGGTCTGCTACCCCTGGGAGACCCCTCTGGACTCTCCAGGGAAGAGGACAGGGCCATTGCTAGGGCCACAGAATAAATGGGTTAAGATGGGGATCTTACCCACAATGCCGGCCCATCACTTCCAGCACAAACGTCCTCTGGTGGCTGCAAGAGACAGACACTTTACACAGTCCAGGTGTCCCTATGGCCAAAGTCAAGCTGCCGCCCCCATTTAGGCTGAGTAACGTCTCAGAGATGTATTCAAGCCGCTAGGCCTTCCAGCAGGTTCCCGAGGGAGCAGGGAACCCTAGGGGCAACGCCTTAGCCACAGGGTGTTGTTCCCGGGTCTGGGAAAGCACAACAGTGAAAGGTGTCAGGACTGAGGCTCTGCTCTAGCAAGGGATGGGGCCCGGGAAGGAAGAAGGGGAAAAGAAGTAAAGAGACGACTCGGCTCACCTGAAATGCTCTAGGGTTCCCCTGGGGCAAACTGTCACAACCTTACCCTCCCATTTTCCCATATGGCCTCCAAGTCCCCTAACCTCCAAGCAGTGGTGGCAACGGCCTCTACCATCTCTATGATGAGGAAGGGTGGCTCGGGTTTTGGGCTCCTTGGATTCATCTCAGTCTGAACCCTCATGATTTGGGCAGCCCCCGAGTTATTAAAGACCTCAGAGCTACATGTTTGGGCAGTGGGTTGGATGGTGTCAAGAGGAAAATCTTACAGCTTTTCAAGAACAGTGTAATTTCAGTGTTCTAGGATAATTTCTAGTTAAAAATGTGTTCCAGCCTCAGAAAACTAGTCATTACTGTTCCCGTAGCTCGAACACTTTAATTTGCTCGAGCCTATAGCCCTTCAGCTTGTCCGGCTGCCGGACTCCCATGGGGCCGGCCCCCAGCCCCCAGCCCCCTTACCTCTGAGCAGTTGTGGTGATGGCATCTACAATCTCTATGATCCGGTGCAGGGCAGAGTCCGTGCCAATGGTCATGTCGGTGCCGCAAAAGTCATTGTCAATCGAGCCAACCAGGCCCACGATGTTCAGGTAGCTAGACTTTTTAGCCTCCTCAGCTGTGATCTTACCTGACAAAGGAAAGCACCGGGGTGAGGTGCCTGGCAGGTCAAACAGCACGTGACCAGGCAGACAGGGAACGGGAGCCAGTGGGAATTGTAAGCAGCGGCAGGAAAAGGAGGGTAATGACAATTCTGCCTGGGTAACGACTTCCTCCGATGGGAGGTAGGGGTGTGCGCGCAAACGCACACAGCACTGATGCGAACAATGTCTCACCCGCCTTCTGGAGGTCACTCAACAAGTCACTCCACTCCGAACGGAAGGTGTCGGCTCCAGTGAGGCTGCCATCTCCCCCAATGACACACAGATTGGTGATCCCACGCTTCACCAGGTTGTGGGCAGCTCGGAGTCGTCCCTCTCGCTCCCGAAAGTCCTTGCACCGGGCGCTTCCAATCACTGTCCCTCCCTTGGAGGAAGAGGTAGAAGTCAGCCAACCAGCTGACACAGCCATATTTGGGCCCAACATGCTAGGATTTCCCTTGTTCCAACACTGTCACAGACTGACATAACCACGAGGCTCCCCAGGGAGTTCCTGACATCTTTAGGAGTCATTTGTCTCGTCTAAAGGAAAGGGAAATAATGCTGCGGGGAAGTCACAGCGTCTTTCCTGTCTCTGCTACATCTCTTGGAAGGCTGCGAAGATCGACCCATCTCCTTGGAAGATCGACCCATCTCCTTGAAGATCAAAGTGCTTTCCCTTAAAGAGAACAAGGGAATTCATATATCCCAATGACTTTTGAAATAATCTCCACCTTTCACATCTTTTTAAAAGTGTAAGAAGTGCCCTGGCTGGTGTAGCTCAGTGGATTGAGCGCAGGCTGCAAACCAAAGCATCGCAGGTTTGATTCCCAGTCAGGGCACATGCCTGGGTTGCAGGCAACCGCACATTGATGTTTCTCTCTCTCTCTCTTTCTCCCTCCCTTCCCTCTCTAAAAATAAATAAATGAAATCTTTAAAAAAAAGAATTTAAAAAAGAAAAAAAAATACTTTAAAAAAAAGTGTAAGAAGTAGCAGCGACTTCAATTTTTGGCAATACCCCTGCTGGCCTGACGGTATGGGGCGGTGCTCATGGCCATGTGCTCTGCAGTGTTTCTCCCCCTCTGCCACACTGTGATGTCTGACTGTAGCCAGGCAGGCCAGTCTTTCCCCTTTGCTCCTTGGGATCTACGGCGCTAGTGGAAAGAGCCATAACACCCAGGTATTCACTGGAAAAATAGCTTTGGTTATAGAAAGCCTTAAATTGCCAGGGGCTTATAGATACCCCAAGAGAGGTAAGTATGTTTCTTTAAAAAAAATTTTTTTTAAGACTTTATTTATTTATTTTTAGAGAGGAGGGAAGAGAAGGAGAGAAATATCAATGCAAGAGAGAAGCATTGACTGGCTGCCTCTCGCACGCACGTCCTGATGGGGGAACTGAACCCACAACCCAGGCATGTGCCTCGACGGGGGATTGAACCAGCAACCTGTTGCTTTGTGGAATGACGCCCAAACAACTAAGCCACACTGGTCAGGGCAGTAAGTACACTTATTTTCAAAAATCATATAAGCTCCTGACATTCAGGACTTTGGGGATGCTGATTTTTGTAATTTGTAGATTTTTCAGTAAATAAGAAAATGTGTATGTAATGAATGACTTAAAGAATGTGGCAGAAGGGCGATGGCTATGATCAAGGTGTATTTAGTTTAGTTTAGTTTTGCTTTTTAACTCAGAAAGGCTTTCTGGGTTCTTTCCTCCCTTACATGGCCTGGTTTCAGGTCAGCTCATTACCGTCACATGAGGACTGGCATATTTCAGCTCCACTTCTGGCTCTGGCTCCAGTCCTCTGGTAAGGTTATTTTCAGGGCCAGACCTTCCCCGTGACCCCAGAGCAGGACTTGCTTACACTCCAGTGTCCCAAGACGTGTCTATGACCTTTACATAAAGAGCAAACTGTCCTGTGATCACATCCCCACTCCCTGTCCCACTCCAGGAAGCCAGACTGATATTTTCAAATGCAAAGAGTAAAGGGCAAACACAGACCCTGCCTTGTCAATCAATGAACCCCTTCCCATCAAACCATACGGCAGGAAATTTGGGAAACCTTGTGCCCAAAGTAGAGTGGGGTGAGACGAGGACAACACAAACATGGGACAGGTGTCCTCGAGAACTTACCAGCTGAAGCATCATCGAAACGCTTTCCCAGGTGGCTTCCCTGATGTGCTCTCCACCATCCACCAGGCCTTGATAACCCTGTGAGGCACATTATACCCATTCAGTCTCTACTAGGCTTCCTTCTAAACTCCCAGGATCAAGACAGGACCTCTGGGCAGAGGTTCATGGAGAATCAAGTTGCTTGCTCCCATTAGATTCCTGGATACTTGGGAGACTACTATACTTAACATGGACCAAGGAAGGGGATGCTAACTTTTTCAATACCCTTTTCTAGTTTTTCCCATTCTTGATGTGCTTCCTAATATGTAATCTTAATTCCTGCAGCTCTTGGCTCATCCCGTTTTCTTTAATCTAGTTCCCCGGGAAGCTAGGTAACAGACAGTTTTAGCAACAACAAAGGAAAAGAAGAGGATGCTGGAGTGAGGGAGAGGAGTGTGACAAGACAAGACAAGAAAAGACAAGAGACTATAAAATTAAAGAGAAAAAAACAGCTAGACCTTACCTAAAGAAGAGAGAACATGGTAGGTAGAAAATAGACAGGGAGAGGGCAAGAATAGTATTGGAAATGTAGAAGCTAAAGAACTTATGACACATGGACATGAACTAAAGGGGGGAATGTGGGTGGGAGAGGGTGTGCAGGGTGAAGGGGAATGAAGGGGGTAATGGGACAACTGTAATAGCATAATCAATAAAATATATTTTTAAAAAATAAATAAAAATAAAAAATGGGCAAAGGATTTAAACAGGCACTTTTCCAAGGAGGACATATAGAGGGCCCAGAGACACAAGAAAGAAAAAAAAAAAAAAAAAAGAAGAGAGAACAAAGAACAAGAGGAAATGAAAAGGGACACAAAGAGGAATTAGAACCTCAGCATGTTAGGCAAACTACAGAAATCTAGTGAGACTTTTTATTCCCAAGGCTCTTTCTCTGGATATACTCAATTTGCTGTGAAATACTAACTCATTGCAGCTTCTCTCTGTGTTTTGGGGAAGGTGGAGGTGGTATGGGAGGCTCAGCTCTTCTTGCCGGTGCAGTAAAGAATTACAGACTAGCAAGCCTATTAGCATGTAAGCAAAGTGTATTAATGATACATTCTCATGGAAGAGAACAGGCCTAGCGGAGGTGGTTGAGAAAGGCTCAGACTCTTGGTCTCTTTGTACTGAGGACTTATATATTTGTGGGGTGGGTGAGGGAGTTACATATCGGTTTGGTGGGAGAAGGTGGGATATACTCTTCCAAGTTCCTTCTTCCTTTAAACTGAATAGGCAACATGAGGACCCAATCCACAGATTCCTGGATCCTACCATCATTACTGAAGCCAAGAGAGGGGAGGAGGGACCATGTAGACAGACAGCCAAGACAAATCAGACAGAGCGGTGCGACCGGAAGGTAAGGAAAGAGAATGTGGGGGAGGGTTGGGGCAGGTTAAGCGTATGACGGAGGGAGAAATGGAGAACAAAGCAGAGACCAACCTCATGGACAAAGAAGACACGGGCACCAGTAAAGATACCAACTCGGACCACTGCCCTGACAGCAGCATTCATTCCTGCAAAGAAGAAAGAAAAAAGTTAGAAAGTGGTTGCTCCTAAGAAAAGCAGCCCTGGAATCCAAGACACGAGACCATCCTTTTCCTAGGCTCTTCTCTGAATCTAGAAGACTCCTCTCATTCAAGCCTTCTGGCCTCCCCATTAACACTGAATTACTACATTCAATGTTAATATAGTTCCAGACATCCACCTAAATCTTATCTTTCCTAAGACCTTTCATTGCCTGGGCAATCTGGGGAATAATAATCTTGAATGCTTATTGCGTTAGACATTTCTAAGTGCTTATCAAAAATCACTTCAATTCTATCCACAACCCTGGAGTTACCTCCACTTCCCAGAATTTTGGAAACTGAAGTTCCAAGAGGTCAAGGTCACAGAGCTAGTACTCTTAGAAAGCTCAGGTTTGAAGCTGAGTCCTAAAATGCCTAAATCAACACTCCTGATTTCCACTCTATGCCCTCCTAACTCCCAGTGGCTGTACTAGGTTTTTCCTTGCCTTCTGCACTGAATTTAGACATACATTCAGCTTTGATAGGCTTTTGGGGACAAAGCTCTGACTCTCTGAGGCTAAGTGACCTGTTTCCACAAATACAAAGCTTTTTAGTGTCATTCCAGTTGGCAGTATGTTCCAATGTGTGCCACACAGCTGAGATTCTGTAGCTAACACGTGAGAGGGGACTCACAGTGATGTTCGAGGAATCACAGCACCACCAGAAGTTCTTGGGAACCATTCTACAAGATATTCCAGTACATATTTTTGTTTTAGTCTAAAACCTATTCACACAGTCCTTGACCCTACCTGAGGAAATACCACGTATCAGGGAGCACTAGAGAAGCCAGTGACTGGAAAAATCTGCAGCACCAGACTAAAATCCATCATGAACTATTGCATAATCCAAAGCTATCTGGAAAGGAATAAAATCAAAAAGACCAGAATGTCTATTTCTGGTTGTTGTTGGTTTTGTTTTTTCAGGCCAACAAGGGCTGGTATTACACAGCTATAAGCTCCAAATCAAATTGGATGTCCATTCACTCACTGAGCAAATAGTGAGTTCTTAGCATGTTCCTGGCACTATGTGAGCACTGGGGACACAGCAGAGACAAATAAAGAATCAGGGACACAGAGATAAAAGGCTTAGTAATGCTCCTCATGACCGGTGAAGAATTACAATATGGTAAGAATATGGATCCCTACTGAGGAGACCTGTGCAGTGGGAACAAGGAGAAGGAGCATCTCAGCTGCCAGGAGGAAATCTGGGAAGGCTATATAGACAGACAGCCTGTGTGCAGAGACCTGAAGGACAATTTCCTTTCCATCTTTTTGTCAGGTGGACAATTTTGGGGAAGAGTGTTCTAGGCAGGGGAAAAAAAACAAATAAAGGTGAGTTTCAAGAACCTTAGAAGGAATAAAATATAAGATAGGGAGCGGTGAGCAGTGAAGCGGGCACACCTGTATGCCGCATGAGAGAGTTTGGCTTTTATTCTGCAGGCCAGTGTTTGACTAAGGATCCATGGGTGACGGTTTTATAGGCATGGGCATTTCTTTTGAAAGAAGGTCCACAGCTTTCATTTGATTCTTAAAAAGGTCTGTGACAAAAAAAAAAAAAAAAAAAAAAAAAAAGAAAAGGAAAAAAGTTGTAGACGGTGGAGAATCCTTGAAGAATTTTGAGAGTAGAGGGACAGGAGGAGATCCACGTATCTGAAAGATCACTCTGCTAGCAGTTCGAGGACAGACTGAAAGAGTTCACAGTAGGATTAGATCACTATCAGGCAGTGAGACAAAAAATGATGAGGTCTTATCCTGGGAGAGTGACATTCCTTACAAAAAAGAGATCATGGACAGGGAACACCCAGGAAACAAGAGCAACAGGACCTACATCTAATCAGCAGTGTGATTCGATTTTGAAATTTTGGAGAGGAAGAAGGAAATGCCCATGGCCAACTTTCACAACGGGTAAAGCTGTGGTGCAGTGAACCCAGCAGAGGCAGGTTTTGATTCAGGAAGAGGGGTGGAAAGGATGCATTCATATTTGGACATGCTGAGCTGAGTTCCTGTGGGGCATCCACATGGACTTGGAAGAGACTGTCTCAGAACACGTGGAGTAGGCAAAGGGCAAGGAATGGAGCCCTGAGGAAAACCAACATCGGAGGAATGGGCAGAGGAAGAGGGAATCCATGAAGCAAACTATAAGGAGGACCCAGAAAGATGAAGTAGACCAGGACCTAGCAATGTCTTCAAAGCCACGGGGGGCAGTTTTAAGAAGTGGAAACAGGGTCAAATGCTCAATGACTAAAATAAGGACTGCAGGGTTGGGCTTGCCAACAACAGTCATTGGTGAACACTGACATCAAAGCTCATTTGTGACATCACTGTGGCAAACTCCATGAAGGCAAGAAGTCTAAGTTTACACCCTCAATTTGAAGGAATCAAAACTGAAAAATCTGTGAAGGGAGGGGACTTCTCAGAAGCTTTAAGAAAAGCCTGTGTGGACGACAAGAACAAGGTCAGACTCGCCGCAGAGCCATCAATGCTTTAGGATGAAGTTAACTCAATAAGGTCACAACAGACATGGAACTACTGTTTATTTTTTAAACTTACACAAGGTCTGTGGGGTTCTCTGTTGGCCACTTGGAGTTCTGAGGTGTGAATGTGTAATCTTATGGAATAAAGAAAACACATTTTTCTGAAATGTACAGATTAGAACGCTGTTTCCTGCTCTTGAGCTGAGTAAGAGCAGGGGAGAACGATTTAAGGAAAACAAATGACTTAAAAGGTTTTATGTGTAATGCAAACAACAGATGGTGGGCACAAAATACCCAAGTCCCCTGAGCAGGGGAAAAATCCCACAAGAAAGAAGACTCTTTCTCCTCTTTCCTCCTTTCTTCTTACCTGAACCCCACCACCCTCCGGAGGTCATCCTTCTGCCTCTGAATCGGGTATCTGAGTGCTTTCCTAGAAATCAAGTTTTAGGACCCCCTTTAAGCCTCTGGATCTGTGTCTCAAACTCCTAGTTCCCTAGAAATCACAGATTTAGAGGGACATATAGACAGAGAGTCCCAGTAATTCTCTGGACTCTCCTATCCAATCTCATCAGCCTATTCTGGCCCCAGGCCAGTCCTGGCCAGGCTCTCCTTGGCTGTTCCATGTTGCCCAGAATAACCCTCTATGAGCAGCTGTCTGACATGTTAGAAGCAAGACAAATATAAGATTACAGGTACCATCCAGAGTGTATTCTGGGCACAGCGAGGAGAGCCTCTGGAGAACATCAGAAGCATGTAATTTGGGGTCTCCAATTTCAGCCTGCTGGAAAGAGGCTTTGAGAACTATGGGTGATGTTCTTTATGAGAAGAGACAGAAGAAAACCATGACTTGGTCACTGTCTCTTTGAAAGTGGGTGCTAAAATGTTCCTTCCTACCTTAAGTAACTAAAGGTAGGAAGGAACACATCTAACTAAACTTTGAATAAGAAAAAATTATTTAATTCCACATATGAGGAACAAATGTTTGTTAGATGTGAACTATACTTTCTGATGAATATGTCATTGGAAATTACAACTCCCGGAACAGCAGTCAGAGAGGTGATAGAATCCCTGTTCCTGCAAACCTGTAAAAATAGGATGAACACACATTTGAAGTCGCTGCCTGTCTGCAGACAGAGGGCTAGAGCAGATGACTGAGCTCCTTTCCTGCAGAATATGCCGGGTTCATAAGGCCAAATGTGGCACAGTATAGACTGCAAAGGGATTAGGATTTGGTATCTAATCAGGCCAGCTTCTGAGCTCAGGATGTCTCACTCCTGGCCACTCTTCTACTTTAAGAGGTTATTGGCTTTGCTAGGGCTCAGGGAATGACAGAGGGGTGGCTTCCATGGATTTCACAGAGCCCAACCTCACTTCCCCACGTGGGCCTGGCCTCCAGGGAAAACACATTTCTGTGCCCTCTGCCTGGGAGAAGTAGGCACCATTAAACTTCTATCTGGGCAGGCTGCTCCTGTATTTGAGCTGCTCCTTCAGTTGGGACCTCTCAGCTCTACTTTGAGTTTCCTGCTTTGCTTCCTTGACTCCCTAGAAATTGATCCTCTATCACTCTCGGTCCCTACTGCCATGCACCTGTGATGTTACATGGACTTACAGTAGGATATCTCCCTGGGTACACTGATTCTGTCATAGAATCCCATGGGCCTTGTTCTAGGTGAGCCCTGCAGAAACCAGCTTGTCAACAGCCCCTGCCTCGGTGGAAGATGAGCCTTCCCTGAGAGCAGGTGATGGTCATCTCTACAATGAGAGGGTCTCACTGCTCAGAATCAGTTGCTGGAAGGGCTCTGCTGCTCTTAGACCCAAGTTAAATCCTGAGCCTTTCTTTTGCTTTTTTTGTTTTGTTTTGTTGTTAAACCTCTTCCTTTCCAGAAAGCTCTTCTTTTTCATTATTTCATAACTCCGTGTGGCTCACTTGGATTATTTAGCAGGTCCCCGCTTCCCATAATCTGACAATCCAATTCCACAGGCCATCCTACCAAGGTTTTAGGATCAACTCTCAAAGTTCATGTTGGAGAAGGCAGTAGTGGCAAGGGATTCGTACCAGGGAAGACAGAAATGACAGAATCCAGGTCAACAGTCTCTACGGCCTCAGCTGGGGCTCTGCATTCCTAATCTGGCTCCTATTCCTAAACTCAGGCCTCTGTGCCCTCCTTCCTCGTCTTCCTCATTCTAGTATTCTCCTGTTCAGATGTATATCACTTTTAATTAGGTAAAGCATTAGTTTAATAATAGGCTTAAAGTCTAGGTTTACTAAAATACTAATAAGAAGGATCATAAGCACCCTGGCTGGTGTGTCTCAGTGGACTGAGAGCCAGCCTGCAAACCAAAAGGTTGCCTGTTCAATTCCCAGTCAGGGCACATGCCTGGGTTGCCTACCAGGTCCCCAGCTAGAGGCAAACAAGAGGGTAACTGACCAATATGTCAATGTTTCTCTCCTCCTTCTCTTTCTCCTTTCTTTCCCTTCTCTCTAAATATAAATAAATAAAATCATTTCTAAAAAAGAAGGATCATAAGTGCAAAGACAATGTGTGACTTTTTCGTTACTGCATCCTTAGTGCTTAATAACATCCTGCTTGGTACATAGCAGATGCTCAGTTATTCATTTTTTATTTAGTTATACAGTTATTGAGTATTTACTGTGGCCCAGGCACTGTTCTAAGTACTTTAGCTGAATGAAGAGTTCAGTCTCTTAAAATCTATCTTCTCTGTGAAGTTCTCCCTGGTTAATACAACCGGGGACTATCATTTCATTATGTAAGTGCATTCTACTTGATTTAAGGCACATCGAGTATTGTTATTTATGTGTCCTACATAAGAATTCTATTAATATATGATATCTTTTCTCATTAAACTATAAGTTCCCAAAGCAAATCACCTTCTTTATCACAAGTGAAACAGGGCCCTACAGAAAATGGGTGCTTACTACAAAAGTCCAGGAAAGCCCAGGGAGAGTGGTGCAGAGCAAGGGAAGACCAGCTGAAATCTCTCTCTCTCTCTTTCCCATCACAGTCTCCATGCCCTGGTGTCCCTTTCAGAGAAATTCTGCCTCTCATCAATGTATTATATTAGAATATACAAGATCACCAAAGGAGAAAAAAAAGTAAAATTAATCACACATCCCACATCTCCCACTTCATTTTTCCATATACCTGATTTTTCTGACCCCCGAGTTTCTTTTCTTTTTTTAAGATTTTATTTATTCATTTTTAGAGAGAGGGGAAGGGAGAGACAAAAGGAAGAGAAAAATCAATGTGTGGTTGCCTCTTGTGTGCCCCCCACTGGGGACCTGGCCTGCTACCCAGGCATGTCGCCTGACCAGGAATCGAACCAGTGATCCTTTGGTTCACAGGCTGGCACTCAATCCACGGAGCCACACCAGCCAGGGCTGACTGCTGGGTTTCTTAGACACAACCTAGAAATGGGTTCTCTTTGGCTTTCTGCTCACCTGCCCACCTGCCCCCCCCCACCATAGAGCTGCACTGAACAACTGCCATTCAAGGGCTAAAGGGATGGAAGGGGAGGAAGGCCAGAGAAAACAGAGAGTGAAGCAGAACTGTGCCTACGAGAACAACATGTGCTGTAAGAGTGAGGTGCCGGACCATGGTCAGTACAGGAATTCTGCAGACATCAGAGTTGATACTGAAGCTGGAGCAGGAGCTGGAGCCCACCAACCACCAATTCTGGGTCTCCCCCCTTTCCCATCATTTCCAATGTACTTGAAGTGAGTGCCCCTATTGCCTTCTTAATAATTTTATATTGTCAGTCCCTTTCTTTCCAATGTTTTTTTGAGAAAACATCAGTCTTTTAGGTAACAAAGGACCAAAATGGACTGACATCTTCAGAGAAATTTGGAAAGAAGTTTTATGAAGATTTAGGTAAATAAAAGTAGAGAAAATAAAATCCAAAGCACTTGAGGATTTAGACCTGACAGAGATTTTTAGGAAAGCCCAAGATTCTGTGTGAATCTGTAACAGGAGGATGTTAGGGAGGACGGTTCATTCTACAGGCGAAGGGGAGTCAAGAAACACGGGGGCATATGGGCCAGGATTCCTATTGCTGACCGAGCAGGGCCCTCCTCCTCACCTTGGGCATCTCCACCGGAGGTCAACACGGCGATGGCTTTGCCGACCCCCAGGGTTTTGGCCGCATGATGCTCTTCATGGGTCATGATCCACTCTAGAATTCAAAATAACGGGCGGTTAAGACACAGCTGGAGCAAGGCGCTGTAGGCACGGGAAGTGGCTGTGGGACTGCACAGAGCCACCTCAGTCAGGCTCTCCCACTGTACCACGTCTGGGCTTTGCAGCCTGAGAGCTTGAACTTCTTCCAAAAGAGAGCCACACCCCCGCGGAGTGACAAGCTGAAATGTCACAGTAATCAACCCGAGACTGCGAAAGTCCTGGCTAATCCTTCCAATTGGAGCCTATTTGGAGAATAAGCAAAGGTCAAGGAGAAGCGTGGCTGACTGAACAGAAATCAGAAAGGAAGGAAAGGAGAAAGTTAAGTTAGCCTTAAGGATCCCTTCCTTTAATGAAGGGAAGGGCTGTTGCAGAGGATAGGAATCAGATGAGAACCAGTAAAGTGGAAGCAGGAAAGTGAGGGCAGGTTGGGCATGGTTAAGGTTAGGGCTGGGTGTTATGGAATTGGGCTAAGTCGGAACTGGAGTTTGAGTTGAAAGGCACACTGGGGCTTGGGCAAGTTAACGGTGTCAGGCTCAGGAATGGTTAGGGACTTTTTATGGCTTTTCCCATCCCTCTCAGGCCCTTTGCCTCCCGGGCATCTCTTGACCTTCTGTCTTCAGGCCTTGGCCCTCACACTACACACTATCAAATGAGAAGAGTAACACAAAGTCATCGTCACATATACACAGAAATGTACACATGACATGTGAACACCTTCTCATCTTTGTCCCTCAAAGGAACACACAAGACATACTTTCGCATCCATAACATGCCAACGGAATCACCACTCTCCCAGTTATCCAGGCTAAAATCTTTTATTTTTACATCTATTTCCTCTATCCTCACTGCGTCTTTCCACATGAATTGCCTACCACAATAGCTCTTCTCTCTCCTTGTGTCTCCCTTCCCCACTCTATTAGAGACACAAAATAAACCTCAAGGGAAGGTCATAGACCCCTGAGGCCTCAGTGGAAGGGATTCATTCACACGAACAGGAGCTGATGACCCTTAAGCACGGATCATGCTTCTACTGTGAATCTGGGGAAGTAAGGGTAGCTGCTGCTGAAGACACAGGTCACATAAACACACAGATCCACACATATGCCAATAAAATGCATGCAGTGAGACACTTATGAATACATACATACACACAGCATTATTAAGAGACAGTTTCCCAGGCATTCTCCATATACCGTATTTTTTGGACCACAAAATGCACCTAGGTTTTAGAGGAAAATAGGAATAAAATTTTTGAAGCAAAAAATGTGGTAAAATATTTAATAACATAAATAACATAGTATTTTACCAATGTAAATGTAAACAGAACAGCAGCATGAACAACCATTATTCCTCCGAAATTGTAGGGGGGGGGTGCGTCTTATAATCTGAAAAATATGGTAATCAGTGCTGACAGATAGAATTCAGACTTCTTGGGTTTATGTCCAAAGCTTCCACGATCTAGCCCTTGCATAGGGCTTCAGCATTTGCTCCCATGAACTGTGTCAGCATCGCCTGAACATTATTACTTTGCTCCTCCCCATTTCTGTGCCTGAGCACATTGCACTCCTTTTTCAGAAAGCTATCCAGTTTCTATTGATCAGTGGGCCTTTTCCATAGATCAATATCTCGCTCCATCACTTAAGTCCAGTCTTAGTCGCACCCCTATCAAACCTATTAAGCCTTCACTGTTACTGCAGGTCAAAAAGGGCTTCGTTTTGGATTTCCTCAAATAACATATTGTCTGGAACTAGATTATTCATGTAGCACTTATTACTACTGTATGTAGTATTTTAATTGCTTATTAGATATTAAAAAGAAGGTCGGATAAGATCAGGGGTCAGCAAATTACAGCCTATAGGCCACATCCAGCCTTTCTCATGTTTATACAGCAGAAAACTAAGGAAGGCTTTTACATTTTAAACAGTAGAAAAAACAGTTTTGTGACATGTGAAAATTACATGAAACTGAGTTTCAGTGTTCATACCGCTCTTATTCTTTCCTGTGTTATCTGCCGCTGCTTTTGTGCTGCAACAAAAGTAGACTACTGCCGCAGAGACTGGGTGGCCTGCTACGCCTAAAATAGTCACCATCTGGCCTTTTACAAAAAAAGTTTGCAGACCCCTGGGCTAGATGATTGCTGAGGTCATTTTCCCTAACTAGACTGAGAACTCCCCCAGGGAGGCATCATGTCCATCCTCCAAAACTCTCCCACAGCCCGCCAGAGCCCAGCAGAGCTTATCCACCTAAAGGAGTTCAATCAACACTTGTTGAAAGCTTTAGTGAGCTGATGAACAACACGAAATGCACACAAATATATGGAAAATTATAAATGTTTAGATACAGACCAGCTTCATATTCTCTCTACTTCTAACACATACAGACACAAAGAAGACCTAAGAAAGCACCCAGGGCCAAACACTGAAATAGAAACACACATGGACAGAGACACTCTCCTATTTAACTAGTGTTCGTGTCCAAATTTCTACTGTTTTCAAAACAGTAAAGACTTAGTGGTGGTGCAAAATGGAAGGCAAAAATTTAAACAGAAAAAGAGCAAAATATATGAATACACTGATCCCTTTTCCCCTGGGTTTTTTCTCTCATTCACTCTGGGAACTCATCACTGATAGAAACCCACACTTGGAAGCTTCTTCCTCTCCCGGAGGCTTCAGTGAGGGAGAGAATTCACCATAACAAGGAGGTTAGTAGTGCTTATCACCAAAAACTGCTCAGATTCTTCAGCATGTCTAAGTTATACAGGCACAGGGCACAGAGATGCACGCAGATTCGGACATAAGCATCCTTGACAGATCCTCAGGGACACATAGTAGAAATAAAGACCCATTAAAACCTAAACAGAAAATCACGTGTGTAGAGAAGCAGGAGGAAGGGTGAAAATGCAGCGGCAGCATCACAGGTGCACTGATTTGAATGGGATGAGCGCCAGGTCAGGAGCTGGGCAGCCAAGGGCAACCAGGTCCGAGCACCATCCACGCAACCCCAATTCCCAAGGAACAGGGCTGCGCGTGCAAGCCCAGGGACACGAGCCCAGGGGCCAGAGTTCCTCACGACTGCTCTACCCATCCCCCCTCTAGGCTTCTGTTTCTGATGCCACAAAACCTCTTTTCCCTGCTGCTCCTTTCTTTCTCCCCGCCGCCTCCTCTCAGAACGTTCATTTGCACGTCGCTCTCAGCTTTCCCCCCACTCGTTACCCAAGGGCCCCTCTTGCCTTTTTGTTTTAGCTCTTGTCGAACGCGGCTTTCTCGCACACTGTCCTTGGGAAACGGGGGAGGGGAGCTAGGCGAACACGGGGAGGAGTCAGGTGGAGGCGACAAGGAGGGGAAAGAGGAGAGGCTTCCGAACCTCCACTGGCCGAGGCCCGCAGAGAGGCTCCGCCTTTCCCCGCTCGCCTTTCTCCTCCTCTCCTCCCTCCTCTGAGAAGCAGCTCAGATGTGACACCCGCTTAGTTTCTTCGCTCTTTCGGGCTCCCAAATCTACCCTGGGAGCCATCAGCTCCTGTATACCGTGGGGTCAGAAATTATTTAGTTGTCTAACTTGTCATCAGAGACAACTTTTTTCCTAGCCTAGATTCCCCGAGACTCCTTGCATTCGAGCATCCTCAGCAATTAATAAACAACCTCTCCCTCTGGTGCTGTCCCTTCTCTCCCGCCTCTACCACTCTTTGCACTAACACTTGTTGGAAGGCTGTGTACCACGTTTTAGGTGTTGAGAGATGAAAAGACAAATCAAACAACGTTCCTGCCCTTAAGGAACATTGAACCCTGGTATTTGCTGTAGAGGGACCTCAAAAAGTACTTTTACATGTACGGTACCCTTCTCAGAGAAATACAGAAGAGCTAGCTAGGGATGGCAAGCTTTCGTACCAAGAGGCAAGACCCGTTCCGAGATAACCGCATCTCAAGTCTGCAGCAGGAGAGCGCAGGATTCTGGCGGTGAAGCCAGCACATCTGTTGGGCTACAAAGGAGACAGGATCCACCCTGGAAACATTGGTCAGGTACTCCCGGAGCAAGAGGTACACCCTTTGCTCCTTCCTCTGCTCCACTCATGTCTTTGTTCCAGTGCTTTTCACAGTTGTTTCCTGCTGCTTCTATTGCCTTTCTTCTTGCTACTTTGGTTTCTGCCCCTGCACCCTCTGGCCACAAAAGATAATGATGCAAGTGATTAAGAGATAAAACCGTTTGACTACACAAAATTAACTTTTGCACTATAAATGTTAACATCAAAAAATTGAAAAGACAACCCATAGAATGGGAGAACAATGTTGCAAATCATATATCTGATAAGGGACTGATCAATTTGAGAATATATGATTAATACTTGCAACTCAGTAATAAAGAGATAATAACCCAATTTAAAAATGAGCAAAAGATCTGAACAGGTAACTCTCACCAAAGAAGATATAGAGATGTCAAGAAAAGCATATGAAATGGTACTCAACATCATATGTCATTAGGGAACCATCAATTTAAACAGTGAGATATCACTACAACCTGTTAGAATGGCTGCAAAACAAATGAACAAGCAAAAAAACCTGACAATACCAAATGCTGACAAGAATGTGGAGGAGCAACAGAACTCTCATTCCTTGTTGGTGGAGATGCAAAACGATGCAGTCACTTTAAAAGACGGTTTGGCATTTTCTTAACAAAGCTAAATATAGTCTTAGCACATGATCCAGTCATTCCGCTCCTAAGTGTTCAGCCAAATGAACTGAAAACTACACTCACATGAAATCCTTCACACAAATGATGGTAGCAGCTTTATTCCTAACTGCAAAAAACTGTAAGCAACCAAACTGTCCCGCAAAAGGTGAATGAATAAACAAACTGTGGTGCATCCATACAATGAAATATTCAGCAATAAAAAGAGAAAATACAGAAAACCTGTCTATGAATGGGGGTACCAAAGGGAAGACCCCTGCAGTAATATGACCCATTAAGCCAAGAAAAGATAGGGAGGAAATATAAATACATTTGCTTACTAGAGGATCTGGTCTGAAAAACTACATGCTATAAGATTCCAACTATATAACATGATGGAAACAGCAATATTATAGAGAGTGAAAAGATTGGTGGCTGCCAAGGGCCTTGAGGAGAGAGGGAGGGACAAATAGGTACAGCGCAAGGGATTTAATTCAGGGCAGTGAAACTGCTCTGTGTGATGCTCTCCTGGTGATGACTCAACACCACTCATTTGTCAAAACTTAGAGAACTTTGCCATACAAAGAGTACACCTTGATGTAAACTGTGGACTCTAGTCCATAATGATGTATCAGTATTGGTTCACCAATTGTGTACCACACCAGTGCGAGATGTTAATAATGAGGAAACTCAGCAGAGGGGAGGATCTACGGAAACTCTGTACAATGTGCTCCATTTTCTATAAGCCTGAAACTGCTCTGACAAATTAAGTATATTTATCTAAAAAGTATATTGTTTGATGAAATATAAAAACTTGTGATATTAAAAACAAAAAATGAGCAAGGGTTTGAATAGACATTTCTCTAAAGATATACAAATAACCAATAAGCACATGGAAAGGTTCTCAGCATCACCAATTGTTAGGGAAATGCACATCAAAACCACAATGAGATTCCCTTCACACCTATTAGGATGGCTGTCATAAAAAAAAAAAGGAAATTGAAGTTTTGGATAATGTGGAGAAATTGAAACCCTTGTGTATTAGCCAATAAGGAAAACAGGTTGGCAGTTTCTCAAAATGTTAAACACAGAGTTCTGTTCATAGCAGCTTTATTCATAATTGGCAAAAAGTGGAAACAGCCCAAATGTCCATCAAGTGATGAATGGAAAAAAATAAAATGTGTCATATCCATACAATAGAATGTTACTTGGCAACTGAAAGAATGAAGTACTAATACATGCTGCAGCATGGATGAACCTTGAAAACATTATGTGAAGTGGAAGACGTCAGTCACAAAAGACTGCATATATAATTCCATTTCTGTGAACTATCCAGAACAGGCAAATCTGTAGAGATAGAAAGTAGGTTAGCAGTTGCGCAGGGTTGCAGAGAAATGAGGAGCGACTGCCAGTGAGTACAGGGCTTCTGTGTGTGGGTGATGGAAATGTCCTAAACTTGGAGTGACTGCACAACCCTATGAATATACTAAAAAAAACCCAAACATTAAATTTTGCACTTTAATTTTAATAAAGTCATGCTTATCAGTTATGTCTTTCATGGAACATGTCCTTGGTGTTGTATGTAAAAGGCATCATCATACCCAAGGTCTTCTAGGTTTTCTCCTATCTTATCTTCTAGGAGTTTTATAATTCTGCATTTTATGTGATGTCTATGATTTGTTTTGAGTAAGTTTGGTGAAGGGCATAAGTTTTATATCTAGATTCATTTATTTATTTTTTTTACTTTTTGCATATGGATGTCCAGTTGTTCCAACACTATTTGTTGCACTGAGTATCTTTGCTCCATTGTATTGTCTTGGCTCCTTTGTCAAAGATCAATTGACCGTATTTACGGGGTCTAGTTCTGGGCTCTCTGTTCTGTTCCATGGATCTGTTTGTCTCTTCTTTCACCAGTACCGCGCTGTTTTGATTACCGTAGTTTTATAGTAAGTCTTGAGGTTGGGTAGTGTCAGGCCTCCAACTTTGTTTTCCTTCAATATTGTTTTGGCTATTCTGGGTCTTTTGTCTGTCCATATAAACTTTAGAATCAGTTTGTTGATATCCATAAAATGACTTGTTGGGATTTTGACTTTTTGGGATTTTGGGATTTTCATTGCATTGAATCTGAAGGTCAAGTTGAGAAGGACCGACTTCTAGACCATGTAGAGTCTTCTTATCTATGAACATGGAATATCTCTATTTATTTTGTTATTTGATTTCATTCACCAGTTTTATAGTTTTCTTCATAAATATTTTTATATATGCTGTTAGATTAGCCCTAATTATTTCACTTTTGAGTTGTTAATGTAAATGAAATTGTGTTTTTAATTTATAATTCCACCTGTTCGTTGTTGATATATAGGAAAGCAGTTGACTTTTGCATATTAACCTATCATGCAATCTTGCTACAGATTTTCTATTTTTAATTTTTATTTATTTTTAAATATTTTATTTATTTTTAGAGAGGAGAAGGGAGGGAGAAGGAGAGAGAGAGACACATTAATGTGTGGTTTTCTCTCAAGCGCCCCCCACCAGTGACCTGGCCTGCAACCCAGGCATATGACCTGACTGGGAATCGAACCAGTGACCCTTTGGTTCTCAGGCCAGTATTCAATCCACTGAACCACACCAGCCAGGGCCAGATTTTCTACATAGATGATCATATCATATATTAAAAAAAAAAGAGACAGTTTTGTGACTTCCTTCTCAATCTGTATACTTTATTTTCTTTTCTTGCCTTACTGGATTACCAACAACTTCCAGTAAAATGTTGGAGTGATGAGAGACAACTTGCCTTGTACCTGATCTTAGTGGAAAAGTTTCAAGTTTTTCACCATAAAAGTATGATGTTAGCTGTAGGTTTTTTATAGATAATCTTTATCAAGTTGAGATAGTTCCCATATATTCCTAGTTCTGAGGAATTTTTATCATGAATGGGTGTTGAATTTGTCTAATGCTTTTTCTGCATATACTGATATAATCACATGATTTTTCTATTTTTGTTTGTTTATGCAATGAATTATATTAATTTATTTTTGAATATTGAGTCAACCTTACATACCTGAGATAAATCCCCTTGATCACGGAGTATAACTCTTCTTATACTTTTTTGGATTTGATTTACTAATATTTTAAGGATTTCTGTATCCATCTATGTTCATAAGAGATATTGATCTGTAGTTTTTGCAATGTCTTTGGTTTTGTTATTATGACAATGCTGCCCTCATAGACTGAGTTAGAAGGTATTTCCTCTGCTTCTATCTTATGAAAGAGATTATAGAGAATTGGTAAAATTTCCACTTTAAGTGTTCAGTAAAATTTAAACTTAAACCTATCCAGGCCTACTGCTTTCTTTTTATGGGAGTTAATTAATTATTGATTCAATTTCTATAATAAATATAGGTATATTCATATTGTATAATTCTCCTCATGTGAGTTTTGGCAGGTTGCGTTCTTCAAGGAATTGATCCATTTCACCTAGGTTATCAAATTTGTGGGCATAGAGCTGTTCACAGTATTCCTTTATTATCCTATTAACTTCCATGGGATCTGTAGTGATGTCAGTTCTTTTACTTTCTAATTTCTATTACTTGTAATTGGTGTCCTCTCCCTTTTTCTTAGTTAGCCTGGCTTAAAGGCTTATAGCACTTACTGTTTTTTTTTTTTAAAGAATCAGCTTTTGGTTTCATTGATTTTTCTCTATTAATTTCATATTTTCAGTTTTATTGATTTTTTTTGCTCTAATTCTTATTATTTCTTTTCTTTTGCTTATTTCAGATTTAATTTGCTCTTCTTTTTCTGTTTTTTCTAAGGTGGAAAATTAGATTATTAATTTTATCTTTCTTCTTTCCTAACATATGCATTCAATGCTATAAATTTCCCTCTAAGCACTGCTTCTGCTGCATTCCACAAATTCTGACAAGTTGTATTTTTATTTTCATTTAATTCAAGATAGTTTTAAATTTCTCCTGAGATTTCTTCTTTGACCCATGTGTTATTTAGAAGCATTTTGTTTAGCCTCCACATATTCAAAGATTTTCTAGTTATCTTTCTGTGATTGATTTTTAGTTTAATTTCATTTTGGCCTGAGAGTAGGCGTTATATAATTTCTGTTCTTTTAAATTTGTTATGGTGTGTTTTAAAGCCCAGAATGTGATCTATCTTGGCGAAGGTTCCATGTGAGCTTGAGGAACATGTGTATTCTGCTCTTGTTGCGTGAATCACTGATGTCAATTATATCCAGTTGATTGATGGTAAGATTGAGTTCAACTATGTTCTTACTTATTTGCTGTTTGCCGGATCTATCCATTTCTGATGGGGTGTTGAAGCCTCCCATTCTGAAAGTGGATCCGTCTACTTGTCTTTGCAGTTCTACCAATTCTTCCTCTTGCGGTTTAATGCTGTGTTGTTCGGTGCATACACATTAAGAATTGCTGTCTTGGAGAATGGACCCCTTTCTCATTATGTAATGCCCTTCTATGTCCCTGATAAGTTTCCTTACTTTGAAATCTGCTCTAAAATTAACATAGCTACTTAAAAAATTAAATTAAATGAACATAGCTACTCCTTTCTTTTGATTAACATAAGCATGATGTGTTTTTTTAACCATTCTCTTTTAATTTGTGTGTCTTTATATTTAAAGTGGGTTTCTTGAAAACAATACATAGTTGGGTTACATTTTTTGATACACTGTCAATTTGTATTTGAATTGGTGCATTCAGACTACTGATATTCAAAGTGATTATTGAAATAGGATTAATATCTGCCATATTTGTTACTGTTTTCTATTTGTTGCCTTTGTTCTGTTTCTATTGTTTGTCTCCCATTCCTTCTGTCTTTTATTGTTTTAATTGAGCATTTTATAGGATTCCATTTTTTCTCTTTACTTAGCATGTCAGTAATACTTATTTACTATTTTTGGTGGTTTCCCTAGAGTTTGAAATGAACATTTACAACTAATGCAAATTAACTTTCAAATAACACTTCATGGTCAGTGTACCTTATAATAACAAAATAATCCCTATTCCTTCCCCCTGTCTCCTGTATCATTGCTGTCAATCATTTCACTCAGATATAAACACACACAAGCTTGTGTACATAATATGTACATGAGTATACATAATCAAGTACATTATGTTGAATAAACTGTTATCTGTTAGATCAATTAAGATAAGACAAAAGTTTTTATCTTCACTTATTCTATTTCTGTCCTTCTTTTCTTTATGTTCCACCAAGTTTTTGACCTATATTATTTTCCTCCTCTCTAAAACATTTCTCATAAGGCAGATCTACTGGGCAACAAATTACCTGAATTTGTGTTTGTCTGAGAAAGTCTTTATTTCTTGTTTACTTTGAAGGACAATTTTGCAGGGTGCAGAAGTCTAGGTCTTTTCTCTTAATATTTTAAGTCTTTCTCTCTACTCTCTTCTTGCTTGCATGGTTTCTGAGAAGTCAGATGTCATTTTTATCTTTGTCCCTCCATAGGTAAGATTCCCCACCCCCCGCCTCTGGCTACTTTTAGCATTTTCTTTATCTTTGATTTTGTATAACTTGAAAATGATAAGACTAGGTGTAGTTTTCTTGAGCATTTATCTTGTGTGATGTTCTCTGAGCTTCCTGGATCTGTGGTTTGATGTCTGACATTAATTTGGGGTAAATTCTCAGTCATCACTGTTTCAAATATTGTTTCTGCTCTTTTCTCTCTTTCTTCTTCTTCTACTATTCTCATTATATGTATTTTAAACATGTTGTAGCTGTCCCACAGTCCTTGGATAAGTTTTTTTCCATATTTTTTCAGTCTTTGTTCTCTTTGCTTTTTGGTTTTTGAGGATTGCACTGATATGTCCTCTAGCTCAGAGATCCTTTTCTCAACCACGTCTAATCTACTAATAAGCCCACGAAAGGCGTTCTTCATTTCTGTTGCAGTATTTTTTTTTTATCTCCAGCACTTCTTTTGGGTTCTTTCTTAGGATTTCCATTTCTCTGCTTCCATTGCCCATCTGTTCTTGCATAATGTCAATTTTACCTATTAGAGCCCTTAGCATATTAATCCTAGGTGTTTTTTAAATTCCCTGATAATCCCAATATCCTTGCCATGTGTGGTTCTGATGCTTGCTGTCTCTTCAATTTCTTTTTTGCTTTTTACATATGCCTTGTAATTTTCTCCTGCTAGCCAGACATGATGTACTGTGTAAAAGGAGGTACGGTAAACAGACCTTTAGTAATGTGGCTGTAAGGTGTCAAGGGAGGGGAAGCATTCTATAGTCCTATGATTAGGTCTCCGTATTTTAGTAAACCTATGTCTCTGGACTGGGAACATCACAAGTGTTTCTCAGATTCTTTTTCTTCCTCCTTTAGGTGGGATACAATGGTTAAAGTGGGCTGGAGTGGGTATTTTTCTTTTCCTCGGGTTAGTTTCTGATCATTTCCCGGCAAGTTAGACTCCAGTTGACTTGTTTTCCCTGTGGGCAGGCTTTCTTAAGATATTTCAAAATGACTCCTTTTCTCCTTCCCCTACCAGGAACCTGAGGAAACTTTTCTCTGACATTTACTGTGGGAATCTGGTCAAGCTGCTGGAAGAAAAATGTCACAGTATTTTGGAGACCTCCCATGACTGCATCTCCCAGATGCTAACTCCCAGAGTTGTCCAGACTGAGCTTCCAGCAATCTATCAATTACAGTTCAGCTGGTGGGTCTCTGTTCCAGTAAGCTCTGGTGAACTGTATTTTCTCATCTGTCTCTCTAATTTGGGGTCAGCAGGTTTGTTCTATATCCTCCCTCCTCTTATGGATCCAAGAAGAGTTGCCAATTTCTCTGTCTTTTTACTTTTACTTGTTAGAATGAAGTGGTGATATCTAAGCTCCTTACATGGGAAACTGGAAGTTCAAATTATACAGTTTAAATGGGTAAAATTTATGATACGTAAACTTTACCTTGATAAAGATACTTTAAAATTTTGGACAAATAAAAGCTGAAAAAAACTCCCCACACATTTTGCAGTTTATAACTCCAACAATACAGCTGGAGGCTGAAATTAGAGAGGCAGCCATCTCTTCACCTACGAGCGACTCCTGTGTTTTCACTGACAGTGTTTCTAAAGAGGTACCACAGTACTTAGTATACCCTAATTAGGTGAAGGCAAGGAAATGTTATTCAGTTACTCATAGCCTTATCCCCAAGACACTTGATTCTTTGGAGCTCCCTTTCTGTCCTGGCTCAATCACCCCCATGAGGTCCTGGAAAAGTAAATGAGCACAGATCAAGGGTACATCATCTCCAAAGTCACCTAGAAAACCTTTAGTTCTATTGGGGTGGAAGTCCCAGAAAAGAAGAATTTTCTCAAAAGTACTTAGGTCTTGCCTATGGTCATCTTAGTGCAATCTCCAAACTTGAAGATGCTACTTTCTGACAGTTAAACTAGTAAAATTGAACACAACATAAAAAATAGCTAATAGAAGAAATATGCCACATAAAGAAATAGGTATAAATATCTTCCTGATAAGAATCTTGAGAAACCCCTATTCATTATTAGTTCATTCGTACATTTAATAATTTACTGAGGATTCATTATGTGCCAGTCACTAAGTACTAAGATATAAACCAAGTACTACATGCCAATTACGAAGATATAAGATTTCCTGACATTTATAATCTAGAGGAACTATCAAAGGTTCATAAGAAGTGTACATTTCATTGAATCTGGGATATAATTGAAGAAATCAACAACCAAATTAACAATTGTAATATATCAAGTTCTTATGACATATATATGTTAGTTGAGGGTAAATGGAGCAAAAAAATTGAACCTAGATAGTATGAATTTGGCAGTGTTTATTTAATAGTTTTTGAAAGAAAAATAAGGGTAAGATACAAATATTCCAGCAATGGACAAATGATATGATAAAATAGCCTAGCTCCTTAAAAATGGATTTTCCTTAATTTTATTCCTAAACTCCATCCCACCAGAGCAGGTAACTTGCCCGTTCCAATCCATCCTCAACCCAGGGGCCAAAATGATATTTTAAAAATACCAATATGATCCTTTCACCCTTTAGCGATTTCTCATAGCTCAGGAATGGTAAGACCTAGAACACGTAGCATGATTTGGCTTCAACACAATGTTTGTAGATCACTGTCCAACTACCCTTCCCCTCACTCAAGTCATACAGGCTTTCTCTACTCTTCCAGTGAGCCGAACGCCTTCTCATTTCAGAACCTACTGTCTGTCCTTTTTTACGGAAAGCTCTTCTTCCCTCTTTGCCTGACTAATGCATACTCATCTCTCAGGTCTTCCTGAGAAAGGGTTTCTCTGGAAGATCAGGTCCCCTGTTTTTTTACACTCTGATTACATGGTAGGTATTATTTTCCTTCACTGTACTAGCACCATCCTAATGATCTAACCATGTGTGCGATTATGTGATTACAATCTTACTCGTACAAAACTATAAACTTCATGAGGGCAGGCAGTGTACCTATTCTGTTTACAGTGCCCGACAGAATATGTGCAAATTTTCTGGGAAGGAACAACAAGGAGGGAGATAAGAAGGAAAGAAGGAGGAAATGAAATAGGGGAGCAGGCAAAGAGAAAGCAGAAAAAGAGGAATGGAGATCCCAATGAGGCTAATTGGGAAGATATTTGATTCTTCATCTCTAGTGGGAAAGCTGGAAGAGTCAAATGTAGCTCTTACCTGAGGCCTCAATGCTTAAAGGCAGAAGTTGAACATCTGAATTTTTTCCATGGGATAATGCTCAGTTCAAACCACAGAAATAGGTCCAAATGGGTCATCAGAGCAAAAGGGTCTAAGGTGAGTATTAGGTATCGAGCAAAATGAGAATGTAAAAACCAGGGAAGATGAGGGCAAATAAGAAATAATCTATCCAAATTCAAGAAATTGTAGGCCCAGGTCATCAGCTGGGCTTATTTCTTATACCTAGTGGCTTTTTATGCATGAGCAAAGAACAATCTGATTAAAAGGACATAAACCACACACATATTTGCCATATGTGGACAAAATAGGAGCCACATACTGAACCTGACAAACACAGAGACTGAGAGTAACCACACAGGATGGATAGTCTGAACATAAAATTCCTAACTAAAAGGGAAGCATAGCCAGTAGTCACATCCTAGGCCTATAGCTTTCTTGACAAAGGACAATCTTTAATTAAGTAAGCCTGTCTATTGTCTTTTTGCATTTAAAATAACATGCCTCTGGAATGTCAGAGTAATCTTTTTCAAGATCCCTCAGGGTATACCCACAGCACCAGAGCACAGACCACAGAACTCCTCATTGTTATGTTGTTCCCCGAATACCATCTCCATATGCTGTAAATGTTCACTGTTAACTATCCTATGCCCACCAATGTAAGGGAAGTATGTGTCTCTCCTTTTACTCTTTATCCAGTCTCAGAGATTTCCCCACTTTGCTTTCTCATGCCACCCTAACCTACCACCAGGGAATTTCACGTAACGCCCCTCCACATACACAGTTTCTCCCTTGTCTTTTAACTCATATTTCAAATTTGGTAGGTCTATTCTAAATTATAATGCTATGCATACATTTTTCACTTTCCAATACACCTTTCTACATTCCTCCCACTTGTTTAACCACATGCCTCACCGTTTTCCAAAACAGGTGTGACTTCCATGGTGTCTGGATCATCCATAGCATCTAGATTCTTCAAAGCATCTGTCTCAGGTGGTGGCTTTCGTATGAGCATGCTGGAAGTTGAAGCTTCCCCATCTGAGAAACAACATCTTTAGGTCACCCTCAAGGTGGGATTCAGGAAAGGAAGTGTTCCTTATTTACTTTCATTTTCTCTATGCCTCTCAGCTATCCTGGGCCTTTATTTTCATAAATTCAGTGAAAAGTTAGAGAAGCGATGACTCTTCTCAACAACTACCTCACCTCCAAAAGGTTCTACTCCTTTGACATAAATGGGAAAAAGCAGAATATGTAACTAGATTCTTTGAGACTGGGGTAGAAGAGAAAGCCAGTTTTCTTCAGAACTCTTTATTTGACAGGTTTTGGTATATCAATTACAATGGCAATGAGGACTCCCATACATGAGCCCAGAAAGGTTGAAATAATTCACAAAGGACAATAAATCAACTACTGGTTCATGTACTATAAATCTCATTTTCCCTCAATAACCAAGTCCTCCTTATCTGCTCAGGGCTTATCCCCCATATATCAGGCCAAAATCTCACCTGATACTTGTACCAGGAAAAAAACGACTGAGTGATATATATTTTATCATCGTGGGGGTGAAATAAACAAGGTCAGTTGACACCTAAAGCCTGCATTTATACTAGTAAGTCTCACATCCTGTATTGAAACGCTCTTCAGGAGAACCCATTCTGTCCCTAGGATGATCAGGAGACAATGGTACCTGTTCTCTGAGGAGTCCTGACTAACTGGCGAGACTGAATCACACACATGAAAAATTTCAGATGCAATTCCTCTTTACGCATGGCTATCTCCTAGAAACAGAGAGAGTTTAATCCAAATGAACAGGTTTGTGAAATGATTAAGATGGACATAAGTGACACAAACCAGGTATGCTCAAGCCTAACAGCCTTTACAACCTGGCAGTCTAAAACTCAGCATATGAAGTGTTACAGATAATCTATATGTGTACTTTTAACATGCAAAATCCACTGAACTCAGCAAACATCTCCTTTTCCCAGCTGCTAAGAGCAGCTAAAAGGCTGGGGGCCTCCAGAGGCTGCCATTCTTCAAGTCTGAGCTCAGACTGTGGTTCTCATCTGGGTCTAGAGTGGGAGATGAAACATTTCTCCTAGACATCTAGACAGGGTCTGGGTCAGAGGCCCAATGATTTGAGAGGCTTGGTTAAAAGCCTGAATGAACAAACATATTTCTCCCGATTATTTTCTCTTAAAAAGTAGGGCACAGATTACAAGTTAATCAATTTGGTCACAGGAACAACACCAGGGCCATTTAGTTCTTCAGCAGGCAGACCCCCTAGGTCCTTTCCTCTCTTTACTCTGAAAAGTAGATCTCTGGTGGACACCCCCCACCCCCCTTCAATAGCTTTCCTCACACCTACGCTTGTGTTTTAAACTCCTCCAGAGCTCTGCAAGGTTCTACAGGTTTAAAAACAATGCCATCCCGAGCTTTTATTTGTTTTCCTTTTCCTGAATGGCCAGTCGAGCATGATGTGGTGCAAATAGTGCAGGACTACAAATTAAAGAAACTTGTTTTCTAATCCCAGATCTTCCATGCACTTTTTAACTTTGGGAAATTACTTCACTTCTCTGAAACTATTAGACTAAACTATCTCCCAAAACCTGTACAAGTCCTAACATTCTTGATTCTTAATATTACACAATATAGCCTGAGCTCGATTTAGCTTTCATGTCTTATATCTGCCAAGGTGGCCACAGGTGCCCGCGGATAAAAGGCCACGGAGAGCTACCACGGAAACCAGAGCTGTGAGCAAAAATCGCCCAGCGGAACCAGAAAACGGCGGGTAAGGGAGTGAGGGGAACCGAGAAAACCGAAGGACTAAAGGCGCACTAACAGTATAGTCCGAGAACAAGAAAAAGCCCAACGGAAAGGGGAACAGGGAAATTATGACTACAGCCTTAGATGCTTCCTTGGTTTCTGAGGCCTCGCCATACTGCGCAGGCGTTCCGCGGGCCCTTAACTGTGCTCTTTGACCTCCCGCCCAACCCCCTTCCTTCACCGCCACCGAGCGGCTCTTCCGGCTTTGTGGAGGCGATTCCGGTTCGCGGCCGTTCCCGGGTTTTGCGTTTCGCGCCCGGCCGGAAACCCCTTCGTATAGCAGCCGGTTCCGGTTCGGTGAGTGGCGGCGGGAAGCTGGGGGAGGGGTGAGGATGGAGGGAGCCTTGGCCGGGAGGCAGTGCAGCTCTGAGCCCCGCAACTTGGGCTGGGCTAGGCGGAAGCGGGGACGGCAGTGGGGACGGTGTTTTTTCTTCTGCCCCGCCCCCTGGGACCACCTCCCCTCCTCCTGATGTCCGCTGGCGGAGGTCTGGCCGGTGGAGGTTAGTTAGGCTCCCCGAGGCCGTTTCTTCAGGCCTTTTACTCCTGGGAGGTGGGGAGACGGTCTCCTTGCCGTTACGGCACCCCCCATCTCAGCGTCCAGTTCTCCTGCTGGGGGAACGGGCCGGTTGGGATTTCGGGGCTTTCCCGCCAGAGCAGGGTCATCTCTCCAGGGAAAGCTCTTTTCACCGGGAAGCTCAGCTTTCTGTTACACCTGCTTCATCTCCCGCCTTCCTTCAGACCTGAATGATTTGTCTCTACTACTTCTGCGTCTCCGTAAACATTTCTCCAACTCTTTCACTCTGTGGTATCTCCCTGAGATGTGATACTGCTAGTGCCACCACCAGAAAGAAACGTCTGGACCCTCCTGCCCAGGTTATGAAAATCCCCTTAACTGCCACAGCTTACTTACCTAGCTCATCGCCTTCTGGTAGTTCCCTTGAACCGTCTCTTGCTTGGTGTACCCTAACGTGGTCTCTCTGGATGTATGCCCAGTTTCTCTTGAGCTTGGTGATTTCTGCTTATCAGTGCCTCTGCAGTATTTGCACTTATCTTCTTGGCAGTAACTTGCTCCTTTATCACTTTCAAGTCAGCCTTGTTAAAGTCATTTCATTTCACGTTTGGTACACTTATTATATTTGGGGTGGTGGTGATTCTTACAAAATTTATGTAAAACCTTTTATAGGCTACCAACTATTTGACTTAGGGTCCTTGTTCTAATTGGATATTTTGGATGGGAAAGACAGGATCACCTCATAAATCTTTATTCTTTATAAAGATGATTTGTGTTAAGGACATATATTGAAAGATAAATTACAGTAAACTTGAAATTACAGTTAGAGTGAAACCTTAAGCAACTCTTTGAGCATGATTCCTGAACTTTTCTCCAATTTAGAGATTCCTGCCCTTTCCTCTAGCCTCTAGTTCCACTGTGGAAGCCTCATTCATTTCATCCTCTGAAGCCTCATTCATTCTTACCTGATTCCAATTAATTATCCCAACTGCGAAGAAGGTCTTCATATCACTCATCTGATGAGTTAAGTCTAGAGGGAGGAAAAGGATTTAGAAAAACAGGTTCTGCTACTTCAGGCTAAGGTGATGTAATTCTTAACGACTGCTTTGGAAGTCTTTTCTTTACCTGACTCCTACACCTACCAGTTGTACCAGCTTTAATTTCTTGCTGTAAGTATCCATTTATGGATCTGACTTCCTCCAGTAGACAGTAAGCTTCTCAGCAGCAGGGACCAATTCTTATTCTTTTAAGCCCCAGTACCTTGTATATAATTGTTCAGTAAATGTTTGTGCGTGAAAGAAGTTGAATGGGTAGTGTTTAAGGTGCTAGAGTGTTAAAAGCGTTTCAGGCATTCAAGTCTAATTGGGAGAGTTACATATAAAAATGTCAAAAGCAGAAACATGGTGGTAGGGTACAAACTGTATCCCATACAGAGTTTTCCCGAGTTGAGAGTAGGGTGATTCACATGCTCACCTCCACACCCTTTTCATATCATAAATTGTTCTAACCACATCTTGGTTCTGGTAAAGCTAATTGTACAGTGGTTCTCTACAATATGCATTTTCTAGTAACTTCATAGCTCTCAGCATTCTTTTATAATCACCTCTTTGCATGCATGTGAGCTTCTAGTTGTTTTACCATACTAGTTACATTTTGTTACTGTCACGAGTTTGCCATTTTTTTCTTTCAGATTTCCTTTTACCTTCTGTTCAGTTACTAACTTCACTTCACCTGAATATATGTAACTGCCTGTGTTCTTTCAGTAAAATAAATGACCAATGTGAACTAGGAAATGAGTTACTAGAATACTTTCCTTTTTTAAAAAAGATTTTACTTATTTATTTTTAGAGAGGGGAAGGGAAAGGGAAGGAAACATCAGTGTGTGAGAGAAACATTGATCAGTTACCTCTTCCACACCCCAACTGGGGACCTGGCCCACAACCCAGGCATGTGCCCTGACTGGGAATTGAACCAGCAACCTTTTGGTTCACAGGCTGGCTCTTGATCCACTGAGTCACACCAGCCAGGGCTAGAATACTTTTCTTAGAAGAAAACAATTTTTATGCTTGCAAGAATTTGGTGGCATCAAAAGTTCCAGATCCAGCATTTCATGTTGAATCTTGGGATTAAATATCCCTTCTCCCAATGTAATTGCAAAGTGCCAAAAAGAAGGTATCATAGGCACACTGAAGCTGTTTGTATTAAAATGTAGATTTTGGGCTTTAATTATTAAAATGATGAAACAGCAGAGATTACCCAGAGTTAGCTAGGGATTACTTTGATCTTGCTAAAATGTATGAATCCTTAAGCAGGATATGTTCAAGAATGTGAAGTTTTGTAATGTTGAAAGCACATTTGCTTGGAAATTGGGATACCTAGATTTTTTTAAATATATATTTTTTAAGATTTTATTTATTTTATAGAAAGGGAAAGGGAGAGAGAAAGAGGGAGAGAATCATCAGTGTGTGGTTGCCTCTCATGCGGGTCCCACTGGGGACCTGGCCTATAACCCAGGCATGTGCCCTGACTGGGAATTGAACTGGTGACCTTTTGGTTTGCAGCTGGCACTCAATCCACTGAGCTACACCAGCCAGGGCGCTAGATTTTTGTTTTCCCTTCTCCATCTGTGTAATTTTAGGCAAGTCATTTAACCTCTCTGGACATGATCTCTAAAATTCTTCAATTTCTTGTTTGCTTCCTTTCTTACATCTAGCTCAGTAGTGCAAAAGAAGTTAAAATAGGTGTTCTGCTGGACAACAGGCTTTTAAATTGGCATTCTTCTTAATACGACAGAAAGGCTAGTGATGACAATTATGAAATGGCCTGATACAGTGAAATGTGGAAAAGCTACTGCTAGTTTATTAACTGATGGGATTTTTTCCCCTTAATCTGAGACCCATGGAATTCTGCTTTATTAAAAAAGAAAGAAGGGGGAAAGAGCAACAGGGAGAATTTCCAGGTAGAAGCTTTATATTAAGTAAGTACTTGCAAACATATATAAAGCCTAAATAAATGTAAGGCTCAAATTCTTTGGGAATCCTCCCTGGCAAGACTAGGTAATGAGATGATTACTCTGCTTAGTTTGTAGCTGTGCCAAAAACAGCTGAAGCAGCCTTTCTTTGTGTGTGCACTTCGTTAATGTGACCATAAAAAATGCGTGTTATCATCCACCAGTCTCCTTAGTAGATTGAAGCCCTGATATTGCTATGTGGTCGTTGAAGTACTCAGTCTTTTTAAAAAATACGGTGATAAGTTTATGAGTAGCATAAGTGTGCCTATCATCATCCCTACTCTCCTCTTGGAAATCTGCCAAGAAGCATGTGTACCACGGGGATGTTTATTAACCTAATTCCAAGGAGTTAGGCTTTTAACTTCCTTTTTCTGTAAAATTAGATCCATCAGAGGAGAAAGTAATTTCATATGGGCAAAGGGGCTTTGGTTTTTAGCAGTTTGATTAATGACAGGGGAGAAAGTACTTAGTACAACTGCAAAGTATTCCTTGACTGTCCTCAGAATATCGGTAGCTTTATGTTCGGCTGCTGAGTGAGACGTGCGTGGAAGACAAGTCAGTAGGACCACCACTAGAGCTATGGCTTGTTTATGAAGTGGTTCAGCATGAGGTAATGGCAAGAGCAATGGATGGGGGATGATTTCTTGGTTGTAATTTCAGTGCAGTCACTAACGAACTTGATGACCTATGCAAGTTAATCTCCAAAGGGTTGGCTTTCCCAGCTTGCTTCTTGCTGTAGTAGTCTGTGATTCTGTGGATAATCCATAATTGCTGTTTAGTATAGCACAGATTGTAGAACTGTTTAAAACTACTTCAGGCCAGTTTTAGTTCTCATGCTTCCCATCAAGTCAAATCTTACCACCTTGTGTTTTTCTCCACTAGAAACAGAAACACTTCTGACTGACTTCCTAATATGTAATTAAATGGAGGAGATATTTCAGTGTGTAACATTTCTGTTTTCTGTCTTCTTTGATAGGACTTTGTATCTCTGCTAAAGTCAGTGATGTGAAAAGACCTGACATGGGTAAGACTATGAAGTAGTCATTCAGTCCTAGTTACTCTGGTTAGTTAAGCTGGGGTGAAAGAATGGGTTTTCCTAACATTTTTTTGTTTGCATTTTTGTGCTTAATAATTTTAAAGCAGGTTTCATACTAATTATGTAATACAGCATACCAGACAATTTTCTTTTGCCTGATACATTGTTTATAGCATTGTTTGTAAGTATTTTCTCATTCATTTTATTGAAAAAGCCAAATACATACTAGCAGACATTTACTATGTACCAGGCCTTGTTCTAAGTACTTAAAATATATTCATTTAGTTTTTTGCAATCGCTTTACAAGGGTATCTATAACACCTACAAAATAGGTACTGTTATTATCTTCATTATATCAATGAGGAATCTGAGACACAGAAGTTAATAAACTTGCCTAGGATCACACAACTAAAACTGTCAGAGCCAGGATTTAAACTCAGGTAGCCTGATTCTAGAGTCCTTGTCCTTTAGTACTGTGTTATATTGCGTTGGGCAAAAAGTTCATTTATTTTTTTTCTGTATTGCTCTAGTAGTGCTTAGTTGTCTTTAATGTTATTTGAAAATATTTTGTTAGATTGTATTGTGATATCAGCATGCCTTTTTAAAAAAAATTTATCAAAATTGGTGAATTTTTGTGTAGCCATTTTAATATTGAAGGTGGAAAAAACACACAACATTTTTGGCATAATTTGCTTTATTCAAGAAAAATAAAAATGCTACTGAAACACAAAAAAAGATTTGTGAGGTGTATGCAGAAGGTGCTGTGACTGATCGAACATGTCAAAAGTGGTTTGCCAAGTTTCTTGGTATTATTGACATTTTGGCCAAGTAATTCTTTGCTGTGGGGCTGTGTTATGCATTGGAGGATGTTTAGCAGCACCCCTGGCCTCTACCCACTAGAAGCCAATCATGGGAGATAGCTGACACTCAGAATACCCAATCAGTAGAGTTACTGGTGAAAATGAAAAATGTGTCTTTTATTTTACAGAGAAAACTAAATGGACTTTTTGGGCAACCCACTACTTCCTTCTATATGATAAATAATTTGATTAAGGAAAATTTTAAACTTTATTTAGCTAGTGGCACTGACTGGAACATTTTGCACTGTTCTTAGTGCCTCATGTTTGTAAAGAGGATCAGTATAAGGTCAGTAGCAAAGTAAGAATAGGTCAAAAATCTATACAGTTAAATCTTTCAACATTCTCTCTGTCCCTTGTAAATTCACATTAGTCTGAATCTCTAGTTTTTGTTTTTTCCTTTTGCTTTATCTATCTTTTCCCTCTCTCGGTCTTTTGTTTACCATTTTTCTCATTGATGATATGTCATTGAGTTCCCTTACTCTCATTTCTTCCTGTGTTCTACCTCTTTTATAACAAATTAACAAAGGTCTCAAAAAATGACTATACAGTAAGATTCTGCCATAATATTATAGTGCATGAGCTGATGTCTTTTAAGAACCGTGTGAATAAATGTTGCTTTTTGCAGAAAAAAATTTTGATTTTTATTTTTTAAATGGTTTAAAAACCATACTTTTAAAAAATTAGTTAATTTATTTATTTATACTTAGAGAGAGGGGAAGGGAGGGAGAAAGAAATGGAGAGAAATGTCAATGTGCGAGAGATACATTGATGGGTTGCCTCTTGCACGCCCCCAACTGGGTACCTGTCCTGCAACCCAGGCATGTGCCCTGACTGGAAATCGAACCTGCAACCTTTTAGTTTGCAGGCAGGCTCTCAATTCACTGAGCCATACCAGCCAGGGCTGATTAAATTTTAAAGCACTTTTTTGAGTTAAGACAGAAGAAAAACTAATGTTAACAAGTGTTTGTTTTTTGAATGATGAAATTTCCCCCTCATTTTTTAATACTTAACATTAATATGTAGCTACAGCATTAAAACTTTTGGGGGAGGGAAATTTCATTATTTTTAAAACTTTGAATTTAGCTTTTATTCTTGTACAAGTTTTGAACTCTTCGGTAGACGATCTCAATTAATTTTAAATGAGCCAGTTTCTGCACATGGGCCTTTTTTTTTTTTTTTGACAGTTTTGAGATTTTTTTTGCCAATGCTTATTTATGAAGGAGATGTTTTATTTAACTGTAGGGCTGGTTTTTGGGCATCATTTTCATTAGGTGAAGAGATTGGTTTATAGGAAAGTCGTTATTAAAGACCTGTGTGGCTTGAACTAATCTGACTCTTTCCCCAGATGATACTGCTGATAGGATGAGGATGGATGCTGGAGAAGTAACTTTAGTGAACCACAGCTCTGTATTCAAAACCCATCTCCTGTCACAAGCGGGTTTTCCAGAGGACCAGCTTTCACTTTCTGACCATCAGGTTAGGAATATTTTTTTCCCTTAATTAATGAATTATTTTGGCTTAAGTTTTCATTTGATGTAGTTTAAAGGCCAAACTCTAAAAGTACAAGCACATATATAAACTTTTTAGAATCAGTGATTCTTAATGTTTGGAGCACTGTCGATGTATTGCAGTTAAGATAAGAACCAGGCTATGCACTAGCTCTTTGACAGGAGTGCCTTTGAGAGAACGGTTGTTTCTCTGAGCATTACAATCACCAGCACCAAGGTCTGTGTTGTTTTAAACTAGTATCTTAAATTGCTGGCCATTAAGTGGGGTGTGTATATTTGTAAATATATAGCAGCTCTGAGGTTTCTCTGCTAGAAAGCTACGTTCTCAAAGAACCACTGTTAGAAATGCAGAATTTCAGGCTTTATCCCATACCTACTGAAAAGGAATCCACATTTTAAAAAATCTCCACTGAATTATATGCACATTAAAGTTTGAGGAGCATATTAATAAAGCAGTCTTTCTCAGTAGGAAAGACATTACTAACTTGTATGAGGTGATTCTTTGCTGTGTGAATCTGGCCTAAGCATAGCAGAATGTTTAGCATCCTTGGCCCCTGTGTATTAAATATCTGTAGCACCTGCCCCCAATAATTATTTTAATAGCTGAATATACATTCATACATTTCCAGATTTATACTGGGGTGCAGCACTGTCCCTGATTGAAAACTCAGTTTTCAAAAGAATCAAAACCAGGTTGATTTTGTCTGCCTTTCAATATATGATACAACTGGCTTTCAGAACAGGATATACCAAATGCATATTTACCTTCTAATGCCTATTTTTACCCCTTGAAGCCTCAGTCATTTCATCAGATTGTGTGTTTCCCTTTCTAATTAGTATGTTGCTTAATTTATAATGTATACAAATATAATTAATTAAATTGAATTCCGATATGTGTCATAATTTTGTTTAATGATACATTTTCTCTCAAAATGTGGTTTAAGAAAAATCTTCTGCTTTGTTTAGATATTACCTTCCAGGCAAGGAAATTTGGGCCGATCTTATACATGTTCTACAAGAAGTACAGCTTATAATCAAAATTATTATTCAGGTATGACACATTACTTGGAGTCAAGACATTTATGCTTTTCAGATTTCTTCCTAGCTTATCATTTGTGTTTACCATCTCTAAAAGTATGAAAGCATTGTCAAAAACAGCATAGCATTTTCTCCACTAAAATGTCATTTTAATTAGCTATGTGTGTGTCTCTGTGTGTGTGTGGTTGCTATGATACTTTACTGATCTAGTCTCAACTATTTTTTAATGGAAAAGTTTTTTGAAATCTATTCCCCCTTTTGTTCATCATGCCATTGTAAAAAGTACTACAGCTTTTTGTTATAGATATGCTTATGTGATGTAAAAGGTACTTGTTTTATATTGATTTAAAGCTCAGAGCTAACCTATTTCTGTTCTGCTCGAAACCATGAATTCTGAAATTTTAATTCTGCCCAAGTTTATCCCTCCATCAGGGCAGGAAGTGTTAACTACATGTCTCTATCTAGCACCTGCCACAGCCATGCTTGCATATTCAGGGGCGTGCCTGTTTAACCTGTGACCCATGACAGAAGTCAGCATTCTCTAGGCTGTTCTAGCCCTGGTCTGCCTGACTTTCATCCTTCCTTCCTAACGTTTGGATTTCCAAAGATCTTCCGGCTCCGTCTTGGGGAAACGAAGTGTTGTTGTTCAGTAGCCTCCTGGCTGTGCGACCCAGGGAGATTATAGTGTCTTCCCATGTCTTCACTCCTCCTGCTTCACTCCTCATCTTACCACAGATATGGGAATACTAGTAATACCGCTGAACCTGCCTCAGTGGCATTTTTGTAAGGATAAACTGAGATGATAAATATGAAATGCAAGTAATAATTATTGTTGTTATTTGGCTTCCTCAGGATTCTTTGTCAGCAAGATGACATCTCCTCCCCTAAAAAGATGATAGTATGATGCTGTTTTAGATTTATATTGTATTTAAGTGTCATTTAGGTGGGTAGTAACTTATCTGGGCACTAGATTTCCTTTTCTGAAATGGGAGATGGTCCCCACATAGTATGTGCATAATTTATATAGTATGTGCATAGTATGTGCAGTTAATTTGATTCAAAAGTAACTTTGCTTTTATTTCTGAAAAATCCTGGCCCTGGCTGGTGTGACTTAATGGGTTGAGTGCTGGCCTGTGACCTGAAAGGTTGCTTGTTTGGAGCACATGCCTGGATTGTGGGCCAGGCCTCCACTTGGGAGCATGCGAGAGGCAAGTAAATAAGAAAAATCCTTCCTGATGAGCAGAGAGCGTGAAGTCTGGCTTGATAGCTCATTATTAATCTCAAGGGAAGAACAATTGAGTGGATAATGAAATCAGATCATTAATATTTCCATTTGAACTCAGGTTGTGTTTCCTTATAATTTAATATGCTGATTTGCCACTGGACAGAATATTTGCTTTTAGTTAAAAATAACTGCTCAGTAATAAACAATTATATGAGAAATTATACCCAAAATCTGTTGACCATAATTCAACTCTTCCTTAACTCTGTTACCTTTTCTTATTTTTAGCCCTGTGTACAGGCATAGTATACATTGTATGATTTGATACATATAATCTTTTGTTAGCCCAACATTTTTATTTTTCGTTTGTTTACTTGTGATTCTTCATATTTACCTTTTTCTGTTGATTTCTAGTAATCCATGGAATTGATATGCACATTCACAATTCTTTATGTGCAGTTCCAAATCTAAAAGGCTCTGAAAACTAAAAATTGTTTTCATAATTATTTGGCATCAAAACTTGACCTTAGTTCATTCCTTGGCAAAACCTACATGAACTAACATGAAACTGTATATTTTGTCTTTTATCTACCTCTGTAACTATGAGTATTTACATATTTTATGCATATGTATCAATATGTTTGATTACATCATGCTGCTTTAGATTATCCTTGGAAGTGCTATGTAGTATACTCCAGGTTATCTTTCTAAAATTCCAAAATTTTTAACTCAGAAACAACTGAACCCAAGGGGCTACGATTTAGGATAATGGGCCAGGCCTTCGTTTGCTTTATTGCTTTCTCTATAGCTTAGGTCTCTTCCACCCTTGCCACTTTCAGCTGTTAGAAATCACATGATTTAAAAACATTTATATGTATAGCATTTTTTCTTTTTCTTTTAAATTTCAGTAGACCCGTGATACTCATAAAAGTCTATCTGAGGTAATCTCAAATCGTCATATTCTTGTCTATGGTGATAGTTGATCAGATTTTTGGCTTTCTTCTCAGTTATGTGATTCTTGAGAGTTACGTTTTTCCTATGTTTGTCCTTGTATCACAAGTTGATCTCCATACTAAAGCCTAACACTGATGGCCCTGGCCAGTGTGTGGCTCAGTTGGTAGAAGCGTTGTCCTGTAATCCAAAGGTTGGCGGGTGTGATTCCTAATCCCTGGTCTGGGTGTGTCCTGTCCCTGGTCTGGACTCAGGTGGGAGGCATCCAATTGATGTTTCTCTCTTTCCCTTCTACTCTCTCTAAAAGCAATGAAAAATGTTCTTGGGTAAGGATAAAAAAAATTTACACCTGCGTTTTATATCTCATTTAAAGGCCATCTTTTTAGGAAGAGAAACTATATTCAGGGTGATGACTAAAGAATAATGACAGTGAATTGAATTTGATAGGAAAGCCTAATTGAAATGTTGATGCGGAGCTATTGGATTTATTCACTAAACTACAGCCTGAAGCAGTTTGCCTCTACCAGATCTCCTCTAGTCCCTGACAAAACTAACGTGGCGGCCACAGACCTCTAAGGTCACTCCCTAACAATTAGAATTTTAAATCTTGAATGCCAAGGGTCTATATACCATTTGTAATGTCTTTAATTCAGTCTACTTTTTACTGTATACTTTTTAAAACTTTCTTTGCCATTCCCATTCTGAATCATTGCATGTCCTACAGAATTTTGTCTGTGCTATCTCCTCTGGATGTATTCTTTTCTGATAATCCCCACATTGATTTCTGTGGTCAGTCACTTAGACCTTGCTTCGTTTTTTTAAGATTTTATGTATTTGTTTTTAGAGAGAGGAGAAGGGAAGGAGAAAGAGAGGGAGAGAAACATCAGTGTGTGGTTGCTTCTCATGCACCCCCTACTGGGGACCTGGCCCACAACCCAGGCATGTGCTCTGACTGGAAATCAAACCAGCGACCCTTTGTTTTGCAGGCTGGCATTCAATCCACTGAGCCACACCAGCCAGGGCCAACCTTACCTCTTGATTGGTTAGACATGGGTCCCAAGTTTACCTGTCTTAGTTTTCTCATTCTGACCTTATTGGTATTTGTCTCCTTTCTCACCTTGCTATCCTTTTCTTCACCAAAATGAAAACAAACACAGAAAAGCCCCAAACTTTAGAATGTAAGGTCTGGAGCTTCCTGATTACTGCTTTCCTGGATCTCCTTGATGCAGAGTAGCCTTCTCAACGGCATGTGACAGAGAAGCATATCAGCCTTTTAAAAAATCTCCTTAATCCATTTAAGATTAGACTATTAAAAACGTTGATTTAAAATAAAAATTTGAAAAGCAGAGAATATGCAGTACTTTGAATAAGCAGTATTAACTTATTAGTAACTTAATGCTGGTCAGACTTCAAGACTTCTTGATTTTATTAAGAGTGCAATTGAAAAGAAAACATTTTAAACCCTAAACAAAAAAGTAGAGTAAAATGATTTTGCTCATGCTTAGAATCTTTATCAGTGTCTTCTCTTTGGAAAATAAGTTCAATTATGTTGCCAAACTGGCATTTAGTAGGTGAATGATTTAAAGAATCCTATTTATAGTAACTAAATAAATTCTGATGTTAACATAAGCTACTGTTGGTTACTTTCATTGTAAGTGATTCTCTGATACATGTTTTTTAAGATACAAAGTTGATTTCATATGTCCATAAAAGTATTGTCTGTCCTTGAAGAAAAATAATAGAAAAAAATAGAAAATACCCATCATGTTATTATTGGAACACAGCCAAAATGAAATTTGTAGTGTAGGTGTATTTCCTTATAGTCTTATGTGTGTTTATATGCTCATGATAATTAATCTTATTTGTGGCATAGGCAGTTCATTTCTATTTTCTTTTTTTTAAGGTTTTATTTTTTATAAAGAGGGGTAGGGAGGGAGAAAAAGAGGGAGAGAAACATCAATGTGTGGTTGCCTCTCATGTCACGTGGCCCCCACTGGGGACCTGGCCTTCAACTCAGGCATGTGCCCTGAACTGGGAATCAAACTGGCAACCCTTGGGTTCGCAGCCCTCGCTCAATCCACTGAGCTACACCAGCCAGGGCTCCATTTCTTAATAATGACAATACTAGGCTAAATCATCACAAAAAAATGAGTGTCTGCAATCCCTCATTGGTCCTCTCCTAGCTTTGTTTGATCATATCAGCAGTGGAAGACTGTTCAGTGACTCCGTTGAGTAGGGATGGAACCACTGTGTTCTGGTGGAACAGACTGCATGGTCCTGTGCCCTCCCCTTGCACTGTAAAGCTCAGGTCTCTGTCACAGGCCCTTGAGAAGGCTACTCTAGTTTAACCTGAGTCTCAAATTTACGAACCTGGCAGGGTAATTTGCATTTCAAATTTTAGCGAAAAAAGTGTGAGAGACAAAACTTTGTGTTGTTATGTTATTACTTTGCATTTAATTTAAAGATAATTTTCTGGTCGTCCTTTCATGAGACTTATTCTCATGAGTTGCATGTCTCTATCCTTTACGTAATGGTAATAGATGCTAAGCCTAGGTAATGATTACAAAGGAAAAAGGTTATAATTCATTTTGAAAGTAAATTTTACTATCAGATTAGGTTCATCCACTGGTGAATCAACTGGTACTATTACCGCCCCTGACAGCTGCTTTTTGAATATCTTCATTACCCTGAATCCTGATAATCCTAATCAACTGAAAACAACAACCACATGATACAAAACATATTTTTGTCTGCTGCCTTACTTTTTGGAAAGAGTATGAAAAGCTACATTAAATAGTTTGAATAACAAATATATAATGTGTAAAGTTCTATAGTAGTATGCGTTGAAAGAGAATCTTCAAAGTGATGCTGACAGACCAAAATTTAGGAAGTGGAAAGTTACCATTCTTGTTTTTCCACTGGTGCTCCTCAGAGTTCCGTAACCTAACATCTGAAGTTAGTTTGAAGGCCTTGTTTTAAATGGTCCAGTCCTGATAATTAGGAGAGGAGGATATAGAAATTATTCTACACTTAGCTGAAACTTGGAAATTTTAATCACCCCTACTTGTAGTCCACAAGTCAGAATATTCAAATAATAATCTTTAGTCCGATTGTAGCATCAAGCATTGGAGTATTGATATATCTGGGTTTTAATTTTTTTTTAAAGATTTTATATATTTAATTTTAGACAGGGGGAGGGAGGGAGAAAGAGAAGGAGAGAAGTATCAGTGTGTGGTTGCCTCTCGTGGGACCACATTGGGGACCTGGCCCACTACCCACGCTTGTGCCCTGATTGGGAGTCGAACTGGCAACCCTTTGGTTCACAGGCCGGCACTCAATCCACTGAGCCACACCAGCCAGGGGGATATATCTGTTGATTATGTCATTAAGTGACTGAAGGATACCATATCAGAACCAGATACATATCATGGGTCATTCCTGCCATAAGCTGGCCAGAATAAGCAGCAATTAGGTTACCTCTGCTCTTAGAGTCTCTGAATTGTGAACATGGTAATTAAAAACAGGAGACACCAGCTGCTTACTAAGCAATAACTGTTGTTCATTTGAATTACAATTCTCCTTGGCCCTCCACCTGCTTTCTTACTGGTCTGGCCTACCTTCTTTCAGGCCCAGGCCTGGGAGTGCTTGCAAGATATAGTTGGGGTAAAATGTTGACTTTTGGTGGACACCACGGAGTCACATTGATGCAGATAAGGCACATGGCTGTGGCAGGATTCAGCTCCTTCAACAATTTTCAGGTTAGTATGGCTGAATCGATTATAGTTTGTAGAAGTTCCCTCACTGCAGACTTGACTGGCGTTGAGACTGGGATCTTCCATGAGAGACATGGTATTATGCCACATGACTTTGGAATACAATGTTGGATATGGTTGCAGTCATATGGAGAACCACTGTATGTGTTTGTTTAATTTTTTCAAACTTTTATTCCTTTAGATAACCCTTCTTCAGACAGTTTTCTTGGCTCAGGAGACTTAAGAACCTTTGGCCAGAGTGCAAATGGCCAGTGGAGAAATTCTACTCCAACATCAGGTTCAACTTTACAAAAATCAAGAAACAGCCGAAGTCTTTACCTCGAATCCCGAAAGACCTCAAGGTAGGTGTCTTGGTTGCTTAGTTCACAAGCCCTTCCTGTGATAGAGAAAATGGCTATAAGGTAGTTGTTACGTTGGCATTTTAAAAGAGTAATACTGTTTTTGATCTTTAAACCACAGAGATATGGACAAGTCCATTTTAAACTTTCACATTTACTTGGTGGTGAATTGTGGTGACAGCTAAATCTTATCATTAGAGCAGAGAGTTTGAGGGAAATCTGGGTGGACGTGAGTACATTGGGACCCTTCAGGATCTGTGTAGTATTATGAATCTGAAAGTGAAAATCAGTTTCTACAACTTCAGTAGCAAAGAAACTAGCTCTCACATAACAGAGACCCGACTTAAATGAAGGCAGCTCTGCACCTCATGTCCTTAGTTAGATCTGAGCTACTTCTGTTAGAAAATAGAGTCACAGAGAACTTTATCTTATTTAGCTTAGCTTTGTAAGTGCTACCTATTCCCTCATCAAGCTTATACGGATTGTTAAAGGCAGATGGAATTTGACTTAGAAACTTCTCCATCAAGAACTTTATTGTATTAGTAAAATATTTCTTATTTAAAATAGCATTTTGACTTTTTGCATTTTACTGTGGTGATGGGTTTTTAGGAATGTGATATCATTTTCCACTGAGTCAAGGTTCAGCTTTCTGGTGTTGATTAAAATCATAAGATGGCTTTTATTTTGTTTTATGATTATCAGCAATGGACTCTGGAAACATGTTTCAGTACTCCTGGGGATCATCTTCCCACTTCTTAATACTTTAAAAAATTATACCAGAATTCATTAATACATTCACCTTGGAAAAATTAAAACATTGCTGATAAAGCTAAAGCTGGCGTCACCACGACCCACAGTCTTACTCCCTGCCCCTTGTTGCATCTCCTTCCAGACCTTGCCCCGTGCTTGTTCTTCTTTCACTCTGTCTTCCTCACGTGTTGCATAATGCATGTGCCTGGGTCCTGTGAAATCGGTAATATTATTTTGTCTTCATTAAAGATATTCTGTGCCCTGGCTGGCGTAGCTCAGTGGATTGAGCGCGGGCTGCGAACCAGGCATCGCAGGTTCGATTCCCAGTCAGGGCACATGCCTAGGTTGCAGGCCATGTCCCCCAGCAACCGCACATTGATGTTTCTCTCTCTCTCTCTCTCTCCCTCTCCCTTCCCTCTCTAAAAATAAATAAATAAAAATTTAAAAAAAAAAGATATTCTGTGTCACTTGGCAGGTTGTTTTTTTTCCTCAACAGTGCCATATTGTTATTTTTTAAGATAACATTATTTCAAAACCAGTACATGCACTTTGTAAAAAATTGGTAAATACAGATAAGCAAAAATAAAAAACAAAAACCTAGCATTCCCATCAGTCAGGGATCTTCTGTGTAATATCTGAGTACATCTCCTCCCAGATATTTGTCTTTGGGTTTACATACTTTTTTTTTGAAAAATGAGTTCATAACTACACGTACTCTTTTGTAGTCTTTTTCAATCATCTCCTTTTTCCATTCAGTAAATTTTACCTTGTACTCTAAATTATGTTTAAATTTTCCTAGTTAACTCAAAAGTATCCTTGAAAGCTAATTTGTTCAAATCAGTATTCAATCTAGGATTGCATCTCTATAGTAGTTATTGCCCTTAAGTCTCTTATAATCTAGAGCAGACCCCACTCACCCCCTACCCCACCCCCGCTTTTTTTATCCTCACCCCAGGAAATGCTTGTTAATTTGAGAGAGAAAGAGAATAAAAGAAACATCAATGTGAGAGGGAAACATTGATTAGTTGACTCTCATATGCACCATGACCAGGGACTGAACCCACAACCCAGGCATGTGTCCTGACCAGGAATCGAACCTGTGACCTCTTTTGCTCTAGGGATGACTCCCAACCAACTGGGCTACACTGGCCAGGGCGGAACAACCCTCCCCTTTTTTTAATGACCCGACTTTTTTCCTGCATAATGTTCTATTTTTTGGATTTCACAGATTTCTCCATACTATTATTTTGTCTTCTATCTGCATTTTTTATAAACTGGATTTTTGACTTGAATAAAAGCTGATGCTGTCTTATATCATATTAGGAAATCTACATTGACCTCTGGTCCAAATAAGGACCAGGTAGCAGTCTAGTCCTTATTTGTACAGTTAGGTTTCTTTCCCCTTGTGCCTAGAATGCAATCTAAATGATGTTACTTTGGCATTATGTGAACGACCAGTTTCACATCATCCTAATAGTTATTAATCTCAATTGATAGTCCTTACCTGGTAATAATTTTTTTAAATTGAGGTATAATTGATATATGACATATTAGTTTCAGAATACAACATAATTATTCCATATTTATATATATTGTGAAATGGTCACCACAATAAATCTAGTTAACATCCATCACCATACATGGCTACAAAATTTTTATGTGTGTGCTGAAAACTTTCAAGGTTTAATCTTAGCAACTTTCAAATATGCAATACAATGTTACTATATTCACCATGTTGTACATTATGTCCCCATGACATTTATTTCTTTTAAGATTTTATTTATTTTTAGAGATAGAGGAAGGGAGGGAGGAGAGGGAGGGAAGCATCAATGTGTGGTTGCCTCTCACATGACCTGACCCACAACCCAGGCATGTGCCCTGACTGGGAATCAGACCGGCGACCCTTTGCTTTGCAGTCCAGCACTCAGTCCACTGAGCCGCAGCAGCCAGTGCCCATGACATTTATTTTAAACAGGAATTTTGTACCTTTGGGTCCCCTCTGAGCTTATAATAATTTATTAGAGTTAATGAAATGATACTTCTCTGATTTTATTTTTCTATATTTATTAATTGGCATTCAGCTATACAAGAGAACTCTTTTTCCTCTTTAGCTGGAGCTGTTTGGTTACCCTGAAATACACTTCCTACTGGGAAGGCAGGATATATGATCAGATCTTTCTTTTATTACCAATTTTAGAGTAAGGTTTTTTTCCGATAGCTACTTGATGCGGTTTAAATGAATTTTTCTGTTCTTTTTCTTTCAGTGTCATTATGGATTCAGTGTGTTTCAATCCACGACAATCTTTTTTTTTTTTATAAATCCTCACCTGTACAATCATTTTTTTAATGATTGCATTCTCAGTGCTTTAGTCAGTGGGAGCTCCAGCTTACTTCTGTGTCTGGCCCAACCTTCTAATTGTTGGTAGCACCTTTGCCTTGATTTCTGGCATTGCAAAATGCACTCATACTATTTCTTTAGGAAAAAAAAGAATCTTTTTCATTAAAAATATAAATGCAATATACTCGCTAGGAAGCATCAATACAAAGACATTGAAGGGAACTCATTGTATCCTCACCAAACAAATAGTATTGCCATTGCCATCTTTTCCTGGTTGTGTTCACCCATCCTAAGAAAATAAGCTAGTTCCTTAAACTCTAAAGCCTTGTTCCTTTCTTCACTCTAACACACATAGAAACTACTGGAGTTGGAAGAGTTGGAGTATATGTGCTTTTATTTTCTTTAGGCCTCGTCTCATTCATTTGGATCCAGACCACATATACTGATTTAAAGAGCTGATTTTATTGAGTTCAGTTTAGCCGTTATGTATCTCTATTTTGCATCCTCAGTAAAAAGGAAAAAAAGGAAATTTTATGTTGATAGCAAGTACCTCAAACTTACTTGGTTGTTAATGATAGATGAGAAAGAGCACATAGAAAAAAACTTTGTTTATCTATCCTTAGAGATAAGCCTGAATTTGAGTTTGCAGAAACATTTTCCTGCCAAATATTCCCATTACTCGGGGTGCAAATAATATAAAGAAACAAAAACAAAATTCTACTTCAGAGGAGGTAAACGTTGAGGCCAGAAGGAGAGTTCATAGAGCGTGATGCAGCCTAATAAAAACGCTCTGGTTGTTTTTAATGAAGGATGGGAGCCCTCTGTTGGTGTTGTAGGAAAATTTAGAATTCAGTTTAAAAGCTTAGTTGAGAGGCTTAGTTTTTACCCATCTGCATATTCAATCTCAAAATAATTCCCTTCAAAGGGCTTGAGGCAGGGGGGCCTGTAGGGAGCAGAACTCAGGTTTCTGAAGAAGTGTAATATGATACGCTTTTTGTCATGTCACACTAGTCTATAATTTCTGACTAGAGGAGCTTATGTAGATTGTGAAGCTAAGACATAAATTTTAGGTGTTTGATAATTACATAGTTTGGCGGTCGTAAGGCCTCTTACATGGCAGAACCTGATGCAGCAGCCCGTGTGTCATTTCTTACATATGTCCCTTAATGGGTATGTCTGTTGTTCTGCCCGTTAGTTTTCCACTTTTTGTTATTTCTTGAACGTGAAAGTAATCACTGAGTTAGATTTTCTTACCATACTGTTCTTATCTTTTCTTACAAACTTTTTTTTTTTAGTGGATTATCAAACACTTTTACGGGAAAGTCAAACCATCACTGCCACGTATCTGCATATGAAAAATCTTTTCCTATTAAATCTGTCCCAAGCCCATCTTGGAGTGGTTCATGTCGTCGAAACCTCTTGAGCCCCAAGAAAACCCAGAGGCGACACGTGAGCGCGGCAGAAGAGGTAAGGAGGACTGTAGTGGGAGCAGTGGGGAGCAGCTCTCCCTCATTCAGCCATTCGTGCCCCCCGGTTTGGGTGTTTGTTAACCGCTCCATTCACCTAATCTTTTCTGTGTTTTTCTTTCTTACTTTTTTTAAGTGCTGTCATCTGTTCTAAAGAAATGAAAGGGTATTTTAGTGTAGGACTTTATTATTTTTCTTGCCATCTTCTGTTTCTTTTGGACAGTAGATTTAATCTTCATTATTATCTGAATAGCTCTTCATATTATCAAACTATCTCTCATCTCTCCTTTTTTGGACCCTTTCTGAACTTTTGTTTCATGTGGCAAAACTGTTAACCTTGCTGTATTTGATAAAATACCCATGCTTACCTCTTACTAGGACAATTTTTCCTCAGTATAAAAGAAAAATCAAGAAGCAGCTAAATAATTTACATCCTTTTATTATAAGTAAGATCTTTGAGATCATAGAGTTTTCCACCAAAAAATGTTCTCTTGACACTTGGGTTGTTATATTCATTTAGTAAACCTAAAGGAAAAAATAAATTCTGTAAATATATTATAGCATATAATTTATACATTAGGAAACGTGCTTATACCTTTTCAATTAAATATTTATTGTACATCTAGTTGGCTTTGGACTGAATGCTATGGAGATACAAATGAATAATAATGACCTTATATTTATACAGCATTAGAGTGTCCAGTGTGCTTTGCGCATTATTGTTTTCCACATTATTGTTTTGAATCCTTTTAACCCTGTGATATAGGTAAAAATGAGATATATCCACATTTCATTGATTTGGAGAGTAAAGATCAAAGGTCATACAACTAGTAATTGGCTAGCCTGCAGCCCAGGTCTTCTGAAGGGTTCTAGTCTGGTATGCCTTCTGTTATACACCTGGAGATGTGGTTCCTTTCCATTAGAGCTTACAGGTCATGGAGTTAATTATATAATTTGGCAATGAAGATCTCTTAGGTGGCAAACTTGATTATTTGTGACTTAGTAAAAAATGGCTGTACATTTTTTTGGTTTGAAGTTGTATGGAATATAAACTATTCAAGCAAAGGGTGGCAGAACTAGTAAATCATAGAAGGGAAAAGGAGAGACAAGAAACTGTCAGAAGTTGGTGATAAGAACTGAGCAATAGTTACAAAAAAGACTTATTATTCACTAAACGTTTTGTATTGGGTTGGCCAAAAAGTTCATTTGGTTTTTTTCCCATAAGATGGCTCTAGCAGTGCTTAGTTGTCTTTAACTTCATTCAAAACAATTTTGTTAGATTGTGTACTGACAGCTGTCATATCAGCGTCCATTAAAAATAAAACTTATCCAAATAGGTGAATTTTTGTGTAGCCATTTTAATTTTGAAGATGGAAGAAGATATACAATATTTTTGGCATAGTATGCTTTATTATTCCCAGGAAGGTAAAAATGCTACTGAATCACAGAAGAAGATCTGTGCAGTGTGTGGAGAAGGTACTGTGACTGAGCGAACATGTCAGAAGTGGTTTGCAAAGTTTCGTGCTGGAGATTTCCCACTGGGTGATGCTCCGTGGTCGGGTGGCGCACGTGAGGTTGATAGAGATCAAATCTAGACATTCATTAAGAACGACCACCGCTACACCACGCAAGAGACAGTCAACATACTCAAAATATCCAATTCAATAACGTTATTGGTGAAAATGAGAAATTTGTTTTATTTTACAGAAAAAACTAAGTGGACTTTTTGGCCAACCCAGTACTATTGAATTTAGTACTGTGTATGTGTTAGTTATTACATACATAATTTTTTTTAATAACTGGAGTTGTGGGTTTATGTTTCTGCTGGAGCCTTGGCAGCCTACTGGGTAAGAGAGGCTTGCAGGGAGGGAGACAGCAACAATATGGCAGCTGGTTACAGGCCTGCCAGTACTCCCCTGTGCTGCGTGGCTGCCCCCTAGGATCACCAGGATTCTTTAGACTGTCTGTGTTCACTGTAAGCTCGTCATTCACTCACAAGCCAGCCAGTCCTTTGGACCACTCAGCCTCGTCTCTTTTTGCCTGCACTTCTAGCCTGAGGACTTGGGCTGGCTGAGCCACAGGTTGGGACAATGGAGGACAGAAAGATAGGGTCCTCTTCCTTCTGCAGTGTCAAGAAGATGCCAAGGATTGAACCTATGCTGTGAAACAAGAGATAAAATTTTGCCTCACTTGTTTTTAGGTCTATATTCCACTATGAAAAGTGGTAGTGCAGAAATATGGAGTAACCCATATATAATATGAATAAGAAAAAATATTGAACCAGACTTTATTCAATCAAACTTTCAACAGATTATTTATGTATTTAGTTTTGATGTTATAGGTAACCCAGATTAAAATATACTTCCCCCCCTCCGGGACTAAATAATTTATTGATCGGAGCTTACACACTGGTGAAGTTATTTTCAATGGAAATGTTAGGATCTCCAAGGGAAATGAAGTTGCTTATGTTAAAGAAGGAAAATGACATGTTAATCTTACTCCTGGATTTGTCCATCACCTTCAAGAATATGAAACCATCTGCCAAATTAACATGATGATGTCACTACTGCACTGTTCAGTGTTACAACAGGGCTTTGAAGAGGATACATGAAAAAGAATTTGGAATATGCAAGTGTTGGCTATACTACCACTTGGCTGATGGCTGACTCAAGGGCACCATTAAAAAACTGTACTATCCAGTCCTGGCTGGTGTAACTCAGTGGTTTGAGTGCCAGCCTGTGAACTGAAAGGTCTCTGGTTTGATTCCTAGTCAGGGCACATGCCTGGGTTGCAGGCCAGGTCTCCAGTTAGAGGCATGTGAGAGGCAACCACACATTGATGTTTCTCTCCCTGTCTTTCTCCATCCTTTCCCCTCTTTCTAAAAATAAATAAAATCTTTAAAAAAATGCCGTACTATACAAAAGGATAACCACTACACACATGTGCCATTTAAATTAATTCAGATTAAATTTAAAAAATTTTAGTTTCTCAGTTACACTAGCTACATTTTTTTCAAATTCATTAGCTGCATGTGACCAGTGGCTACCATACTGGGAACTGCAGATACGGAACATTTTTATTGCAGAAGGTTCTGTTAGTGCAGTTACAGAGGATGTATATTTCAGTTTAGGAAAGAGAAAATACTATAAGACAGTAAGAATTTTAAGTGGTAAGTACACAAGCAGTTTCTTTTCGATTATATGTTGCTTCCAGGCGTGCTTTTCAGCCACATGCTGAGCAACATTTTAAGGTGTTGGACTTTCTTAATGATGATACTGATTCTTTTATTCTTTAAAAAAATACTTTATAATAATTTTGTAAATCAAGAATTTTGGACTTAGAAAATTGTTAATTATGCACCTTTTATACTTGGAATTTATATTGTATAAAGCCATCACTTTAAACAAAATCTGGGGGAATTTACGAAGTTATTTGGGTAATTTATAACAAAGATGTATAGTGGTTTGCTAGAATTTATTTTGTGTTGTCTGTTAAACTTTTATAATTTTACAGTTCATTTTTATGATGAAGCCAGTTACAGAAGCATCTACATGCCAGAATCTGCCACATTTTTTTCATAATAGAATTCAGCACCTTAATTATCCTTATACTGTTTTAAACTTCCCTTGGTTCTTTATTAGGCTTAAAACAGCAGCCAACTTTCTTTACTTTAACATACTATCCGTTATTGCTTCCTTTCCTTTTAATTTCCTAATTTGCTTATTGAATGGAAAACACTTTAATAAATGAAGTATAGAGAAAGATGTTTTCTTTATAGTACCAGATGCTCCCCAAAATGATTATGTTTGCTGTTTCAAGTGACTTACCTCTTTACCTTTTCTTTTGGTCAAACCAAATGTTTATGTATGTTCTTTTGAGAGTTGTCTAGACTAGCTTATCTTGGTCTGAAATAGTTTTAAATGAACTATAATATATGCAATATTTTTGTTTTAATGAAGCCCCCAAAAGAAAAATGCTTTGCATAATTTTTTAAGAAGATAAATTCTTGTGCCCTCCAAAGTAACATGTAGAACAATGGAAAATTCTTAACTTTATTCTTATAATTTCTTTTTTAAGCTGTAAATTAGTTTAAACTGAAAGTATGAAGAGGCTTGAAGAGACCCCAGATAAGTATTTAGAATATGGAACTTTTATTTCTGTTTATGTGTCTAATGACTATAAGGTTGTTTGGGCTCATGCAGAAGCTTTTCTTTGATTATATATTTATTGGAGAAAATTACTTTGGGGGGACTTTTATGTGAATGAAATTGATTTTAAAAAATCAATTCTCACGCTGAATTATTCTAGATTTCTCACAATTTGTATTACCCAAGTCATTTAATGGTACCTTGGTACTTCATAAGTATAAATATTTATTCAAAGAAAACATTTTGCTATGTGTTGTGAAGGAGAAAGGAATTGTTTTTAACTTTTTAAAGTTGAGGTCTTTAGGGTACCACAAACAAAGGACCTTTCTGTCTCACTGTTCTCAGTGTTCTCTTGAGGTCTTTATATGACGAGGCTCTTTCTTCACATCCCTTTGTATGCAGAGTAACCTGTTACACCATTTATCTGCTTTTCTTTCCTCCTTATGACATGATAATGCGGTCAAAGCTTTTTATTTTTATTTTTAAATTATATTTTATTGATTGTGCTATTACAGTTGTCCCAAACTTTCTTTTCCCCCCTTTTCTCTGCTCTAGCCAGCAACCCTGACTCCCTCTGGCAGTCCCGCCCCATGGTTCATGTCCATGGGTCGTGCATATAAGGTCTTTGGCTACTCCATTTCCTATACCATATTTTACATCCCCATGGCTGTTCTGTAACAGAGAACATTACAGATTTGTTTTTTCTCTTGGGTCTATTTTTTCACTTCATGAATGGTCTCAACTAGTTCTACCTTATCTTACCACTCAACTTCAAATTTAAGGATAGCTTTCCCTTTAGGAATTGTCATACCTCACAGTTCAAGACATATCTTGTTAGATTAGTAACATACTGACAACACAATTGAAATTTACTATGTAGCAAAAAATGAACCAAGAAGAAAAAATTTAGTCTCTTTATTTTTGCATAATTTCTTAGTTCATCCTGACTTTAACATTTGTAACAATAAAATGCTAATGTGAATATTGAAATGGCACAGTGCAAGATGCTGTTATCCCTGACACAAAGTATTACAATTATTTTGTGAAGATTGGTGGTGGTATTAAACCATATATAGGATTTAAAGTGAAAAAAATAGAGGGCATATTGTTTAGTGAATGCAGCCCATTGCTTTAGGGCAACGATTTTCAACTGGCGTGCTGCAAAGATTTTGACAACATGCAATCCCTGACTAGTCAGGAGCACTGACCTCTTTTCCCTTAGACTGTCAAATAAAAAAAAATGATGGCTGCCAACACAGCAATAGCTGTCTGGTGTGCATGCCATCTTGAACCATAAATATGTAGGTCATATAATAGAGTTGCATCTTATTAGCCACATCACATAATCAGGTTGTGTCTGATTGGTTAATTCTTAGTTCCAGAAATCTTTGGAGTAAAAAGGGTAGGTAGTTACTATTAGGGATTTTTTTTGGTAAATCAATAAAAATTTTGCCTATTTTTTTCACATTAGCCATATATATATATAATTTTGGTATGCCACAGAATTTTATTAATTAGTTTATGTGTGCCATGAGATGAAAAAGGTTGAGAATCACTACTCTAGGGGATCTTTGTAGAGTAGATGCTTGGCCATGGTTACACGGCCTCATGCAATCTGGTCTTCTGCTAAGTGACCTCATTTCTTACTGCTCTTCTGATTCACACCTACCTTTCTGCTCCTTGAACACATTGAAGTACATCCCTGTCTCAGGGCTTTTCCATTGGCTCTTCCTTTGCCTGGCATACTCTTATGGATTTCTTTGACTGACTTCCTCCCTTTATTTAGGTTCTAATGAAATATCACCGTTTAAGAGAGGTCTTAATCTGTTCCCCTGCTACCCCCTCATTGCTTTCTATAATTCTGTTCATACCACTATGTATAATTTTGTTTATACTACCTGACTAGTGTTTTTGTTTTTTAATCCTTTAACTGTAATGTAAGGGCAGGAACTTTATCTTATTCAGTTCAGTATCTCTAGTGCCTGTAGCATAGTCAGTATTTAAGTAAATAAATGAATAAATGAAACTTATGGAGCATGTGCTTTCCCCCAAGTTCAGTACTAGGAGTTAAGAAAAGTAAATGAATATGTGTTGCAGATAAAAACTATCTCTGGAAAATATACCCTTAAAGATCTAATGGCATAGAGAACTGTCAGCAAGATGTCGCACTCAGATCTTGACTGTTCTGGTTACTTGTGATTTTTTTAGCAGGGATCAGGAATCAAGGTTTTTTTTGAATCTCAATTTAGAGGTCCTCAAATGTTTTATTACTGGAACTCTATTAATTGACTTAGAAATGGTTGCCTGTTGGCCTTCTGGTTTCATATCCTATAGTTTCTCTGCATTATTATTTATATATAATGCCCCATAATATTCCAAAATAAGTTATCTGGTATTTTCTTCACTAAACTTCTCTTATATCTCCTTTATAATTTTCTAGAATATCCTTAGTAAATCAAAATTCTTAATTATCTTGAGGACTCTGCCTGAGCTCTGGCAGGGCTTCTGGGAATCTAGATGCTACTTTGGGAAACACTTGCCTTATTGGCTGTGTTTAAGATTTTTTTCTTTTCATAGACAGTTCAAGAAGAAGAAAGAGAGATCTACAGACAGCTGCTACAGATGGTCACAGGGAAACAGTTTTCTGTAGCCAAACCCACCACACATTTTCCTTTACACCTGTGAGTAACAGAGACACATTTCAAATGAGTTTAGTCCTACATGTGTTACATGATATTGAAACTGTATTCTTCTCTTGTTAGATCTCGATGTCTTAGTTCCAGTAAGAATACTTTAAGAGACCCACTGTTTAAAAATGGAAACTCTTGTGCAGCTCAGATTATTGGCTCTGATTCTTCATCATCTGGATCTGCCAGCATTTTGACAACCCAGGAACAACTGTCTCACAGTGTGTGTTCCTTATCATCTTATAATCCAGATGTTTCGTTCGGACCCAAAGATTCTGATCCTCTCTGTCAGCTCCAGCATCACCACTCTCTTCCACATCAGCCAGATAACTTACCAGTTTCAGATGCAGCATCCAAAGGTAAAAATGGTATTGTATAACTATATGTTAATATACTTTAACTATATTTCCTAATAACCAATTTATTGGGTCTATGTGAATTGTAATGCAAGATTGTAAGGCACAGGTAACTTAATTAACATATTAATACCTAAATATAATAATTCACTTATCCATGCTATGAATAAACTTATAAGTAACTTTTTTCTTACATGGAGATGCAAATGATTTCATATAGTATTTAATTTTTTAAAAAACATTTTATTTATTTGCTTTTAGAGAGAGGGGAAGGGAGGGAGAAAGTGAGGGAGAGAAACATCAGTGTGCAAGAACTGGGGACCTGGCCCACAACTCAGGCATGTGTCCTGATTGGGAATTGAACTGGTGGCCTTTTGGTTCACAGGCTGGCACTCAGTCCACTGAGCCACAGCAGCCAGGGCTCTTACAGTATTTAAAAATTTAACTTTCTGTGCAGAGTCTGCAGTCAGTTTAAGTTAAGCCCAATGACTTCAGTATTTTCTCTGTTTCTAGTACTTTTACAGTGAAAAGCACAGCTGACTCTTGAACAATGAGGCAGTTAGGGGTACTGACTGCCTCCCCCCTGTGCACTCAAAAATCCGTGCACAACTTTTAACTCCCCAAAACTTGACTCCTAATGACCTATTGTTGAATAGAAGCCTTGCTGATATATAAACAGTTGATTAACACATATTTTGTATGTTATATACTGTATTCTTATAATAAAGTAAGCAATAGAAAAATGTTTTTTAGAAAATCGTATGGGAGAGAAAATACATCACAATATTTATTTTTTTAAAAATCCACATATAAGTGGACCTGTGTAGTTCAAACCCATGTTGTTGAAGTCTCATCTGTATTCTGATGTTCTAAGAATTTTGGAAAATCAATTAAGTATTGAAGTAAAAGTTGTTTTTTTTTTAATTAAAAAATAATGTTCCTAGCTAGTGTAGCTAAGTGGATTGAGTGTGGGCCTACAAACCAAAGCATTGCCGGTTTGATTGCTAGTCAGGGCATGTGCCTGGATTACAGGCCAGGACCCCAGTAGGGGGTGCACTAGAGGCAACCACACGTTGTGTTTCTCTCCCCCTATTTCTCCCTCCCTTCCCTCTCTCTAAAAATAAATAAAATCTTTTTAAAAATAAAAAAATATATATATTGTTGTTCAATAACAGTTGTCCCTATTTTCCCCCTATTGTTCTCCCCTGCCCACCCTCTTGAAATAAAAGTTCTTGATCAGGTAATACTTATAAAACCTGTATAATGCATTTATACATTTTGGAATGGTCAACAAGTTTTTTTTCATAACTTTCAGCTAATGAAAATATTCCCTCTCTTAACATTCTAGTTAATTAAGGGTTTTTTTTAAGATTTTATTTATTTATTTTTAGAGAGGGAAGGGAGAGAGAGAGAGAGAGAGAGAGAGAGAGAGACACACACACACACATCAATGTGCGGTTGCTGGGGGACATGGCCTGCAACCTAGGCATGTGCCCTGACTGGGAATTGAACCTGCGATGCCTGGTTCGCAGCCCGCGCTCAATCCACTGAGCTACGCTAGCCAGGGCGTTAATTAAGGTTTTGCTATGATAATTTCCCTCTTAGTTTCCTCCTCGTTAGGTATTATTATGTATGTATTTTTGGTGTGTATTTAGGTATATAACTTAAAGCAGAGTTTAGGTTAAGTTAGACATTAGGGATCTTTTGATAGGTCTATCTCTAAGGTTCTCCTTCCTCAGGTCATTTGATTTTTTTTCTAATCTATTTCTCACTTTCTTGAAATTCTCACTGGGGAATTAAAATTGTAGGTGACATCATTATGTAGCTACACACATTCATGGAAACTTGTATTAAATTCTGTGAAGTGATTTAACAAGAACTGCAATTTCTTTTAAAAAGCCTTTAACCTTAGAAACAAACATTACATGGCTGGTGCTTCAGTACATCTAAACTGGGAGATGTGTACTACATCAAACCGTTCACTTACTTTCCTTGTATTATTTATTAAGTATTTTAAGTGAGGTTTTAATCACAGTGCTTTAGAAGGACGTGATTCTTAACTTTATCACACAGAAAATAAAGTGGTGCAATGATAGAATTTGTACTTTTTATTTACTCTTTTTTTAAAAAAAGACTATTTTTAGAGGGAGAGAAAGAGAGGGAGAGAAACATCAATGTGTGGTTGCCTTTCGTGCGCCCCCTACTGGGGACCTGACCAGCAACCTAGGCATGTGCCCTGACTGGAGATGGAACCAACGACCCCTTGGTTCACGGGCCAGCACTCATTTCACTGAGCCACACCAGCTGGGGCAGAATTTGTACTTCTGACTGCTACTTTTCCTATAGCTGTTTCTTTCTCTCTCTTTTCCCTTGTACTCTCCCTCCCCTTCCCCTCTTCCTTCCTCTTTGCTCTTTCGCCTTATTCATTGTCATGATAGTTCATGAGCTCAAGACTTTTGAGATATCTTGGCATGGTCTTATTCCCCAGAAACAGAAAGAGGAAGCCCAGAGAACACGCACAGCGCGGGAGTAGAGGCCAAAACGATATAACTTGTATTTCAGAGTGGCTGCTTTATTTGTGAGGCAAGCTTTCCACTAAGCCCATTCTTGGCTCAGGGAACGTGGATCTGCTGTCTCTCTTTCTCTTCCATTATATCTTTATCTTTATAGTGTTATTTTTATGGAAATAGAACATAACAAAGTGTGGGAACTTAAACTGTGGACATCTAGAATGTATAACTGTGTGGGATTTTATCAGTAATGACATGCTCTTGTGTTTCTTTGTTTAGGATCAGACTCTGTGATTTTACTCAAAGTGCAAGATTCCCATACTCCAACTCCCAGGTAAACTTTGGAAAAAGGACATTATTAGCATATATTTTAGTAACTTTCTAAGTGGTCTTCCTTGCTCCAGCCTCCATTTTGTTCTTCATTCCGTCTTCCACTGTGTTCTTAAATCCGTTCTTTGCATTGTTCTGTAATCCATCTTTCATTCTGTAACCAGAATGATCTAACATGCATAGCTGATCATTCATTAAACTCCCTCAAGGATGGCTTATCAGACAGAGAATCCCAAACTTCTTCATATCGTATACAAAGAACTTTCTTCATAAACTTCTCTTCCTATCACACATTCTTTCCTTTAACAAGTACTTGTTTATAGCCTGTGTGACAGGTGCTAGTACAGACATTGGGAATAACAGCAGTGAACAAAACAAAATCTCTTACCTCAAGCAGTTTACATTTGTGGCATTGTTCTAAGTTGATAGATTTTCCCTTGCTGTCTACCCTTTAGACATCGGGGTAATTCTTGTCAACTTTTTATATTGTGCAATAAATGTGTTCCCATGTTTTCAGTATCATACACTAAGTAGCTCCTTACTGCTACCACTGGTCTCTGGCTTTCTCTGTTGGTTATGTCATTTGTTCACTGCATCAAGGGGACAGGCTCCACCCTCTTGTGTTCCCCCTTTGTTAACTGCAGTGATGGTGAGGAGGCAATAGAATAGCATTTTTATTGCCAAACCCCAGTCTAATGGTGATTAGGAATACTAATTCTTAAGAGCTAGGCTAGGAGCAGGGGCTACCTTCTGAGCCCTTGTTTTTGCCTTCAGTAGGACAGACTGTAGAGATTTAAGAATTGAAAGGGATTCTAATCTGCAGATTTTACAAATCCTAAAATTAAGTCTCATGGAAATGACTTGCTCAAAGTCACAAAATATAATCAGGGACAGCTCCATGAGTTCTCAGTCTCTTAACTCCCACCTTGGTGTTCTGTTTCTTTGTTCTACATACCTAAAATTTTCTTTGGAAAAGAGTTTACTCTTTCATTTGTTTCTGTGAGAGATCCTTCACTTAGGACTTGGCAAGGAGATGAGGAAGTTTGAGAAGAGCAAAAGGCCCTAGGACATACAGTTAACATGCCTGCAACTTGAATAGAATTGATCTCTGATCTTTGGAATGGAGTTGTGGTGCTGATTCTCCATTTGGGTTCATTCATTGACTCATTAGCTGTTTGATATGGATTGTTTTGTGGGGATTTTCAGTATCTACTTCATTTTGGTTGAAAAAATATATATATACTTTTTTAAAGATTTTATTTATTTATTTTTAGAGAAGGGAAAGGAGGGAGAAAGAAAGGGAGAGAAACATCAGTGTGGGGTTGTCTCTCATGTGGCCCCCACTGGGGACCTGGCCCACAACCCAGGTGTGTGCCCTGACTGGGAATCGAACCAGCGACCCTTTAGTTCACAGCTCATGCTCAATCCACTGAGCTAAGCCAGCCAGGGCTGAATATATATATATATATATATTTGTTGTTGTTGTTGCAAATACACTATTTTAAAATGTTAAGCTGCTTATTTTTTTCTATTACAGTTGACATTCAATATTAAATTAGTTTCAGCATAGTGGTTAGATGTTTATATAACTTAAGAAGTGATTCCTCTGGTAAGTCAAGTACCCCCTTGACACCATACATAGTTGTTACAGTGTATATTGACTATGCTGTACTTTGTATCACCATGGACAATTTTGTAACTACCAATCTGTACTTCTTAATCCCTTTACCTTTCCCACCCACCCCCTATTCCTTTCCCACCTGGCAACCATCAGTTTGTTTTCTGTGTCTCTGACTTTGTTTCTCTTTTGTTTGTTGGTTGGATATATTTTGATTCAAGTAAACTGACAAGAAGAATTCTAAAAACCTGTACGATTTGATTAAATCATTAATAAAGCTGTCAGTCTGAACCATTTGGGAAGAGTAGTATTCTGACTTAATGTATTATCTCTTTTTTTATAGATTTTATTTATTTATTTTTAGAGAGAGAGGGGAAGGGAAGGAGAAAGAGAGAGAGAAACATCGATGTGTGATTGCCTCTCATGTGATCCCCACTGGGGACCTGGCCTGCAACCCAGGCATGTGCCCTGACTGGGAATCGAACCAGTGACCCTTTGGTTCACGGCCCGTGCTCAATCCACTGAGCTACACCAGCCAGGGCCTTAATGTATTATCTTGATAAGTGATGTATTCTTTCACATAATGTTGGTCTTTCATGCAAGTAAGGAGCTATGCTAAACTTAATTTCTCTGTTAACTTTGTGTCATCTTTTTAACTATAGTACAGGTACAGAAGCAAATAGAAAAGTAAAAAACAGTAATTTGACAATTGCATTTAGAACGGTTTCTTGACTGGAGCCTGTCCAAGTACAAAAACAGTTTTGCTGAAGTCAGTAGGATGCAACACTAGAGAGAATGCCAGAATACATGCCAGAATATCGCCTGATGCAAAACTCAGAGCTGCCAAAGAGCATGAGTCATAAATAGTTTCTGAGACCTGATGGGAAACCTGTTCTATTGTATCTGACCTCATCTGTTTAGGAATTCCTCTTTACTCTGATACCCAGAGACAGGACACATTTGTCAGGCAAATTACTGCTATGTTCTTACTTAGAGGAGCTGCATTTTATGCACATATGAAAATGTACCTGAATATCATATTGGTGCTTCTGCATAAAAGCAGGGACATAACTCAGTCACCTGTCTGCAAGTTCAGAAATCTCACTCTTATTTTGTAGTGGGTTGGAGCCAGCTCTCAGCAGCTCATAAGAGGTAATCAGATTTTGAGAGCTAGTTGTTAAACAGCCATTATTTGAAAATTAAATTCTGTATACTTACAGTTATGTAAATTATATTGAAAACAAAGGTAATAAGTATTCAAAAGTCATCATTTTCTACTCATTTTACTGCTCTATGTTCTCAAGGTATCGTAGCTCTGTGGTAGAAATACTAGGGAACTGTGTGCTACTGCGCATCTCTTCCCAACTCTGCACTCAGTGATGTCACGTTGGTAGGTTGAAATGGGCTGTGGTGGGAGCATTTACATCATGGAGAAGTCCCACACGACCAGTCAGGGCTTGGTTTATTATTTTGTTGATGGACTAGTTCTAAGAAAGTGATGGAGAAAATGTCAATAATGCCAAGTGAAAGTATGTCATGTCTGCAGGGATTACATGGTGAATAGCCCGATAGACCAAAGGTATTCAGAAGCTGTTACCTGATTCAGCAAAGAAGCCGCTCACATTATTGACAAGCGACTGAAGTGAAGTTACATGTGTCATTGTTTCACTGTCATCTTACTTGTTCACATAAATGAAATTATCCATCACCGTGCCTGTTGTATCTATACTAACTTGTCAGTTGCCACCAAGGGTTGCTGTGGATACAGAAATTTGACAAAAATCAAGGAATGCATTCTGTAAGAATCAATTGTAATGCAATCAATAAAGTATATTTTATTATGAAAAAAATGATATGTATGCAAATGACTCATTTTATTTCTTTAGTTCCCAACTACAGTTTTATGTAATTCAGGTTCTTGTATTTATTCCATATTTGTAAAGCATTCTTGTAAATTAATAAATGGTTGTTCTTCTTGAGAACAATATTTGAATTTTCTCATAAGCCTCCTGTTCATTTATCATATTTTTCTTTTCCCACCCATAGTCCTACTTTTTTCCAGGCAGAGCTGTGGATCAAAGAATTGTAAGTTATTATTTTTGGTATCATTTTTTTCTTCTCCATCACATCCTAATTTCATTAGAAGAAATCAATTAGCCAATCATCCTACCTGTGTTTAGTCAGTAAAAACTCACTATTTATAGCCCTTACAAAACAACTTTTAAGTTATTGGGTTTTAAAATTTTTTTGGTGTTAGGACATTTCTGTGCTCAGGTTTATTAAATCTAACAATTGTTAGAGGTAACTTGAAGTGAAAAATATTTCAAAATTAGCAGTTATTTAGAGAGGAAAATAAATGCCCTTATTTGCACATGGATAAAACAAATTTACTGACCGATTTCTATTTCTGGAGTTTAACAAAATCACTAAAAGTTTTTAGTCTTCAATTTTAAAGACTCACTTTAAGTTGTCCAAACCTCCAGTCTTCTTTTTTTTTTTTTTAAGAAAAAAAAACCCATATTATTCCTTTGGTTCATAAATACAATATTTGAATTAAAACCTCAATTATATTTTATATTTTCTCCTTTGGGATTTAGTCTCATTTTTGGATTTCCAAAATAAAGCTTAATTTTCTCCATAATCTTAGAAGTATGTTTTTTTTAAAGGATTTGCATGTTTACAAATATCCATGAAAGGCATCTGTTCACATTTGGCAACAAATAATTTTTATCATTTCTTTTCTTTTTTTTTTAATTCTAATATAGCACAAACTCTTTTTTTAATTTTATTTATTTATTTTTAGAGAGGGAAGGGAGGGAGAAAGAGAGAGAGAGAGAAATATCAATGTGTGGTTGCTGGGGGCCATGGCCTGCAACCCAGGCATGTGCCCTGACTGGGAATTGAACCTGCGATGCTTTGGTTCACAGCCCGCGCTCAATCCACTGAGCTATGCCAGCCAGGATATAATTTTTATCATTTCATTAAAAACAGGATAATTTCAATAATACCGTGTGCTTTCACTCTGTCTCAAAATATAAGTGTAGTGTTAAGTTAGTACAAGGATTTCATACTTCGTATATGAGGGTTTTATATTTACTGCTCAGTGTTAATCGGTAGTGGGCTGATGTTAAGAGAGTGATGTGCATTTGTGTCACTTCGTTTTCTAGAACTAGTGTTTATGATTCTCGAGCACGGGAACGATTGCGCCAGATTGAAGAGCAAAAAGCACTGGCATTACAGCTTCAAAACCAGGTAAATAAAAGTTGGGATGAAGCTCTAATTAAATAGCATATCCAAGTTGAAACAAATTTGGAAGGTTACATGTCTTTGGGGTCAAAGCTGTTGTAATTGCAAGATAGAATGGTACCATAGCATTGATAAGTGGTAAATGTTCTTGATCTGTCCTGCTAGTACTACTCAGTTTACATAGAGAGAGGACATATTTCTTTATCCCACTTATTCTGAAGTTCTGTCTTTTAGAGATTGCAGGAACAGGAACATTCAGTACATGATTCAGTGGAACTGCACCTTCGTGTACCTCTTGAAAAGGAGATCCCTGTTACAATCGCCCAAGAAACAGAAAAAAAAGGTCGTAAATTAACTGATGGTGAAGATGAATTTCCTGAAATCACAGAGGTAAATTACATAATATAAATTTTTGCACTACTAAGTGTTGTGTTTAGAAACAATGCTTTGGATGAACTTAAAACATAAAAGTAATGGAACATATGGTATTTAAATTGTATTATTTAAATTACAATAGGAGAATTGGGGGGACTGGATAAGAAAGGTGAAGGGATTAAAAAGCACAAATTGATGTTTACAGAATAGTCATGGGGATGTAAAATATAGCAGAGGGAATATAGTCAATAATATTGTAGTAACTGTATGGTGCCTAGTGGGTACTGGAAGTATCGGGGTAACACTTTGTAAAGTATATGATTGTCCAATGGCTATACTATATACCTGATATTAATATAAAATAATATTGATTATAAATTGTAGTTGAAAAGTAAAATTTAGCCCTGACCCATGTGGCTCGGTTGGGTATTGTACCACAAAGCGAAAGGTCAATGATTGGATTCCTGGTCACGTCACATGCCTAGGTTGTGGGTTTAGTCCCTGGACAGGGCGCATGAGAGAGGCATCTGATCGATGTTTCTCTCTCTTTCTCCCTTCCTCTTTCTCTAAAAATAAATAAATAAAATCATAACAAAAAGAATATTTTTAGAAAATGAAGAAATTATATTGCATACTCCTGCTTTCATTTGTATCACAGCCCAGTCTTAGCTTTATTTTTAAATGATTATTGAGCATTGAGGAAAGAATTATGGGTGACTTTTAGCAACTTCAGTGAAAAAGCATTTAATAAATTTCTGTTCCATGTGCAGTAAGCTGAGCTTTACTGTTAATACAAACTTGGTATAAGATTTGGAAAATACATGAAGTCTATACATACTAAAGTAATCTGTTTCTTAACCCAGTCTTTTGTTTGAAAAACTCACATTGGTGAGTTGGTGAGTATAATACATACAGTGGTGCTGAATTCCATGTTTTACATTAAAAAGAACAAAAAAAATTTCAGGAAAATGTATCTAAAAGAGACCATCTTTACTCCCTACTTTTGGGGAAACATTCTATTTCTCAGGAAATTGGATCAAAAATATAAAATATAATTAGGTCTCCTCATAGACTTAGAAAATTTGACAGTGGGAACAATATGAAACAAAGGTCTGAACTGTTGTGCAGAAAAAGAGAAGGGAGGACAAAGTGGGATAAAAGTAAGTAATCAAAGATTACTGCTGGAAGGAGTAGAAACCGAAATGTTAGAAGTAAACAGTTGGTTAATGATAAATAGTCTGGGGATTGTGTGGGGCTTGGTGAGAAACGTGTCTAAAGCTATGTATGTTTAATCTCCAATCCCTCTTGGTTCTCTAGGAAATGGAGAAAGAAATAAAGAATGTATTTCGTAATGGGAACCAGGATGAAGTTCTGAGTGAAGCATTCCGGTTAACCATTACACGCAAAGATATCCAAACTCTAAACCATCTGAACTGGCTCAATGATGAGGTAATCTTGCACCCATTTTTATATTCAAATAGTAAGTGAACATTAAGTGGAAACTAAAGGCATGCCTTGGCTGGTGTGGCTCATTGAACTGAGTGCAAGCCTGTGAACTGAAAAGTCACTGGTTCTGTTCTCAGCTGGGGCACATGCCTAGGTTGCAGGCCAGGTCCCCAGCTGGGGGCATGTGAGAGGCAACTGATTGATGTTTCTCTCCCTTTATTATAATAATCTCTATTTAATCTTTCTTTCTCCCTCCTTTCCCCTCTCTCTAAAAATAAATAAAATCTTTAAAAATATATAAATATATATATATGTATATGTAACTAAAGGCATTATCTCACTGTTTCTCAAAGTGGATGGCCTGCATCAGAATCAGCTGTCACAGGTTCTCAATTCTGAATAAGTATGAAGCAGTGTGATAGAAATGTACATTTTAAAAAAGGTGATTTTTATATACTTTATAGTTTGATTTAACTTAAAGTCTGAGAACTGCTGATTTACCCTTTCATGTATTGACAATACAGACACTGAGGGAGAGGACATTTACTCATTAGTATTGTCACTGTCTTTACTCATTAGTATTGTCACTGTCTTTACTCATTAGTATTGTCACTGTCTTTGCGGCACTTGCCCTCCAGTTCTCATGTTTGGAGAAAATAATTTGTAGCTGACCAAGCTGTAGCATGAAGGAATACTTTCCATGTAGGATTCCATTTCTACTTCCCCTCTATCTCTGCTTGTTTCCAAGTCACTTAGGTTATCAGTTGTAAGCTTTCTAAAATAGCCTGTTTTTAAAACTACCATTGAAAAAGTTACATTATTAAATATTTGATGTGTTGGGTCAAAAAATGTTATGGCCCTCAGCTTTTGAAAGTTCTAATTATTTTAAGTAAATCGACTACTTAAACTGATCTGTCCTATTCATAATACCTGTAAGAGCTTGTTTTATTTTAGAAGGATATTTTCACAGCAAAAAAAGAAAACAGTTTGCTTTCTTTCCCTAAGTACCTGCCTCCTTTTTTAGGCCCACTAGCAGCATTCCTGCCTGTTATTTTGAGTGTACTCAAACTTCCCATCTATGGAGGATTTTTAGGTGCTCAGTATAGAAAGCACTAAGTAGTCTAGATACCTATATCCTGGTTTTGTATGCTAAGGACCTTCCAAATACTGAGTTGGCTAAAAATCCCATATGTGTTTTTCGTAAAATAGAAGACACTTTTTTCACTAGTAATTTTATTGATTTGGATAGTTTGAGTATGTCGGCTATCTGCCACATGGTAGAATATTGATTTTTCTCAATTAATGTCTCGATTTGATCTACCTGACATGAAGCACCAGCCAGCGAGAAATCTGTAGCATAAAACTTTGCAAAGCACTTTCGACACTTTTGATCAGTCACAGCACCTTCTTCATACACAGCACAAATCTTTTTTATGTGTTTCAGTTGCGTTTTTACCTTTCTTGAAATAATAAAGCATACTATGCTGAAAGTGTTACATATCTTCTTCCACCTTCAAAATTAAAATGGCTACACAAAAATTCACCTATTTTGATAAGTTTTTTTTCAAATGCATGCTGATAGACAGCTGTCACAATACAATCTAACAAAATTGTTTCAAATGAAGTTAAAGAAAACTAAGTGCTACTAGAGCCATCTTACGGGGGAAAAAATGAACTTTTTGGCCACCCCAATAATAATAATGGCTAACATCTGTTGAGTATTTACCTCATGTTAGGCACTGTTCTAGTGTTTTCTGTTCATGGAATGGTCACCACAACCCTTGGAGGTAGATTCAATAATTTTATCATCTCTATTTCATAGATGAAGAAAATAGAGATGGTAAAATCTCTATTTAATCTTTCTTGTAGAAGGCATAGAAAGATTAAGCACAGAAAGATTAAGAAAGCTGCAGGTTTACGTGGCTAGTAAGTAGCAGAGACAAGACTCAAGCATTGGGTCTTACATACTATACCATACTGCCTCAGAATGTTAAATTGGATCCTGTTTTAGGATTAGAGGTATGGATTTTGAGAGCCAGATATCATGTCCAGCATGTTGATTTTGTTCTGGGGGCAGTTTGACTAGCTCTGTTCTCTTTGCCACTCGTGAATTTATAAGATACAAATTTTCATCACTCCATGAATAATATCTTTGACCAAGAATAGTAAGGAAGGTATGGTTTGATACTGTCTTGCTTTAGGGGAAACCGCCCTTACTTCTTTCGGAATCGTGATATTAGAACATTAGATCAAATAATAGAAAAGAAAAGAGCTTACCGAATCAAGGGGCAAAATGAAAATCAAGGACAGTCAAAAATATCCACCAATTGAGTGTTTTTGATTTGGAGACATTAACCTACTGTCTCCTGCCATTTTTTGCCTGCTCTTGCTAAATGGGACAGGGTCAGTTATTCCACAGGAATGCAGCCTATTTATTGTAAGTTATGTAAAACCTTCTAGGGGGCAGCAATGAGTAGGATATGCACTGAGTTCCTGCTATTTACTGTGACAGTTACCTCAGTAAGATCCCTTACAGAGGCAGCATTCATCAGGACATATTTTCCATTCTCTGGGCCCATCAGAGGTTGGAGTTTTAGCAAGCAGAGTTAATGGAAATTACATTATTTAGAAGAGATGGGGCGAAGGAAAGATTCTTTCTTCTACTTTATCTCTGTCAAGCCTACTCATAACTTATAGGGAGTACTTGTCTTCCGAGTTCAGAACAATGGTAACCTTGAAAGCAGGTACCAATTCACATGTCCATGATGGTATGAGAACCATTTTAAAAAGCAACATTGAAAAAATAATAATAATAAAATAAAATAAAAAACACCATTTTCAAAGTACCTTACCTCTCAGGCTTATAAAGTTGTTGCTTGTTAGAAGCTAACATCCTGATGGGGAATTAGTAGGTATCCTTAAATATTTGTACTCATTTAAAAATACTTATTTCCATCTCTCAATTGTGAACTCTTAGTCTTTTTTGCAAGTAATTTGCCCTCTCTTTAATCCTATTCTCCTTCCCTCAAATAGATGTTTTCATTAATAACCATTTCTCTTCTTTTTGTACCTCCTGTCACTTTTATAGGCTGTGTTAAAATTTTCTCCAAAATAAGGTGACTGACAAATTATTCTTACCATTTTTTAGACAAGAAATATAAGATCCTAGAAGTGAAAAGGATCAGAGTTAGTTTATAAGGAAAATAAAATCCAGAAGTTTGTATTTGAGTTATGTACAGAAATCCATTAAGCTACCCTTTCTCTGGTCTCTTTCCTAAAAGAAGAGTAGGGCACAGTGCCTGTTCATACAATAGGCATTTTCCTCACCCAAGGATATATTCATAGATTCTGAGAGAGAGAGAGAGAGAGAGAGAGAGAGAGAGAGAAGTATTGATCAGTTGCCTCCTGTATGCTCTCCAACCAGGGATCGAAACTGCAACCTAGGAATGTGCCCTGACCGGGAATCGAACCCATGACCTATTGGTACATGGGACAGTGCTCTCACCAACTGAGCCACCTGACCAGGGCCACACAATAGGCTTTAAAATATGTTTTTATGAAATAGTTTTTGTATGGGTCAATAGTTAAATTCTTTATCACTTCAAAGAACTATAATGATTGACAGGATTGACATTTTATCTTACTGTAACGAAAATGAAACATTGCAGAAATGGAATGTGGGGACTGGCTGCCTTGTAAAGAATATAAAAGGAAGGCTGGTAAACATCAGGGACATTGTAGATGGGGGTTTCTCTACTGAGTCTGGTGATTAGTTAAAATTGTAAATATCTTATTAAGGGGAAGGATAATAGGGTTAAAGAAAGGAGGAATTAGTTGCAAAAGTAGATTGAAAGTTACAAAGAAACAAATGGAAACATTTTTAAATGGGTATCAATACTAGAAATTATTTATTAATTCCTGGAGATTGAATTGGATAACTTCTGGAATCCAACTCTAAGATTCTAAGTTAATCATCCTGAGGAGAGAACTGCTTTGTGCTTTGTGTTTCTCTTTATGGCCTGATGGTTCTGCTGCTTAGAGGTCCCAAGAATTGTTTTAAAAGGCATCAGATTATCTTAGAAATACAGACATACAAGTAAATGGATCTGACTTCTGCTTCTGGTCATAATAGAATAAATTAGATTAGATTTACCCTTTCAACTTAACTAGAAAATGAGACAAAACATGAAAACAACAATTTTCAGACATTGGATGACAGTGATCCCTGAGAGAAGGGTGATGAAAGGGATGAGTCTGTGATTTCCCCAGTTTACTGGGGTGGTACATTGAGGGCAGAGAGCTGGTAAAACCTAACAGTGCCTGACAGTCTTGCTGAGAGGAGGAGACAGACTTCAGAGTTTGGGAAGGAAAAGTGGCTAAGATTCATGAGGTCAGATACTGGAGGGGAGGTTACTGTAGAGAGAGAAAGCTCCAGAGATGTGCAGAGGGCTCTCCTTGAATCTTCCGTTGAGTATCCATTTGGATATATTTGGGAAGAAACTATCAGAGACTGGGAACTGTGAGGAAAAACGAATCAGAACAAGTTTCAGAGCTAAAACAGGTGCCAAGAATAATGTTCCAACCAGCAAGAATGGAGAAGTCAAAGGGCATCTGTTGACTAGAGTCCTCAAAAGAGGATTGGGGCCAAACTGGCCCTAGAATAAAGGCTGCTCTGGACCTATGGTTAAAAAAAAAACACAAAACTTGAAACTTCCAAGTAACTTAACTATATCACAGAAGAAAACCCAACAACATTTAAAGGAATACAACAAATGCTGGTAACAAAGCTCAACAATATGAAATGCTCAGTGTCCAGCATCCAGTAAGAAATTGCCAGGCATGCAAAGTGAAAGGAAAGTGCAACTTATTACAAGGGGGGAAATTCACTAGAAATACCCAGAAATGATAAAAATGACAGATTTAACACAGAAAAGATACTAAAACAGATATTATAAACATACTCCATACATTGAGGAAGGTAAGGGAAAACAGACATTATGAGAAGGGAAATGGAAGATATAAAAAAACAAATTAAACTTGTAGAAAAATACAGTACCTGAATTAAAACATACATGATGTGGAATTAATAGATTAGACACTGCAGAAGAAAAAAAATCAATGAACTCAAAGACAGAGTAAAGGAACCATCCAGGTGAAACACAGAAAAAAAGGCGCTAAAGAAAGATTACTAGAGCATCAGTGAACTGTGGGACAATATCAGGCAATCTAAACGTGTAATTGGAGTCATAGAAGGAAAGGTGTGGTAAAAAGGCTGTCACAAGAAATTAAGAAACAATGGTGGAAAATTTTCCAAATTTGAAAATTTATAGTAACAGATCCAAGAAATTCAGCATACCCCAAGTAGAAAAAACACCACAACAAAATATATGATAATCAAATTGCTGAAAACCAGCAATAAAGAGAAAAATAATAGACTTCTGGTTAGGATGGCAGCGTAGGTAAACATGGCATGACTCCTTGTACAACCACATCAAAATTACAGCTAAAATACAGAGCAACAATTACTCAGAACCATCAGAAATCAGGTTGAATGGAAGTCTGACAACTATGGAATTAAAGAAACCACATCCATCCAGACTGGTAGGAGGGGTGGAGATGTGAAACAGGCTGGTCCCACATCTACATGTGGTGGATAAAAATTCAGGAGGGATATTTGAGGATCAAGGAGACCCAGCACCCCCGCACTAGGGTTCCAGTATGAAGAAGTCCTCATAACTTCTGGCTGCAAAAACCAGTGGGGATTGAGTGGGTAGAAGAAACTTTTGGAGACCCAAGCAGTTCCACTTAAAGAACTCACACATAGACTTACATTCACTCCCTCTGAGCTCCAGCACCAGGGTAGCAACTTGAAAGGCAGCTGTGGCATACAGGCAAGAACTGGAGGGCAGCTTTCTCCCAAATAGAAAGGCAGGCAGAGACCATTGTCCCTTTTCTGTGTCCTCCCCACACAGAGCCACAGAACTGGCAGGTGGCTGCCATATCTGAGATGCCATCAACCTGGCTAACACTGCCCTGCCCTGGAGATCCCTTGGGACTCTATCCCACAAGACTTATGGGCCCACCCAAATTGTTAACTGTGTCTTTTCCATATGAATGGCTGCTCTTGGATCATGCTTCACAATTTTCTAACTCCTCTCAAACAACCAACACCTGGTCTCAGTAAAGTACGTGGTCCCAGTCCACGTACCTCATGCTAAGTGTCTCCAGGCTGGGCACTAGCAGCAGGCAGTCAAGATTCACAGCTTGGCTTTGACTGGGAATCTCTAAGCCCAGCACAAGTAGCAGCCATGTCAGATTGCTTTATAGCCCTGGAAGGGCGGCCCCAGGCAGAACACAGGTAGGGGCTGGCCTTGGCCTGCACCACCTGGGAAAGGCCAGAGCCTGTGCACACAGTGGACAGTTACAGACCACGTTGGAGCACTACCACCCTGCCCCTGCACAACTGATCCTCCCCAGAGGGCAGAAGTTGGTTGTCAGTGATCACAGCCAGTCCTTCCAGTTGACTGGCCTGGGTAAATCCCTCCCATTGACCTGCCAGCAACAAGAAGGCTTAACTGCAAGAGGAGGGTGTACTCAGCCCACACAAAGGGCGTACCTCAAGTACCCAGCTTGGGTGATAGGAGAGGCGATGCCACTGGACCCTATAACACACCTACTACATTAGGCCACTCCATTAAGACAGGGAGTCATAACAGCCTACCTAATACATAGAAACAAACACAAGGAGGCCGCCAAAATGAGGAGACAAGGAAACATGGCCTAAATGAAAGAACAGACTAAAATTCCATAAAAACTCAACAAAAGAGAGATTAGCAGTCAGATGCAAAGTTCAAAACGTTAGTTATAAGGATGCTCAAGGAACTTAGTGAGGACCTCAGCAGCATAAAAAAGATCCAGTCAGAAACAAAGGATACACTAATTGAAATAAAGAACAATTTACAGGGCAACAACAGTAGAGTGAATGAAGCTGAAAATCAAATCAATGTTTTGGAACATAAGGAAGCAAAAACCCCAGTCAGAACAAGAAGAAAAAAGAATCCCCCCCAAGAAATGAGGATAGTGTAAGCAGCCTGTGGGACAACTTTAAGAGGTCCAACATTCGCATCATAGGGGTGCCAGAAGGAGAAGAGAAAGAGCAAGAAATTGGAAATCTACTTGAAAAAATAATGAAAGAAAACTTCCCTAATTTGGTGAAGAACATAAGACATGCAAGTCCAGGAAGCACAGAGTCCCAAACAAGATGGATACAAAGAGGCCCACTCTAAGATTTTCATAATGAAAATGCCAGAGGTTAAAGATAAAGACAGAATCTTAAAAGCAGCAAGAGAAAAGCAGTTAGTTACCTACAGGGGAGTTCCCATAAGACCATCAGCTAATTTCTCAAAAGAAACTTTGCAGGCCAGAAGTAATTGGCAAGAAATATTCAAAGTCATGAAAAGCAGGGCTCTACAACCAAGATTGTTCTACCCAGCAAGCCTATCATTTAGAATTGAAGGGCAGAGAAAGAGCTTCCCAGATAAGCAAAGACTAAAGGAGTTCATCATCACCAAACCATTATTATATGAAATGTTAAAGGGACTTATTTAAGCAAAAGAAGATCAAAACTATAAATAGTTAAATGGCAAAAAATACATATCTATCAACAGTTGAATCTAAAAACAAACTAAGCAAAGAAGAAGAATGGCGGTGGGATAATGGATACAGAGAGCATTTGACAGTGGCCAGATGGCAGGAGGGTATGGAGAAATGGGTGAACAGGTGAGGGGATTAAGAAGTACAAATAGGTGGTCACAGAATAGCTGTGGGGATGTAAAGTACAGCATAGGGAATCGAGTAGCCAAAGAGCCTATACACGTGATCCATGGGCATGAACAATAGTGTGGGGGTTGCTGGGTGGAGAGGGGGTGAAGGGAGGAAAATTGGGACAACTGTAGTAGCATAATTATTAAAATATAATTTAAAAAATAATAAAAGGAACTAGAGGAAAATAGATTATTAATATACAGAGGGACAAAGATCTTTATGAAACCATGTAAGTCAGAAGACAGTGTAGTTACGTCTTTAAGGTACTAAAGGAATTTTTAAGAAACTTGGCAACCTGGACTCTATACCCAGCAAATATCTTTCAAAAAGAAGACTATATTGTTCAGACAAACAAATGCTGAGATAACTGATCTCCAGCAGACCTGTACTATAAGAAATATTAAAGGATGTTCTTTAGGCAGAAGGAAAACAGGTAGAAAATTTAATTTATACAAAGGAATGAAGAACAGTGGAAATGCTTTCAGTTTTTAATATCTCTGAAAGACATTTGATTAGTTAAGTGCAGAATTAAACAAGGTACCGTGGGGTTCATACCATGTAGAAGTTGTTTCCAAAATGCAAAAGCATTAGACTCTTAGAATATGTTGGAATACTATATATCTAACTTTACTGGTTGGGTAAAAGACATGAGGGAAAGACTTGTAACAAATGTAGTGCAGAAAGAATTAAGGTAGTATCTACATAGCAGACTGTAATGACTTGAATAACACAGCTACAGGAAGACTAGTTGCCTATTTTGTAAAGTCTCATCTTTGAAAGAAAAGAGATGTCTTAGCTATTAAGCTTAGCTATACAGCTAATTCATAGTAGCCTTGTGTATACAGAAAGAATTCTTCCTTGATAGCAGAGAAGTAAGATGACTTTAGAAGGGATGTACATATCTGTCCAGAAGGTATCTAGCCATGTACAATGAAAAAATAGAGGCATTATTGAAGAAGATACAAGATACAAGAAGCAGTGTACATAGGACAATGACACCTCAGTCCCTGTCAAAGGAGGCACCTTGGGACCTCACACAGTTCTCCCAATAGCCATCAGCTGCCTAAATCTCATCGATGGTCTGAAGTCTCTTCCCTTTCAAAGGTGATTCTACTTTTGGGAAAAGCCAAAAGTCACAAGGTATCATATCTGGGCTATATGGGGGCTGAGTCACCTGGGTGATTTGATGTTTCACCAAAACACTGCATGAGACATGATGCATGAACGGGCATGTTGTTGTGCTGAAGCTGCCATTCACCAGTTGCCCATAGCTGTGGCCTTCTGAAACACCGGAATAGTTTTTGTGGAGGAATGTTCAAGCTTAATGCAAATTTTGATGCAGTTTCATTGCTCTACTCCCTCAGTCATTTTGAATGCAACAGCCACACAGTACATATGCTCACTCAATGGCAGCTACTGCCCCCACTGACTAATACAGTGAAATAGTCATTGTTCACACATGTTTATTCCAGTCTACTCCTTGGCTGCCAGGTTACATCAATGTCATGCAAACCATTTTATTATATAAACAATGGCTGGACTTTTTCCAGACAGGCCTCATATGTCAAGGTCACCTGATTTTTACTGCAGAAATGGGGTCCAGAATCAGAGCACATAACTTTTTGTCTAGCATTCTGACTTTCAGAACACAAATCTTTGATGGAAATGGGGAATTGGTAGTGGTCATAGCTTTCTAATTGTTTCCAAGAAAGAGATAAATTTAGGTGATACTTAGTAAAGAGAGGAGACAGCTTGCAAAACATTAATTGCATTGAAACAAACCTAACACAGGTAATAAATTTTCCTTAGGGAATAAAAATTGATTGCATAAGAAGGGGAAAAACTAGGCAAAATTAGATAACTTAGTTAAGGAAATATGTTGGGTCTACCATATACTGTGCACTCTTTCTTGTGGAATAAAATGATCAGAATGGAAGTTTTAGTGTTTCTAACATGAGTCATTGACAGTTTCCACATCATTAAAGTGTTTCTTAATAGAACTAGTCCTTTTAATTAACCAGAGATTCATGTGGGATAACGCAGAATTGTAATTAACAGTTGTCATGACTCCATAAAAATAGGCATTACCTGCTTGTCTTTCTCTGAAACTTCAGCAGTAATTCTAATAATTTTTGCTTAAATTTGCGTGTGAAAAAAATTCTGCGTACATGTTCACAGAGAGGGATGCAATACACATTACTTTCCTGAAGTCTGCTGTTTTGGTTTTTATATTATTAGGTTAAATCTTAGAAGTGAGTGACCTTCTGGCTCATGATATTCAAGTGCTGCTGCTTGGTTATTCTTTTGGGCTTTGTGGTTAGCTAGAATAGATTTAATTTAGAAATCAGAATGGAAGATCAAAATAAAAAAATCTAAAGAGGTAAAATAGGGAAAACAGCTTTGTTTTCCCTAAAATTATACTGGTCTCTGCTCAGGAGCACCATCATGCCCAAGACTCCAAGAACATTTTTTTTCCTAAGCCAATTAGTATGGTTCAGGGTGTAAAATTGGGAAGGGTTAAAAGTGAAGACTACTTACTGAGATGTTTTACTTCTAAATGCATGAGAAAACAATGGCTTGGCTGGTTTACGGGGTAAGAAGGAGATACAAATAGTAGTGGCCATTTATGTCATTGTGGTAACATACAGGAAAAGGATTGAGTCCTTAGTTTGAAAACATTGTAGGCTTTTCTTTTAAAGAGAAGCTTTGTTTCAGCTTCAGCCTGGCAGCTCTTCAAATAAAATCACAAAGGAATAAGACACTATAAACAGCCGTCCTGCCCCCAAACGGGGCTGCATAGACAAGCAGGCGCTCATGGCCAAGGCTGTGAAGGCAGCAGGAGCCGCAGCGAGCAAACAGAGGCAAGCGTGGGTTCCAGAGAGTGACAAGTGGACTAACACCCGTGGTCACGCTCAGGTGCTGATATATTGGCAAGACAAACCAGCCCTGTGCCTAATTTGCTACTTTTAGCTCCCTATTTCTGAGGGAGCTCAAAGTCTTCTGGAGCTGAGTCGTGTGTGCAGGAAGGCTCTTGCCGTGGGAGGGGAGGGACCGTTGCCTTCATAAAATACAAGCAAACCCTCTGACACATCACTGCTCGGTTTTCATCTGAAGCACTGTGATCCCTTCTCTCATTTCTTTTTCCTTAATCTTCAGCCCTCCTCTGTGAGATGGCATGTAGGATTCTTTTTGTTCTCTAATTCTTAGCTTTTTTTTTTTTTTTTTTAATGTAATTGTGTCTTGTCTGAACTATGGCAATTTTCCCATTTGGACAGAGTAATAGCTAAAAAACTGAGGAGAGAAACTTGGATCTAAATTCTGCCTCAGGTGTCAGATTATACATTCTCAGCTAATGGGAGGGAACATTAAGGACACCACACTCCCTCCTACTGGGATACAGGGGAAACGAAAAAAACCCACATTACTTCTTAGAGCTGATTAATAAGCTGACTTTGGAGGAGGCCATTTCCCTCTCCGTGGAGAAACGTGTTGGAGGCAGAGCTGAAGCATGGAAGAAGGCTCCTTATGGGTATGCTGACTGCTAGGTCTCTCCTGTTCACCTGGGCCGGTCTCTAGCTTTATAGTTGACTCTTACAAAGTAAAAATAAAAATAAACCAAACAAGTCTGGCTAAGTCTAGCTAAACTTCATTGGTCTGAGAACTCTTTCCTTGTAAAAACTGGACTAGTCGTGTGTATATGGTGTTCATTTATGTCATCCTTTTTTACTTCAGAGTAATTATCCCAAAGGTCATAATTACTTTTATGGGAAAAGATATCCTCAGGAAGAGATATCTTTGTGGCTGTCATGTGCTTGACTGTCCTTACCCTCTGCCTGATTCCTTCCACCTTTCCCTTGAGTCCTTACTGCCTGTTAAAATATATAATTTGTCTGCCCCATGGAAGATTGGGCTTTGAGTGACTGGCAGGTATCTGCCTGTTCACTTCAACCCCTGGACTGAAGAAGGGTTTAGCCTCATAACATGGCTAATACTGTGGGGTGGGTAGAATACCAGAGGACTCAATGGCCTTGCTGTGACTTTCTCTCACTGCGTAATGTAGTTTACAGCCTGGAAATGTGTGCTTGCTGGGCAGACCCTCCTGTATTCCTGGCTGCCTTCATTCCTAGAAGTATTAGCACCATTATCCTTGGGGGCAGAGTTAGATTGGAAACTAGATTGAGAAATCTGTAATCCTGATTGTGTCTTGATCACTATCATTATTTAAAATAACTGAATTCTAGTTATCTGTTGGGCATCACACTAGATAGAGAATTAGCCACAGTCTGAGTCCTGGGCCTGCTGGGCCTATTGCTCAGTCTTCAGAGATGCAGACAGAACAGTGTCTGTCTTCAACCCTAGCCTCCCCTCCCCACCTTGTTCTGCCTCATGGCAAGTGTGGTTTCCCTGCAACTGCCTAGGCATCCCCATCTATAGGCCCTTTCTCTAGTCTAGACCATGCTCTGGTGTATTCCTGGCAGTGGTCCCTGCTGCCTGCCGGGTATGTAGTTGCCTACTGTTGGGCAGTAGCTCATTGCTCTGGCATCCTAATGTGTAAATATTTGTCAAAGGCCGGGGGCATTTTCCCATTCCCCAAAAAGCATTCTGAAAAATGTGCCTGTTTTCTTAGTCATATTTCCAAGCTGTGGATCAGTTAGCCCATTCATTCCCTGCAGTTGACAGACACTGGCCTGGCCTCATCTGACCACATAAAGTAAGGATGCAGTAACTTCCGGCCCAGTAACTTTCAGACCTCAGCACCAAGGAGTCCTGGACCTAAAGGACCCATAGACAGCATAGTCACTATTAGAGAACATATTCCTTCATTAACAGAAAAAGTCACTTATCTCCTATATCAAGCATTTTAATTTCTTTCACTTACACTTGACATTGAAGTCATAAATGGAATCAACAAAAATGAGAAAGCTGACTATATAGATTCTGGGGGTAATTTTAATCTTCATGTCTGTGACTTTACTTTCAGGTCTCGTGTTATGTAGGTTTTTGTACTACATTCAAGTGTGTCTCTATAAAAGGTGACATAGCTGAGCTACTGTCAGTTTATAGGTGTTTTGTCCAGTATAATTGATGACTTACCCTGTCACTCAAGTCTGCTTGAAACCGAAGCAATTTGCCTCTGCAAGACAGCTTATTGGGCTAAAAGGCAGTCTTTATCATTGAAGCAGAGTTTTCTATCTTTGGGTAAAACCAGGTGACCCACATATAAGAACTGAACTCTTGGTCTTAGTCTTTTAACATTAGACTGTAACTAACCTCAAGATTTATTTAAATTGTTCACAAAGCCCCAGAAGGTTAAAGTTACTACTAATGTACTTCATTAAACTGCTTGTCCTGCTTCATTTGTTTTCCTCTAAGTCTCACTTTCAAGGATCTCTTCCTCCTCGTTCTGCAGTCTTTTAAACTAGTCCTCAGTCTTCTGGCCAGCATCTGTATCCCTACCCCATCATATATATCATCTCAGCTTTTTGTTTTCACTAGTTACGACCGTTTCAGTTCTCTTCCCTTCTAGTCAGAGTTCCATGCAGGAACGTGAGGCTGTGGGTGTTAGAGGCTGAGATGAATGATTAAGGAACAGCAGCATACGCTGTACCATACAGCAACTGCTTTTCTTCATGTGACACAACTGTTATGAAAGACCTGCCTGTCTATTTTAATGCATATAATTTCTTTCCACAGATCATCAATTTCTACATGAATATGCTGATGGAGCGAAGTAAAGAGAAGGGATTGCCAAGTGTACATGCATTTAATACCTTTTTTTTCACTAAGTTAAAAACAGCTGGTTACCAGGCTGTGAAACGCTGGACAAAGAAAGTGGATGTATTTTCTGTTGACATTCTTCTGGTACCCATTCACCTGGGAGTGCACTGGTGTCTTGCTGTGAGTACCCTTTAGTTTTTTATAAAATTTAAAAGAAATTTGTGTAATTATAGAATACACAGAGTAGTGAGTATGAGTTCTACATCTTCACTTGGTGATTGAAAGAAGAGTAGGGTTTATTTGGCCAAAAATCAGATAGATCAATACTTAGAACTTTTAAGAAAGCTGTGGAATTTCCTTTTCTGGAAATATTTAAAAAGGACTTACAAGTCTAAGGAGCCTCAGGCAAAGCATGGGGAGAAAAAGTGACTTTTCTTATTTTCACACTGCCATCCTCTCTGTTACGCAGAGCAGTTCAGTAATTCCTGTGCTGGGTCTGTCTCTTCAGGCTCTCTGTTCCATCTTTCAAAACCTACATGTGTCTTCAAGGTACTTCCCCAAACAAAAACAATTCCCTCCTTTAGAGGGATTTCTACAGAGGACTTTTTAGTTAGATCCCTTATTTCTTTCACTTCTACTTGGAAAGATGATGCTTGGCAATTTTGGAATTATTTTTAAGAACATCAATAAACCACAAGGCAGGAGAATCAAAGTAAAACTTTAGCTCAGCTTATCAAAACTTGCATAAAAAGTGACTTCTTAATGATGCTGCCAATTCAGATCCTGTGACTATTACTTTCTCCCTAATCATGACTTTCTTTGCATACTTAGTAACTTAATATTTTTTATGACTCTGAGAACATGGATATATTAGCTTAAAGTATTAATGAAAGTATAGGAGTTGTTTCACATACTATTGTGAATTACATTTTGAAAAGCATAAAGCCAAAAGAAATTCTCCAGGTGAATAAACAACATCCAGAATCTATTACTATCTTTCTGAAACTGTGGAAGTAATCTCAGTCAGTTTACATTCTTTGGAGAACATGTTGTGTCTTCACTGTTGCCCACATTATAGGTGGGGACCCTGAATACAGAAGAAGGTTTTAGGGCAATTAATGGGGCCACCAGTTGATCAGCCCCCACTATAGTTCTATGTAAATAATCCCCCTGTTCTCTGTCTTCAGATTAAGCGTGGCATGATGCAAAGTATCAGTTAATCAAACTTGTTACAATTTCGCAGGCAATCTGGCAAAAGATTTCAGGGAAGGAAAAGCTGAGAAACCAGTCTTCTTCACATCATCAACAGTTTGTTTGTTTGTTTGTATTCCTAGGTTGTAGACTTCAGAAAGAAGAGTATCACCTATTACGACTCTATGGGCGGGGTAAACACCGACGCCTGCAGGATCCTCTTGTAAGTAAGGAGTTGAGAACAGAAGAGTTTAGTGTCGGTGTATATGGTTTTCCAGCTGTTGAACTCAGCTCTTTTGTGCCTTCAGTGGACTGATTAATAAAGGAGATTTTCATGTTAAGTAAGACTGGATATTTTATGTCTAAGTAAGTAAAGTTTAATGATAATGTGATAATACCAAATAATATGCCCTAATGCGAACAATTACTGTCCTAGTACACTAAAATATAGTGGGTATAAACATCAATGCAGAAACTACTTAGAAATCATCTAACCCAGCTTCCTAATTTTTCAGATGAAGATACCAAGACCCACAGGGTGATTTTGATTTGCCCAGATCCTATCAGTTAGTGGCTTACCTGTGAACCAGAATGCAAATCTCTTCATACCTCATCTGTTTCTCTTTCCAAAATGCTTATCCCTTGCTATACCATACTGGTGGGTAGGTTCCAGAATGGTGAGCAGTTTGCACTTATGAAGAGCACTGTATGAGGCATGCACTTGACAAATTGTTAATTTGGACTGCATTTTTACACAGGAGACTCAAGACTAAAAATAGTAAATAAGTAGTTCAGCATTGCTAGAGGAACATTCTTCTTCCATTAGATTGATTTCTAAGGGACCATATAAACCAAGGAAAAGAATGAAAACTTGTTCTTCAGGAGGAACAGTAGGTAGAAGGAACCTGGGTGTCAGAGGCAGAGACCACGTGTCTTTTGGGTTGACCTGTGGCGGGCGTGAGCTGCGGACGTTCGGAAGAGGCCCAGCAGTGTACGGATGCCCCAGCCAGCATTATATACTCTGTTCCTCGAAAGCGCCCATGAAAACTCTTCCTAAGGATTGTCAGCACCACTCTTTGGGTGGCAGCGGTTGTCAGAATTCTCCACAGCTCAGCTCATTCTCTCCCAATATCTTTAGGCAATACCTAAAGCAAGAAAGCATTGACAAGAAAAGGAAAGAGTTTGACACCAATGGCTGGCAGCTCTGCAGCAAGAAAAGCCAGGTACATTTTATCTTGATGGGATAAAAATTCCTGACATTAGGGTCGTTGACAAAAAAGGGTTTAACTGCTTGATTCCCAGGGACCTTCTCCATCTTAGTGTCTAGCCTGACTTTGGCTTGGTGGGTTCCTTGGCGAAGATGGCGTAAGCTGTGGGAAAACTGGTCATGTGTTTCTTACGTAAAGCTAGGTTTTCTAAATGCCCAGCTGTTTTGCTAAGCATTTCACTCCTGCAGGACATGTTTGCTGATTGCTTGGCCTTTGTGGGAGGGAGTAGCTTTTACACTCTTAGGTGCTGTGGAAATCTAAGATAGTTGCCTGTGCAGTTAAGGTGAAGGACACAGGCATAATCTCCCATAATCTCCCCAAAAAGCTGTATTTTTTCTCTAAGCCGGTGTTGTTCTGAGTGGGAACAAGGGGCATTTCTTCAAAATTCAGAGAAACCTGTAAAATCTATATCCTTTGGTTCTTATTTATAATCTAATAAGAAGGAAGGAATCTTGGGAAGGTGTCACCTTTTCGTTGTTTTTGGTCTTTCAGGAAATTCCACAGCAGATGAATGGAAGTGATTGTGGGATGTTCGCCTGCAAATACGCTGACTGCATTACCAAAGACAGACCGATCAACTTCACACAGGTGGGCTGAGGCTTCAGGAGGGAGGGGGCTCTGTGTCTACCCTGTCTCAGGTGCCCAATAGGCATTTTTCTTGGTTTTGCTTAGAGAGCTCTGTTTTGTCCTGTAGCTTGTAACACTGGTGGTTTCTGCCTGCCACATCACAAGAAGAAGAAAGATAATAATAGGCCATGTCCTGGGTTCCCATATGTCACATGTTAAAGTCAAGGAGTTCTGGTCAGTAGAAGAGCCTTCTTTTCTGCCCATCACACCCTATGAGAAACAGAGAACTGGAACCAGAGCATGTTTTCTTCAGTTTCCCTTTATTTGGTTAGCAGTCAGGTTTGGTAGCCTTAACTAATTCTTTACTTCTGTTTGAATATAATGGCTTTATTGGATTTTTCCGCCATAGTCCTCTGGTGGAACTGACTCTTGCAGTTTCCATAACTCTTCCTCTAAAAAGTGACTCCTAGAATTCAGGCCTCCGATCTTGCATCATCTCACGATTTCAGTGTAGAGGACTTGATAGACATCGTTCTCAAGATTCTTGGAGACATTTTGGTATAGCCTGGGGCTGCCTGCCAATGCCCAGTAAAACTTCTAAGGCCACAACAGTGGAAAAGAGCAGTAGAGATGGCAATAGAAAAAAGCAATGGAAAGGAAAAAAAATCACATGTAATCAGGAATGAGAAATTTGAAAGACCAGAACTGCAACTGAGACTTTTAGTTGAAAACCTCAAGGAGGAAAGGAGTATGGGGAAAGGAATATTAGGTCTGGACAAAAGAAATGAAAATTATGCCCTGGCTGGTATAGCTCAGTGGAACGAGTGCCTCCCTGCAAACCAAAGGGTCGCTGGTTCGATTTCCCAGTCAGGCTATATGGCTGGGTTGTGGGCCAGGTCCCCAGTGCGGGGCACATGAGAGGCAACCACACATTGATATTTCTCTCCCTCTCTTTCTCCCTCCCTTCCTGTCTCTCTAAAAATAAATAAATAAAATCTTCTTTAAAAAGAAAAAAAAAAGAAAATTAAGGGTGTCTCTGTGTCCCTACAGCAACACATGCCATACTTCCGGAAGCGGATGGTCTGGGAGATCCTCCACCGGAAGCTCTTGTGAAGACTGTCTCAGCAGACATTGACATTGTAGGGGACCTGCTCTCTGTTGTCTGCAGCCAGAGACGGTGGAAACAGCTGCTCCCAACCCTCTGTTCTTATAAAGCCCTTGATCCTGGACCAGGCCCTGGCGAGATGCATTCACAAGCACATCTGCCTTTCCTTTTGTATCTCAGATACTATTTTTGCAAGAAACTTTGGTGCTGTGAAAGGGGTGAAGGACATCCCTAAGCTGAAGAGAGAGACTGCTTTTCACTTCTTCAGTTCTGCCATCTTGTTTTCAAAGGGCACCAGCCTCACTCAGTCCCTAATTAAGGGGGCTGAGAGAAGCTTGGAAAGACTCTTGGTTTCATATAAAACTCTTGTTGTTAGGCCTTACTAAGAGGTTGCAAAAGGGCATGGGCAAAAAAGTTAGGGATAAAAACCACCAGCATACACACGCACATGTACACACACACATGATTTTCAAGGTGTTTTGTCAGGAAAGTGACTATAAACCGGACTTTGGGGCATGTGCGTAAGTCCCTCCTCTAGGACTTTTCCTATTTATATGCCCCTTGGTGAAATCTGTCTGCTAGAAAAGGCTGTTTTATCATCTGTAGCTTCCTCCCATCCTGAGGCGCAACATATGAGCCCTGGGTGGACCCCAAAGTCCCAGGCAGTCCTTTCCTTAAAAGCAGGGGTTTGCATGTGCTCACAACACATGATACGGGGAAGACCCACCCAGGGAGCGGTCTAGTGGAGCGACAAGGCACCACTTTCACTGCCGCCTACTTCTGACCAAGAAGAAGGACCTCAGTCTTTAGCATAAAATTCCAGCATTGGATGAATGCAAGTCTAGTTTGGTCTGTGGCTAGTTAGTTTAAATATGTTTCTAACCACAGAGAATTTAATATATATATATATTTCACAGGGATTTTTTTTTAAGGCTGAATGTGCTCACCATTTCAGCCTGTAGATTTATTTTGATTTTCCAAATTTAGCTCCAGCACTCACAGATCCCAGCCCCTGTGTGCAGGGTGTTGGGGACTTCCTAACAGAATATTTTGGGACCTGGGTGAACTTTGGCTTAGGGATAAATGTTACAGAGGCAGGTGAGATTTTCAACTGGAAAACGGGTGGAATTTGGACTGATGAACTTGAGATTAAAAAACCGCTACTCCTTTTGTTCTTTTTAAGCATCTCCCCCACCCTCTGAGCGTTCCTCAGGCTAGATAGTAAAATGATCCAATGCCAGTGTCATTTTTGTACTTAAGTTCCAAAGTAGGAACATTTTATACTTTTTTCTGTATTGTAATAGGTAGTTTTGTATGAAATCTTTTCTCCTCTTCCCTTGTACCCCATCTCTTCAGCATTGTGCTTTCTCCCTGGGCTCATTTGAAAATTTTACTCTGTTTTATATCAGCCTGTTTAGTACATTTTTCTATGTTTTACCACAGGTTACAGTTTGAAAAGAAAACTATTTTTTTTAATATTCCATTGTTAACGATGTTCCTGTTGCCACTCCAGCAACTAGATGTCCTGCCCTGTTCATAACTGCCTGCCTCGGGGGCACCACCTTCCGTTTGTTTTCTTTCTGTTTTTAAATTTTATTTTATTTTATTTTATTTTTTTTGGTGTTTTCTATAGGAAATAAATAGCTTCCTATATATGAGTTGCTGGGACCTTTCAGATTCTCTTTTAAAAAGGAATGATATTCAGCCTCATTGTAGGACTCCCGAACATTCACTCCCAGTACTTAATGTATTTAAGTGACAGCTTGAAAGGTGATAATATGGTATAGATTTGGACTGTGAATCAAAAGACCTGAGTTGTTCAGGCTCTTGCTGTTGTGTGAGGGACTCAGGACCAGGTAGTTTCTGTATTTATTGTTTGTTTGTTTAGATAACATCTGTTTTACCTCCCTCACAGACTTTGTACAGACCAAAGCAACAAATATTATTGCCATGTATAGCAGAAAATGAAACATGCAACAAAAGCACTTTGAAAAATACATAAGGAGTTGTTGGGCCTGTCTGATCCATGCAGTTTTTACACAGGCAGGAGTCAGTGACCCTGAGACCGCCCTTCACCGTGGGAGCGAGCCATGCTGAGACCTAGGTTGTAGCCTAGCTGGCCCGCTTTGTTAGAGCGGGCCATTCTTTCTAGAGGGCTAGCCAGCAAGGGCAGGACCAGCACCTGGACATTTAGTTTCGCCTTCGTTTAAGGGTGGGCTTTAATGACGGGGCCAGGGGTGGAGGGAGAAGACATTCCTGTATTCCATGGCCAAGGGCATGTTTCCAGTATCTTGTTGAGGCTGCTTTAACATAAATAAGCCTATTGCTTTCCTTCTCACCTATTTCACTCTCTCCCCTGTGCTCAGTGCTCATAGTCACCTACCCTAAAAAATGAGTACTTGAGGGATGAGATGCCCTACATGCCAGATGTAGAGCCTTCACCAGAAGCCAGCCCAGCAGTCACTCCCAGACCCTGTGCAGGGCAAGTCAGACCACTCCTGCCCATTTGAAAGAATGTGGTCTGAGGCCCGGGGGTTAGCTCCACCCTTTTGTCATCTGGGACTCACCGTTGGTCCTGGGAGTCCTGTTTAGGGTAGAACGTAAGTGCTTTCTCCTCAAGCCTGGGGACTGTATAAATGGACTTTTCTATATATGAAGTGCTTCATATTTCTCTGTAATAGCAACTTCTCTCTTCTTTAGCCCCTGTAATCACACTGTCGCTAGCAATATTAGCCCCCAGTTTTAGTGACCTTGGGGTGGAAACATCTGAGAGACCACTTCCAGCAACCCCACCCCATGGCCTGTCCATCACCATCTGGTTTTACATGCCCATAAAAGGCTGTAGTGGGTAGAGAGGGTAGAGGGTTCGTGTAACAGTCCCAACATTTTTAAGGTCTCAACCTCTGGTCCTCTGCGATCCCTTCAGCTCTCAAATACCTCTTGCCAGATTGACAGAGATGACTGACACCTGGGCCTTGTCTTCTCCCTTGCTGCCCCTGGATGGGCCAAGGTGAAGTGGCATCTGATGCTCTCACCTGGTGATGTCACATACCCAAGAGTTGGAAAAGGAGGTGAAAGGCTGTGAGGCCCTGTTGTTGACTCAAACGGGGTACATGCTGAGCTCATGACACAGTTGCCATATTTCCCTAGGACCATCTATCAGGAGCTTCAAATTCATCCTAAAATTTTGGAAGAGATAAGTAAGGCCCAGCCCAGTTCCTTCCATACAGTCCAGGGCCTTATTTCAGCTGTGCTGAATGCTAACATCAGCTCTATTAAGAGCCAGTAACCACCATTCCAAGCCTTGGAGGTGGGGAAGGACGTAAAGACAGGGTCATGCTGGTCAACCATCAAGATAAGAATGAGCTTGCATATGCATTCCCTGCGGGTTAGAAAAGAGAAACTAGGGTACTTGGAGCTAGAAGATAAACCTTGAAGAAATATTAATGTGAGCTGCCTCTCTGGCCTGTTAGGGATAGGGTGGGGATAATCCCAGCTGTGAGAGTTTGGGTCAGATGTCTAGGGTCTTGTCAAAGTCTGAGATTCTGAAATGTTGGCGAGGGCCACCATGCTACTTGGAATAGAAATCAGTCAAGGCAAATATTCAAAGTTAGAGTTATAGGGCCAATGTTATCATCAGCTTGGTCTTACAGTTAAGGCCCAGGTTAGTCTTACCCTAATGGGACCGATCATAGCTGCCAACTTTATGCTCAGCGGAGGAGTAGCCATCCACTGCTTGGCTTCTGAAGATTGTCCTTCCACCCTCCACAGAACACAAGTGCTCGGAGGGAGAGGTGTGTGCCCGAGGAGCACAGCCTTCATTCTGCTGGGCGCCCTCATTCAATTAATTGCTCTTCTCTTCCTTTCACAAACACCCACAGGCACACGCACCCAAACCCCATCTCTTCGAAGCCTCTGTTGATCACAGTAACCTAACATCTCTTATCTGGACGTCTGTGGCCCTTACAATATGAAAGTAGTGTAACGCCACATGGCACTTGTACTGTAATCTGCCTTCTACATCAGGAATGGGCTGAGACATGTTGCCACTGATGGCAGGTCTCAATGATCTGGTGCTTCCTTCCCAAGCCAGGAGTGTAAGCTGTCTCTCTGGCCTGCCAGGGAGGAGTTGAGGGAAATCCAACTCCACATTTATTTAGAAAGACAGTACTGTGGGACTTGGGGGAAGAAGGGCCACTCGTGCAGACTGCAGTGAGGTGGCACCTCCTTTGTGGGCCCCAACAGTTCATCTCTGGTCCCAAACCTAACGCCCCACTCTGCCCCTAGCTAAAGCTCCTTGTCCGGCCATTCAGCGTGCCAGTTGGAGGTCTCAGCTTCTATCCCAAAGGGCTCGTGAAGAATTTCTTCCTAACCACATGTATTCCTATTATGTACAGTGTTCCCCATCTTTTTTAATTTCCAGTGATACTGCACATCACTTATAATTGAGATTGTGGGTCCCTTTCTGTCTGCCTTGTCCTTTAAGTGCACTGTTGTACAGGCTGCCTGGACCGAGTCTATTAGCCAGAGCTAAGTTCCTGGAGGGCATTTGCCTTATACTTTGGGGGAGCCCATTACATTAGGTTTAAGCATGTTAATAAACATGCATTTAAACACCGACCTTAGGGACCCTGAAGGGTGGAATGAAGAGATGGTTTGACCCAGGAAATAAAAGCCTTAAGGACCTTGTAGTCTTTGGGAGTCCAGGAAGACACCAAACAATGAACGTTCTCGAGAAGGCAGACTCCTAGGCCCATGGTCCACGGTGAAGATGGATGAGGGTGATGGAGAAGCAGAGGCAGAGATGAGTTAGGGATGGTGTTGGCTTTATCTGCATGTGCGTGTGCATGTGTGTATGTGTGTGTGTGAGAGAGAGAGAGACTCCCTCATTTTTAAAGGTGGTTTATTTAAAATAAATTATGTGGATTTTGCTTTCTTGCTTTGACTGGAAACTCCCGGGTAAAAAAGACTCGATGGTGTTTGTCTCTCTAAGACTGTCTGTCTGTCTCTTCGACTGTTGGTTCTGTCCCTGCCTGTGTCTGTGTCTCCTGATCCAAGCTGAACCAGTGACTGGACCCTCAGTGTGGTCTGGATTCCTGAGTCCACCCCTTAACCAGGAGTCTGAATACTGCTCATTCATTCATTTCATTCCACATACCTGGAATTGAATCCTGAACGCAAATAACATGCAAATCTGTGGCTCTCTGGCGCTTTTTAAAACTGGGTCTGTCTGTGGAGCTGGCCAGGGGGCCCTCCTGAGCCAAACACAGCAGTCAAGACTGAACCCACCCTGCTCACAGCATCCCTTGTCTCCTCGCCCCTGTCCTGCACCCCTTCTTACAATCCCACCTCAAAGAAATGCTCCCTCTGCGCCACCTGTAAAGCTCACACTCCGAAGAATAAGTCATAAGAAAGCACAACTTCTGAAAAGTCTCCCAACTAAGCTGGTGAAACGGTTTTATCTGTATTAGAAGAGTCCCTTGTAGTCTCCAGGACATCCCTGAGTTCTAACATTTTTCTAGGCATGGTTAAGATGTTCCAGCCATCTGAAAGTGGTTAGAGTGAGGAGGAAAAACTTCTAGCCACCCTGGGCCTGCACGTCTGGGAGAGAACGCCCTCACAGTGGGGACCCGAGCCTGGCTGTGAGTCTGAGTCGGAGGCAGCCCTTGTCCCCAGCTGCTCCCCAAGTGCCTTGTCTGGCCTTAGGTACTGTGGAAGTCATAAAGGCAGATGGGGTGGGTGGGGTTCGTCTTCCTTAAGGAACTTGTGTTGTAGACACTCTTCTTGAACCCCAGGAAATACATGTTTTGCTTCCTTGTGTACCTGTGCCCCATCTCCTATCAGCGGTTCACTGGTCAATTTTCTCTGCCTACAATGGCCTAGGAGACCCTGCACAGTCACCCTGGACCCCTTCATCCCCACCCCGTCCCCACCCCCTCCTCCTGCCACCTCTCCAACACCCTCCCTTACCACCGTACCCTGGTCTCAGCCACACAGGCCTTCTTAGGTGTTTGTCTAACAAACCAGGCTTGCTTCCACTTCACCGCCCTTCTACTCACTGCTTCCTGGGTCTGCAGGGCTTTTCCCTGGATGCCCTCCTGACTCAGTCCCTCACTTCCTCCAGGCTCCAGTGGAATGCCATCCCCACACCCAATTCTTGCACTCCCTGGCTCTCTTACCTTCATTTTTTCTCCGTTGCATTTACTATCTGACTATATGATTTACTCATTTGTTTTGTCTATCTCTCACTAAAATGTCTGTTCTGTTCATGCTGCCTCCCAGGCGCCTAGGACTGTGGGAGAACTGTGGGAGTGAATGAATTCCTGTTATTCAGCGGCTCTGAGCTGTGCTTCCCTTCCACTTTGATAGCCCCCACCCGCCTTTTCTCATCCTCCCTTCCTCGTGTCTGGTTCAGGGTTTCCTCCCCAGGGTCTCTGGCGTCAAATTCATCATCCACCTAGCAGTAAGTCTTCTCCCAGTAAGTTTAATGATAAGAGTGAGCATTGTTTGAGGCCCCGGCCCCAGCCTTGTGCACCGTGCACTTTATGTATACATCATGCACATAATCCTCACATGTGTATTATTATCCCTGCTTCTCAGATGAGAAAACAGGTAGCACAGAGATCGGATAGCTTGCCCGAAGTCTCACTGATTGTCAGTGACAGAAATGGGGACCTCAAGCCAAGAGCATATGCCTCCAAAGCCTTTAAAAGGCTTTGTCCTGGTGCTTCACACAGCCAGCGTTTTTCACGTCAGCAGGCAAGTGTCTGTCTGCCCTCCAGGTCATGGAGCTACCAGGTGAAACCAGAGAAGAGAACCTCTGCTGAGTCACCAAGTCCTATCCTCCATCTTTCTCTCCTGAGCAGGATTGAGGACCTTACTTGTCTCGTCACCTTAGTTCAGAAGGTCCAGGGGAAGTGCAGAGTCCCTCTGCCTTTGAGTTCGTTTCCTCTCGGCTTCTCCAGAAAGGGGTGTCAGGAACTCCCTTCACCGCTTCCCCGACAACCCCTCCCTCCAGCTGTCCTTTTGTGGCCTCCCACTCTCCTCCCCAGGCCTAGGCTGCCCACATTAGCAAAACTTCCTTTGAGGCCTCTGGTTCTAACCCGGAAAGGGGAAGGGCTAAGGTTTGGGAGGATGGGGAGCGTGGAGACTCTGAGCAGGTCCGGGCCATCCCCCAGGGTTTCAGGGATCGAGGGTGTGTGGGTGTAGGGACGGTGAAGACAGTGCTGGTGCCCTGCAGTGTTCGATTGTAGCTTTTCACTTCTGGGTCTCATGCTCTGTCCCCTCAGTATGCAGCTCCCTTTGCCGCTCCATTCTGGCTGCTTTGAGAATCTCAGGAATGCACAGCCCTGTGCCCTCCCGCTCCCCCTCCCACCTGCGTACCCAGAGCCCCTGGGGAGGTGCAACTGGATTCCTGCTAGAGGGGAAGGGAAGTGGGGAGGGGTCCCTCTCTCTTACTGGAAAAGAAGACACACAGCCTCAAGCCTCCCACCTTCACTCTCATTTCTTCCCCCAAATCAGTCTGCCACTTTCAGCTTCCTCTTAAATAGATGGCCTTTCCCACCCTCACTGAGGGCCTTTGATGGTAATTACTCTTAATTGTTTTCCCTGGGCTCTCAATGACCTTCCTTGCCTGCTCTGAGCCAACAGTTCTGTGTCTGCTTAGGAAATGGACTGACTCAGAGGAGAAGCAAACCCTTCGGGCCTCCAAACACAGGCTTTCCAGGTCTAACTCAGCTTTGCTCATGGATGAGCTTTAACGGAAGGCTCCCTCTGGGACTCCTGACGCAGACTGCACGGGGAATAGTGATCAAACTTCAGGAGCACTCCCCAGCAGCAGGGCCCCTCGGGAGCCCCAAGCATTTCAATCCATGAAGGTCTCAGCACCAGAAAATGTCTATTGGGTTTGGCCTGGGGGACAGGACTCCTAACTGGGATCTCTGAACCCCATAGTTCTGTCCGGACCTGGCGGTGTGGAGCTTCCTATTGTATTACCAAGCCCTCTCCCTCTGCACCAGAAGAATGGCCTCCACACACCAAACCTCCCCAAGCGCCACACATCATCCTTTGCCCTGGACGATCAATGGGGTGAAGGGGACTTTGCCAGAGCTTGAGACCATTAGCTACACACACAGCTTTGTGTTATTCTGTCCTCTTGGGTGGTAGGTCTGGAGAAGGAGGATGAGGGTGAGGAAGGGGGGCCGTGGGGAGTGGGGTGGAGATGCATACATTGTCCCTTCTTCCCTTGGCAGGAATGCTGACCCCGACTCATTCTACCCCCGGAGGAAGGTCCTTGGCAGTCCAGAGCTCTTGAGAATCTATATACGCCTTAGAAAAGGATTTTGAGAAAAGAGGACATGGAATGTATTCTTTATTCATTCAATAAATACTAAGCACCTAGTGCTTGCCACCCCCCTGGCATTAGGTGCTGGAAGCACCCTCCATCTTCTGGTCCAAGCACACAGCACTTTGCTCCAGCCTAAACGGTTCTGTCCCCAGGGCCCTGCTCCATGGCACCCCCGTCAGCCTGAGGCTCATCTCTTTCCACCCTGACTCCGTGCCCCTTTGCCCGGCTGCAGAGCACCTGTTCTAGCGGGCAAATAACCTTCTACAAGAAGGGACCTGAGAAAAAGGCATGAGGATGGAGAAATGGCCAGTTTCATCCCACCAGACCTCCAGGGGAGTGTCAACACCATGCTATAAAGGGTCTGGGATAAGATTCTTCCTTTAGATTCAGGGATAAGATGGCTGCACCTTCTAGACCTGGACCTCTCCTTTCTTCTTGCCCATGTTTGGACCAAGGAACCAGATTAGGTTTTTATCAGAATGTCTCCTTGGATCTAAGAGTCTTCATTTATTTGTCTATCCATTTACCCATTTACTCATCCATCTGTCCATTTAAACATTCAGTCACATATTCTTTTAGGACCTGTTCTGTGTCGGGCACTGGGTGTGGGGAGAGGGATGAATGGGTGTGGTATGATCGCTGGTTTCGGTGGGCCTATACTTTGGTGCCCAGGGTACCAGGGTACCTCTCTCAGCCGCAGCTACTTTCTCAGATCCCAGATTTCCTTTCTCCCCTTACACTGGGGGCCAGACTCCAACTGATGGGTCTCCCAGTGAGTGACTAGCTAGAAGTCCTGAACTAGAGGCCACTGGTAATCAGGGCCAACCAGGGGGATGGGGGCCAAGTTAGTGGTTGGAGGGACGAAGAAGGTGCCCAGCCAGGCCACTGAGCCCATCACTGTGGTTTGGCTCCTTTGGTGAAAAAATAGCAAGTTTGGACAAATGTCTCCCTGTGTCTTGAGCTCTGGATTGCTCCCAGACAGGAGTTGCTCCATTAAACAAACCACAGCCAAGGGCAACAGGGGCCCAGAGGGGACTAAAAGAGGGAGTGGAACCATGGGGCTCAGGACAGGACTTGAGCCAATCTTGTCCCTTACAGGCATAATGGTGCGAGGAGGCCTGCTGGCCAGGCTGGAGGCCTCAGCATGCTCTGCAGGAGCTGCAGGTGAGACGGGGAAAGGAAGCCACACCCAGACTCACAGACACATGTAGTATGAAACTGAAACAGCCTCAAGAGCAAACGGAGTCCAATCTCTAGAATCTGTTCTAGGACATTAGCTGAAGGTTCTTCCCCCAAAGTTCCCAGATGAGAAACAGGAAGTTGACCATAGATTGACAAGAGAAGGCGAATGCAGGGCATCAGAGTGGGGCGGGGTGTGTACTCTATTCATGTATGAGATTGGGTCCATATAATTCCTTTCTTCTGTGTGTTCTACTTCATTCTCAAATCAGAAGGACTCAGTGGTTTGGGCTTCTCTGGGTCTCTCCTCCCCTTTCCACATGTGGCCAAGGGCGAGTTAACGGGACCTTATGCACACAGAGGCTCACACAGCCTTGAAGACAGAGGCCCATTCATACCAGGACACTGTGGCACCTCTCTGCCAGGCTGGCCTGCACGCTTGGTCCTGTGCACCAACACCAGTGAGAGACGTGCGCCTTTGCACACGCACCTTTGCTCTCCAGCACACCTGCACAAAGGCACACTCGGCTGTTAACCCTTCACGTGTAGAGGCTCTCGACTCTTAACTTGGGCTCTGGCTTTGACTTTCTCAATCTCTTTTACCCAACGCTGCATGCCCCTGAATTAACCTTTGAACGACCTCCTTGGGGCCCCAGCAAGGCAGCCCACTGTGGGCTTGCAAAGCCTGCCAGGGCCTGGGCTGGGGGTGGGGTTGGGGGAGCATGATCTCAGCCAAAGAACAGGGTGGAGGCACTCCCTTCCAGTGAAGGAAGAGAGGTGACTATTAAAGTCTGGGTTCAAGTCACGTCTCTGCCACCTGCAAACTGTGGGTCCTCAAACAAGTCATTTAACACCTCTGGGCTTCAGTGTCTGACCTGTGGGATGGACAGGGTTAACCCTGAGGTCCATAGATGAACCTCCTGAGGTTATATGCAAAGCATGTAGAATTCTATATTTTGCTGGAAAGAGATTTCATAAGTTTAACCAGCTCCTCATAGGTCCTTTCAACTCCCTCAAAAACTTAAGAACCAGTGAACTGCTTAAATATTCCAAACTCCGAAGGAGTTCAATGCTCTGTGAGTGATGCAGACATGGCCCTTGTAAGTCCACTGAATCCTCTAAGGGCAGCATCAACCTTCCCTGTACCTGGTGTCTAAAGTTCTCCCACATGACTGCCACCAGCTTGAGGAACTCTACACCCCATCACCTCCATGAAGAACCAGGCTCGGAGTCCACTGAGGTTCTCTCACCTGATGGACCCATTTGCTGGGATGTGGTCAGACTGGGATCAGCTTGGAGGTTCAAGCCCAGCAAGGGTCAAAGAGAAGGACCATGGAGGATGGGGTGGGTATTAGGAATATTAAACATGATACTAGAGTCTACTGAGTGTTTACTATGTGCCAGGCATTGTGTAACTGCCCATGAAGTGAATAATATCATTAGCCCCATTTTACAGATGAGGAAACTCAGGGAGATTGTCAGTTGCTTAGGATCACTCAACCAGTAAGTGGTAGAAACTAACACTGAATGGAGATCTGTCTGTCTCCAGTCTTTACTTTTACAAGACAAGGAATGAGAGGACACAGAGGAGGTGACTTCCTCCCTGGTGACATTTCAGATGAATTGGGCACTGCACCAGAGAATTTGGGGCACAAAGCTGCCTAAGGAATCCCCTTCTGGGAGAAGTGGTCAGAGCCAGCAGGCTGTTCAAGCCAGTCCTTGGGGGTATGAGGGCAGTGAGGAGGCTGGGCCAAGGGCTCCAGCTCTTCAGAGCTTTCACCGAGGCCTGGCTCAAAGGCCCCTTTATTCACTGCTCTGACTTCTGCAAGGAACTCTCCACCCCAGGGTCCTCCATCATCTCCATCCTCAGAGACCTTGGGCTGCTCCGACCACATGCGGTGGCTCTGCGGGCCCTCCCACCCTCTGTTCACCCAGATGCCAGACAGCTCCCATCACACCACGGGGTCCCTGAAGCGGAGTGGCTAGGGGACTGAGACAGGACTGCTAGGGAGATCTGGTGGGCAGGAGGGACTACATCGGGGGGATCAGAGTAGAGGGGCTGTATGCTGGCTGCTCCCCAGATAATCAGCCATGCTTTACTTCTTTTGAGACAGAGAATCAGAGACTTATTTGCTGTTGTATTAATATTTTTGTAAATTCTTATCGATTTGCTGTTAGGGCTCAGAATTCCCCCAACCACTTTTGGATACCAGCTCCTTTATTCTCCCCATAATCCATCCCAATGCCCCCTTCAGCCTCTGCGGGATCAAGAGGACCAAGATGGGGAATCATGCTGGCTGGATTATTGATGAGTACCCTTGAGCTTAATTCCAGCCCTTTTGTCCTCAGACTGAAGTCTAGAAGAGAGCGGAGAATGTGGGAAGGCAGCCTGGCCCACAGGTGTTTGGGGGTCAGCTCCCCTAGGGAGTGGGGATCGGGGACACCCCATCCCCTTTCTGAGTCCCCATGCGGACACTCCGGACTCCATTCTTCTTACACTTTGTGCCTTGACCCTCCTGGATTTGGGCCCCACCTCCTTCCTGCGGGCAGGGAGTCATCGTTGCCTCTCCCAAGCCTGGGAAGAATGTGGCTTACAGCTGTGCGGGAGCCTCCGTTTCTGTGGCCTTGCTTCCTTGCTCCCCTTTTTCTGCCCTGTCTGGGAGACGGATCCCAGATAGGCTTTGCTCCTCCTGCTGACCTGGGCCCCACTCATAAAGCACCTTTCTCGGGAGCCCCGGTCTCTGCTGAGCGGGCACCTACTGTTCCACCTTGGGCATCTTCCTGCTCTGGAAATCAACCCTCCCTGGCCTCAAAAGTGGCAGTGGAGGGATGGTAGTTTGTGTGAGACTGGAGGCCAAAGGGCTTGGGTTCAAGCCCCAGGCCATTCATCGCTTCCCGAGGGACCTTAGTCTTACCCTCTCCGAACCCCATGTTCTCCTCTCTAAGATGCGCAGGGTAGTTATCTGACCGTGTACTTCTGTGGATTGCAATGAAGGTCAAATGGGACCCCAGGTGTCAAAGCGCACTGAAAATCGTTACCACACCGATGACAGTCATCGCCTGAGCTCACGGTGGAGGGGGCATCCTGGAGAGACCACCAGAAGCATTAGGATGGTGTCTTGTCCACCTCTTAGACTCCAGTCCAGCCCAGAGACACCCGGAGAGGAGGCAGCAGGCCTCCGCAGCCTGACTCTGGCCTCACTGCTTTGCGAGGGGGTCTCCGTGCTGCTGAAACACACACCTTGGGGTTATATGAACAACTGTGGTTTGTTTCATTCAAGGCAAATGTCAAAAAGGACTCCCTTTGCTAATTACAAACACAACCCCACCAGACTTCCAGGAGAAGTAGAACCCACATTAGGGAGCACGACCAGGCAGGGCTTCTTGTCCCTGTGGTGTCAGTGGGGGCTGCCGTCTCCAAGCTGCCCGGCTTCCTCCCCGAGGGGGCAGAATGAGTGCGGCCTGGCGTGCCACTCCTATCGTTTGGACTCACCGTCGCAGCTGACGCGGTGAAAATGGGCTCTCCTTGGACAGCCCTCAAGCACTGCATTTTTTAAAGCTTCTCTCAGCAGACCCACAGATGAATTTATCTTCTCCGCCGCACCGTTTGGCTGTTTCTGTTTCAGGGAACCGCGAGCTCAATAAGCTCCACTGTTCTACCAAGCTGGCCCGACAGCTGCGTCTCTGTTCTCTCAGCCAGACCCTGGGGCCTGGAGTCCTGCCCCCGGGAATTCCAGAACTCAAGAATGTTAGAGCTGGAAGAGACCTCAGTCCTCGCCTAGTCCCGCCCCACCACTGTGCAAATGGGGAAAACGAGGTCCAGGGAGGGAAATATAGAACACCGACCTTTCCTTTAAGCCCAGTATCTGCCTCAGGCAAGCATCACTTGTCTCCTGGCCTATTGGCTGCTCAGCCAAGGAGAGCTCAGCCTCCCAGGCAGCCCATTCCCTTGCTAGAACAGTAGGAACTCTCTTCCTACTATTGGGCAGAAATTCCTGCCTCCCTTTAAATGCTCACTTATTGGTGCAGTCTCCATGGAGAGACAGTACCAGCCTGTATAGAGCAATAGGAAATCGGTTCATCCTCAGAGGGAGTGGAGCAGACCATCCCGGGTCACTCGTGGGCAGCTGCTGCCCACCCGACTGGAGAGGAGGCCCAGCTTCCCGATCACAGACACCTGGACCCAGCTGCACTCTATTGCTTAAGAGCTATGCGATGGTGAGCGTGTCACTTAGCCTGCTTAGGCCTCAGTTCCCTCGTATGTAAAATTAGGTATAACAGTAGTTCGCACCTCCGAAGGCTTTTGTGAAGACACACTGAGACAACACGTGAAGTGACTAAGCACAGAGCATACGGTCCGCATGCAGCTGGTGATAGTTGGTTGGTGCCGTTGTAAGAGCGCAGGCTGTAGGTTTGTGTTGCCTTTGTTTGAATCCCAGCTCCTTCACTCATTGTGGGTATTTCTTGACCTTGGACAAGTTACTTAACTTCCCTGGACCTCATATCCTGCATACTTTTCATTGCAAGTCACAAACAAAATATTCCAACTCAACTCTCTTAAACAATCATGGACTTTATTAATTTCCATAACTGAAAATCCTAAGGTCACGAGGGTTTCGGGAATAGTTTGATAAGGGCGTTAGCTTGGTCTCCATAAGTCTCTTTGTTTTGCCTTCCTGATCATTTATCTCATCCTCAATATGGCTCACCTGTGGTCCGAGGATCAGTAGTTCTAGGCCTCATACCTGCACATATCACAGTCTAACACAAACGGGAAAGAGAAGCCTTTTCTTCCCTCATCATTTCATTGTTTGGACCAAACTGAAGGAGTTCCTCTGGCCCAGGTGACAGGGTTACCCTGACTGGCCTGGATGCACCAGGGCCTGCCCTTGGAGCTGGAACTACAGCTGACCCTCCCAAGCTGCAAGCCCAATGTGCAGTGGAGGCGGGTTGTGATGGACGGTGGGGGTGCAAACACCCGTCCTCTACAGAGGACACTTGTAAGGCTATTGTGATAATGTATGTAGAGTGTTTGGAGCAGTACTTAACACATAGTAAGTGCTAGCCATTAAAAAAAAAGATTTTATTTATTTCTAGAGAGGGGAAGGGAATGGGGAAAGAGAGGGACAGAAACATCACTGTGTGGTGGCCTTTAGTACACCCCCAACTGGGGACTTGGCCCACAGCCCAGGCATGTGCCCTGACTGGGAATCAAACCAGCAACCCTTTGGCTCACAGGCCAGCACCCAGTCCACTGAGCCACACCAGCCAGGGCCATTTTTTTAATGAACTATTACTGTGATGAGTACGCTGGGCACATGCCATGCATCAGGCACTTTTTAAGTGCATGTGGAGGGCTGGTTTGGGGTCCACACCCAGTGGCATTGCCAGGCCTGCCTCTTTCTGCTTCCCAGCAGTCTGGCCGCTGCAGCCCCACTCCCTGCTCCTTTCCCTCTGGGCCCTCTGCTCAGTCTCATCCACCGGGAACACTTCAGTCCCTGCAGTGCCAACAGTCTGCTTCTGATCGTGGCCCCTCTGGCTCCCGGGCCCTCTCCTAGACTCAGTGGGCAGCTGTGCTGCCCAGCCCTCTGTCCTCAAAGTAGCACTTCCTTTATAGTATCTTCATATTTTAATTTCTGCCTCCAAAAATTGGTTTAAGGCATCATGGGCCCCAGCTCCAGTCTCCGCTTTGAAATGTGTCACTCAGCAGCAGCTCCAAGCCCCAAGGGAGCTGATAGGGAGCTGCTGGCTCCGTAAATTATCCCAGGAGAGATGAGTCTTCCCACCCAGTTTCTATGTGGATCAATCCCAAGTTTCGATGATGAAGAAGTATAGGAGATTTCTTATAGCCAAGGACTTGGCTTACATGGTTAATACTGGAATCTACTCTTCTCCAGTTGGCTGATGCTGTGATCTTTCCTTTGACCTTCTTGCTATAGCAGAGAGAGCCTCTCCTGCAGCTTTCAGGACAGACTAAGACTCTGACAACTTTTAGGCCAATGCCGGCCCCTTGCCTGTGCCTGCAGAAATGTGTCTGAGTGGGCCATTCACTCTCGTTGTCTCCCGGGCACTGTCCAACTCGGAGAGCCTAGTTGGACACCCTCCCGCAGATCCACCCACTGGCCCTGGGAGGTGGGCCGGGGAGGATTAATTACTTACAGTTTACAGGTAAGAGAACCTGACTGGAAGATCAGAAATGGTCTGTGTAAGACCACCCAGCTAAAAAAGAGTGAGGAACAGGACTCGAATCCAGGCCTCCTGAATCCAATGCCTGTTTTTTTTTTCATGTCTTGCCTTTGGACCTTGCTCTTGGGGAGGGTTAACTGCGGAAACCAGAATCATGCTAGTGTCTTCATGCTTAGCCCAGCCTGAGCCAGAGCGCAAGCTGGGCCTTGCAGCTGAGTGGGAACAGTCCCTAAGACCCACTCTGACCTTCAGGCCTTCTCCCTCGACAGGGGCCCGGGTGAGCACAGCAGGGATCCCGGGAACGGGACCAAATCCTCAGCTACACCTGGAACACGTCCGCAGCCCCTTTCTCATCCCTTGAACTCTGCGTCCCTCTGGGTGGACAGGACAACTTTCTGGGTTTTTTCTCCCCTGACTTTAGCTTCCTCCTTCCGTCTCCCTTCTCTGCGGGACTTGATTTTCCTGTCTACTGGCCTCTGTTCCTCTCTTGATACCCAGTGTGTCTCCCTTGGGTTTTACCGTTTGTTAATTTCCTCTTTCTCTCCCTCCATTCCTCCTTAGGAACTTCCTGGGTCAAGCAAGCAGGGAGATGCTTAGCAGTGCTTTCTCCTTTCCCTCCCCTCCCCTCCTCCTCCTTCCCTTCCCCATCCCCCCACTGCCCCCACCAGCAGCTACCCTGCCTGCCTCTCACTTGGGCCTTGGCCCCCCATCACCTTAGCTAGCTCCTGCTTGATGCTTGGGGCTGAGACAAGGTACAGGGAGGCCGTTAGAGCCACTTCTCTGGATACAAAAGCCTCTTTCTCCCCCTCAGAGATGAGGTTTCCAGGCAGGTTATTTTTATAGCAGGGCTCAGGCAGGATCTTTCAGAGAAAATAAACAAAGTCACACACACCAGTCCTTCACACTCTTCAGCCCCCTCCCTGGAGAGGGGCCCAGCCTGGCCATGCCGACACAGGGACGCCCACCACCCCAGAGGGGCCAGGGGCTGCTGCCTGGATGGGGAGAGTTCAGGAGGTCGGGCTGGGGGGAGGGCCCCTGGAGGGGACAAACAGAGGCCCTCTGCTGCTGTCCCCAAGAGGCTGGGAGGAGACGGTTGGAACTCTGGGGCCCTATCACATGCTCTGGGCCAGGGTCTCAGGTCCTACGTCTGTAGGGGAGTCAGGCTGAAATCCAGATTTAAGTCAAATTTTCGAAATGCCTACCAAGAGCTTTCAAATACAGCTCACTTATTTCCATCATTCAATCAGTAGAACTCGGCTGGACAAGTTGCAGTTTTGTATCCACTGCTATGGGTAGAGGAGATCAAAGAGAGCTTTGGGGAGAGGGGGCAGTTAGCCGGTCACTACAAGACCTCGAGGCAGGTATTGTCACGCTCATTTTGCATGTGGTTAAACTGAGTTTCAGTGCGGTGCAGTGCAGTGCCTTGTCCAAGGGAAGCTTGGGATCAGGGGCTCTGAGATCTCTCCAGGCAGGTTCTGCTAAGAAGCTTGAGCAGGGTTGAGGGACGAGACACAAATCCATGTCCAGGTCTCCTGGTGGTCCCCAATCCCTACCAGCCCAGACCTAGGATGGGGCACAGGGTTCCTAGTCCTTGAAGGCAGGCAGGCAGCAGTGCCTTGGGGACAGATCCCCAGAAGGGAAGACCTTTCATAACTGGGTTCCCTGTCGTCTCCTCAAGGCTCCTGTTATGAGGGAGCCACAGGTTAAAAAGACTTCATGAATCACGCACACTCCCTGCCAGGCAAGACAAATACACAGCCCAGCAAAGGCAAACCGAGCTCACTGAGCTTCCTCCAGGGCTGGGGGTGGGCGGGCTTCCACACCAGCGGCCCTGTCTGCTGCCGCCTGCCTCAGCAGAGCCCTTCCCGGTTGGGCAGCCACCCTCCTGCCCCGCACCCCGCCTTTCCCTGCCCTCAAACAGAGAATTCCAGATTCCAGCCATTCACACTAATTACTCTGCAAGAGGAGTGAGTCTCAATTGCCTCCCCAGCCCCAATGCTCATTCAGCTTTTTTATGACTAATTGTGGAAGGAAGGAATGTGTCTGTGGTTCAGAAGTTCCAAGGATCAGGAAGTAGAGTTCTAGTGAGTTCTTGAAGAGCCAGAGGAGCCCCAAATAACACATTCTGGTATCTATACTTCCTTATCTTTAAAATGGAGTGCATAATACCGGCACCTGTGGTGTGCCTTTACTAAGAGCTCATAGATAGGCCGTGCTTAGCATAGTGCTGAGTGCTCAGGATGTCTGAGCTATGGGCTGGTCCTCCTCCCTGGGGAACAGGGGCATGGGGCACTGAGGGCGCAGTGTCCTGAGGCCCAGCCCAGCCTCCAGCCTCCAGGAACCCACGTAGCACAGGCTGTCAGACCTCTGGGACTCCCAGCATCAAGGGAGGGAAGCTGGTGGCCCTTCCAGGTCCCGGGGCCTTGCTCCCCAGCTTGAACACGGGGCAGCCTCTTTGAACTCCCCAGCTCACTTCCCAGCCCTCTCCCAGGTCACAGTTGATTATTTTCATCCTACCAGGGGCTGACCTCAGGATGGTTTAATGGCCTTTCCTCCTGCGGCCTCTCTCAACTGACACCTGGAATGCTGCTCTGAGCTGCCTTGCGCCTTTCTGTCTCTGCTAATGAGGTTTTCTAACAAAGCCATGCGTCACTGGAGTCTGCTCACAGAGGGACGGCTGGACTGCAGCCTGGGGACCCGGGCTCTGTGGGAGGAAGGGGATGTGGCAGGGGGAGGGCTGAGGGAACACAATATTTCTTTCAGAAAAGGCTGAGGGCTGGGCAGGGGGGGGTGTGGGGGGAGGGCACTGCTAGCTCCGGCCCAGCTCCAGGGTGGCCACGGGCTGGTCTCTGCAGCCAACCTGAGTGAAGGCTGAAGGGGTCATGTCCAAGGAGCAGGGCCTGGGTCTCACAGGGTGCACCTGGCACAGTGCTGGGCACCACGAGCCCCTGGGTCGGGGCGGGCTGGTGGCCTCTCTCTAGCTGGTGCCCATGGAGGCTGGCTTTGGAGACAGTGGCTTTGGGGAAGGTGCCTGGGCACCGTCCTGTCTCCACCCATCTGCCCCAGGAAGCTTCCTGTGCCACCTCCACTGAGCTTGCCCATGCTGGGAAGACTCTAGCTGTTAGGCCAAATGCAAAGGAAGAAGAGGCTCCACAAAGAGCCCTGGAGACCGAAGGTAACTCAGCCCGGAGGAGAGAGGCCCTGAGATAACCTGGGAATAGATGCTCTTCGAGGATGCAAAGGGCTCTTAGACCCAGGAAGGGGACGCTGCCCTCAGACTCCATGGATCAAGAGCAGCTCATGGTAGGCCAGCCACAATCAATCAACAAATGTCCCTCAAACACTCCCTGGAAAATGACTGCCAAAGGGCTGCTCTTGGCAAGAGCTAAACTCCACAGTCAAGGAAGTCACAGCCACCGCAGTTTACTTGTTACTCTGTACCTGCTGATATACCAAGATCACCATCTCATTCAGCTCTCCCAACAAACCTGGGAGGAGGTCAATATGGTTGTCATTATCCCCTTGCTACAGATGAAGCAGCTGGGTAACAGAGAGGGTAAGTCATTGGCACAAGAACACACAGCATGCAAGCAGTAGTGCTAGAATCAGAACTCAAACCCTGACCTTGAGCGTTGTGCTGTACTAGCTGTCATGCCTGCAGGCAGGAGGAGGTTTGGGAGTCTCGGAGGAGGTTGAGGAGGAGCAGAACAGGTTGGAGGTGGGTGGGCAGAGCAGTGTGAGTTGAGGGGAGCCCAGAGGTCTGGGCAGTGAGCACAGTGGGCCTGGGGCAGAGACAGGAAAGGCAACTGACAAGGGCCTTGAGTGCCAGGTTGGGAAGCCAGCCTCTAATCTGGTGGTGGGGGGAGTTACAGAGGGCTTTTGCACAGTCTGAGTGAGGCATGATGAGAGTGGTGTTTGATGACAGCAAGTCAGGCCAGGTGCTGACTGCGGAGGACAATCAGGGAGTGGTGTCCTGTCCCTGGAGCTCCCTGGACACAGAGCAGCCCTTCTCTCTGACCAGCCCAGGGCAGGACTGTCCTGTTTAGATCAAAACCATGTACATCCAAATGCCACATCCAGGAGACTTTAGCCAAGGGTCAGGATCAAGTGCGCAGTGTTCTCAGATCTTCTGGTCAGACCTGAGGGCCACTGAGACAAGTGCTGATTTAATACTTTCCTTAGATCTATTCATTCTCCTTGGCTTTACTCGAGTTTACTTAAACTTAAAACTCTATATTATGAGATTGATGGTGTATCTTTACCCACGATGCACATTAAAATAGATACATTACAAAAATGAACATATAGAGACTTCCGGCCAAGATGGAGGCATAGGTAGACACACTGTGCCTCCTCGCACAACCAAAATAAGGACAACAACAATTCAGAAATAAAATAACAACCAGAACTGACAGAAAATTGAACTGTATGGAAGTCTGACAACCAAGGAGTTAAAATAGACACATTCATCCAGACCGGTAGGAGGGGCAGAGTTGGGCCTCCTGGCAGAGAGGGGTCGCAGCACAAAGAGCAGTGGGACCCGGCATACGAGGCAGCAGCTGACAAACCCCGGGCGCGCAAGACATCAGCGGGTGGACCCTGGGTGCACAGGTGGCGGCTGGCAGATCTTGGGCACGGGGTGGCGATGGGCAGACCCAGCAAGGTGGCAATAGTGAAACAGGGCATGGTGCACAAAGCGGCTGGCTGACTGAGCGGTCCCACATTCGAGCGCACATAAACCAGGTGAAAAAGGGGGATGAGACAGACCGCACAACCCAGTGTCCCAGCTCGGGGAAATAAAGCCTCAAAACACCGATTGAAAACATCTGGGGGGCATTGAGGCACAGGGAGAGACTTCCAGCCTCACAGGAGAGTTCATTGGAGAGACCCACAGGGTCCTAGAATGTGTACAAGCCCACCCACCCAGGAATCAGCACCAGAAGGGCCCAGTGTGCTTGGGGGAAGCGGTGGAAGGGACTGAAATCCAGCAGAGAGTGGAACAAGTGTCATTGTCCCCTCTTGGACTCTGCCCCCACATAAAGTGTCACAACCCAGGTATGGGTTGCCCTGCCCTGGTAAACACCTAAGGCTCCACCCCTCATATGTAACAGGTGCGTTAAGACAAAAAAAAAAAAGGACTAAATGGAAGAACAGATCAAAGCTCCAGAACAAATACAAATAAGCAACAAAGAGATAGCCAACCTATCAGATGCACAGTTCAAAGCTCACAGAATTGGTTGAATTTGATCTCAAATTAGATGAAAAAAAATGAAGGCTACACTAGGTGAAAACAGGGAACCAATAGAATACTGGGTAAGAAAACTGGGACTCAAATCAATGGAGTGGACCAGAAGGAAGAAAGAAACAACCAAACAGAAAAGAATGAAGAAATAAGAATTCAAAAAAATGAGGAGAGGCTTAGGAACCTCCAGGACAACTTTAAACATTCCAACATCTGAATTATAAGGGTACCAGAAAGGGAAGAGGAAGAGCAACAAGTGGAAAAGTTATTTGAACAAATAATAAAGAAGAACTTCCCCAATCTGGCAAAGGAAATAGACTTCCAAGAAGTCCAGGAAGCTCAGGGAGTCCCAAAGAAGTTGAACCCAAGGAGGAACACACCAAGGTACATCATCATTACATTAGCCAAGATTAAAATGAAGGAGAGAATCCTAGAAGCAGCAAGAGAAAAGGAGGCAGTTACCTACAAAGGAGTTCCCATCAGACTGTCAGCTGATTTCTCAGAAGAGACCTCACAGGCAAGAAGGGGCTGGAAAGAAGTATTCCAAGTCATGAAAGGCAAGGACCTACATCCCAGATTGCTCTATCCAGCAAAGCTTTCATTTAGAATGGAAGGGCAGATAAAGTGCTTCTCAGATAAGGTCAAGTTAAAGGAGTTCATCATCACCAAGCCCTTATTATATGCAACGTTAAAGGGACTTATCTAAGAAAAAGAAGATCAAAAACATGTATAGTAAAATGACAGCAAACTCACAATTATTAACAACCACCCCTAAAACAAAAACAAACTAAGCAAACAACTAGAACAGGAAGAGAACCACAGAAATGGAGATCACATGGAGGGTTAGCAACAGGAGTGGGAGGAGGAGAGAGGGGGAAAAGATACAAAGAATAAGTAGCATAGATGGTAGGTAGAAAATAGACAGAGGGAGGGCAAGAATAGAATGGGAAACGTAGAAACTAAAGAACTTATGACACATGGCCATGAACTAAAGGGGGGGAATGTGGGTGGGAGAGGGTGTGCAGGGTGGAGGGGAGTGAAGGGGGGAAATGGGACAACTGTAATAGCATAATCAATAAAATATATTTAAAAAACATGTAACTATTACATTGAAAAACATTTATCCATGTTCCACTCAAAAGCACCCTAGGGACGTCTGGACTTAGGAAATACTTGTGACCCTCCCCTGGCTCCCCCAGTCGAAGTGACCTCATTCAAAGATTTCACATTTGGAAAAAGCAAGTCAGAAGTCACTCAGAGCCAGGGGAGCAGAGGAGGCCAGGCATTGGGGGGCCTCCATAAACCCGGCCCAGAGGGGGCAGCTCGTGGGTGTGGAGCCGAGGGACTGGGGGCACCTGAGGAGCTGCCCCGGGGAAGTGAATGAGGCCTTGTTGGGAGCCGGGCAGCGAGGCTGTGCCAGAGGCCATGCTGCAGATGCGAAGTTCCCCGTACTTTTAAGGGTGGTTTCTTAATAAACAGCGAAGCTGTCTCCCTGCACTGGGAGATGTGTTGTCCCCAGCAACTGGGCGTGGGGCTGGGCTGCGTGAAGGGCTTCTGTCTGTCATACCGGGCCTCTACACCCCTCCCACAGTGTCCCCTCTCCCCAGCCTAGATTTGCCCTGTGTCCTTCCTTTTTGCCATGATTAGAGTAGCTTCCATTCGCTGAGCACTGACTGTGAGTTGGGATTGCACTATGTTCTTCTTTCTACATTTTGTGTCATTCAGTCCTCACAATCACTTCATAAGACAGGTGCTAACTGTGCCACTTTTACAAGTCAGGACACGTAAGCACGTCAGGTTGCACAGCTGTTACGTGGCAGTGCCTGGCTAGTCCTTCGGACCCAGATCTCTGCGACCCCCAAAGCCCACATCCCGAGCCACCCTCACCGCAATAACTTCTACATCACTCTTCCCCACCCTGGTCGGCACGCCACCGCCCCTTTCCTCCTCCGCATCTCCTGTCAGGGCCAACCTGAGCCAGCGCTGCTCCTCAAACATCAGGAGGGAAATACCTCCTGCTCAGGGCCCCTGTCAGAACTGGCACCGCTCAGGAACTCAGCAGGCTGGTCAGCAGCTCCGCTGACCTTCCTGTGAGGGGACCGATTAATGCTGGGAAACCTTTTTAGGCACCCAAAGCCCTTTGGATTGTTGGCTCCAGCTTCAGATAAACAGGATAAATAAACTTCAGCTGCAAAGGAAATGGCTTCTGGGGTCTTTCTCTGAATTTTGCACTTCAAAGTCAGTTTCCAGTTGGAGGCATAAACTTCTCACAAGCACCTTCCAATGATGTCCCTTGCTTTTGTTTAGTTGGCTATATGAATTGATAATGGTTTTTTAAAAATATCGTAGATGCTCAATGGCCTTCTTGGGTCTGTCCAAAGGTAGAATGTTATTGGACAGGAAAACATCTCAAGAAGAAAAGTTCTCAGATGTCAAGAGACAGAGGCGGTGGGTGGCCGTGAATTGTTCCACCTGCACCCCGGCAAACACCGGTGCCCCGCTCACAACGGCTCGACCAAGTGCTGCGTTGGCCCCACCGGCACGGGGCGACGGACTCCACTGCTTTATGTCTTGGACCTGGAGCTTTTGTAGGACCCATTTCATCTGTAAATATATCATTTTCTCTTTTTTTAAATCCTCATCCGAGGACATGATCACTAATTTTAGAGAGGATGAAGGGAGGGAGAGAGAGGGAGAGAAACATCGATGCGAGAGAGAAAACTTGATAGGTTGTCTCCTGTGCGCGCCCCAACTGGGGACTGAACCCGCAGCCTAGATATGTGCTCTGACCTGGAACCGAACCCACGACCTTTTAGTTTATGGGGTGATGCTCCAACCAACTGAACCACATTGGCCAGGGCTGTTAATATATAATTTTTAAAAACTCCCAATGCGGATGCAACCAGTTGGTAGTTATGACCTGTGAACGGGAGGTACTCTGAACTTCTGTACAGAGGAAGTCCCTTAAGATTATTCAGAGCACTGGACTGACCGACTCACACTCAAACGCTGCCCACGGCCTCCCTTAGTGTGTATGCAGGCAGACTGTAAAGCGCCTGAGGGCAGAGACCACAGATCAGGGATGTCCTTCCTCCAAGACAGAGTCGCAGGCAGAGAGGCGGGCACACTGCAGGCGTTGGGAGTCACAGGACGCCACGTTCATACTTCATGCTCTCATTTGGCACCCGGTTTGCAGTCCTGTGGGCCCCTGAGGTGGAAACACCCAAACTTGTTCTACTCTAACAGAATTAAGAAAGACGAAGGTAGAAAGATAACACGGAGCTAAGGAATCTCAACAGCAGACGAGCAGAAGCACTGGCCATCCATCGGATGGGTGCGGAGCCCTGGTGGGAGTCAGGCTTGAAAACTGGTCCAGTTCCTCCCTTTGCTTCCTCTGTGAAGGCTGCTCCGAGGAAAGCAACGTGGACCAGGCCCTGGTGGCTTCATCGAAGGACAGAGAGCGCTTGTTCCAGGCAGCCCAGGTTTCAGCACCTAATGTCATTTTTCTTCCTTATTTATGTTTCCCGTGGAAAGTCTGAAGAAAAACTTGTGGAGCATCTTTCGAGTTTGTGTTTGGAAGGGAGAAAATATGCTCCTTCTCTGCTGGGCAAACATTGCAAACATTGGGGCTTTCTCAACCCAAACACAAGCTGGTTTTCAAAGCCTACCACCTGGCGGCCCAAGGAGCTCCTCAGAGGGGAGCCCAGGGATGCAGCCACCTGAGCTGAGGAGGTTTGCTTTGGGAGCAGAGCTTGGAATTTGTGAATTTTCTATTCCAAGCACATCCAGACAGGGCAGCCGCAACCCCCTTCTGCACAAGCTCACTTGGGCCACCAGGGCTCCATCTGTCTGGGGTGGGTGTGGACAGCCAGGGGCCTCAGATGACCAGCTCCCTGAGCCCACGAAGCCCGAAGCCCGTGGTGGGCATAGGAAGATCAGCAAAAAGATGCTGATGAGCAAAGATGGCTCCAGGGACTCTGGTCCCTCTGTCTGGGTGATGCTGAGGATAGAGGGTGGAGGTCACATTTCTGTATCCACAAAATTTTTCAGGCTTCCAATTGGGGAAAGCACTGGGTGGAAGTTGTTCTTGTAGAGCTAGAACTTCTAGATGACAGCTGCGCTCTGGGGGCCACCGCATCTTTCACTGTGGTCTGTGCTTGGGTTTCCTCCTCCCTCCTTCCTCCCTCCTTCCTCCCTCCCTTCCTCCTTCTCTCTCTCCCTCCCTCCCTTCCTCCCTCCCTCCCTTCCTCCTTCTCTCTCTCCCTCCCTCCCTCCCTTCCTCCCTCCTTCCTCTCTCCTTCCTCCCTCCCTCCCTCCTTCTTTCCCTCCCTCCCTCCCTCCCTCCTTTCCTTCCTTCCTTCCTTCCTTCCTTCCTTCCTTCCTTCCTTCCTTCCTTCCTTCCTTCCTTCCTTCCTTCCTTCCTTCCTTCCTTCCTTCCTTCCTTCCTTCCTTCTCTTCCTGAGAGAATAATTTAATAAACTCCAAGCATCCACTAGCTTTAACAATTATCAACTCCTGGCCACTCTTGTTTTGTCTCTAATTATACCTATTCCCTGCCCTCCAACTGGAATATTTTGAAGCAAATTTCAGACATCAAATTATTTTATCCATAGAATTTTAAATTATTATTATTATTTAGTATTGGACTCTGACAAACATCAAGGGCTCTCCTCTCTACTCTTTAGAAAAAAATGCTCACCCCAAACCTGTGTGTCAATTTTGCAAATCACTGCAGAGATTCAGGAGACCTCTGAAGTGCGCTCAAAGACTTTATATGTAAAACCTGTGGAACATAGGGTAGTCTCTGCCTTCAAAGGAAAATACCTTTTGATAACCAGGAGCTATTAGCTGTTTCATCCTAGGATATTTATATTCTATTGGCAATAGCTACTTATTGAGCGCGGGGACCATGCTGGGTTACTGCAAGGAAGATGAAGCCACTGTGGGGGCGGCTGCCTTCCAGGGGTTTCCAGTCTGGTGGGAGGTGCGCGGGAAGAGTCAGGTGCAGCCCTGAAGGAAGGAAGGTTCTTCTGCCTGAGCTTTAGTTAGGTCTCTTAGTGGCTGTTAATGTGTTTGTTTAGAGTCTGTTGTGATGTCTTTAAGATAAGGACCAGCTCCGTTTACCCTCCATCATTAAGTACCGGCTGTGGGGGCAGGGAGCCTGGGAGCAAGCAAATCGGAGATCAAAGCCGCCGCTCCCAGGCCCCTGCGCTCCTGAAATTGGCAGGGAAGGCGCCGAGAGAGAATCAGCGGAGTGCACAGAGGAACGGGGTCCCCTCTGGGCTGGATAGTCAGATTTTTAAATGAGGAAACAAACTTCTTTGTTTGCTTTTTGTTTTTCTTTTGAGAGGAGTTATGGGAGCAAAGCCATTTTAGATGTAGGGGTCTTTGGAGAGAGCTTAGATGTTTTCTGATGTTAGGATCCAGCCCTTTTATTGTTCCTCTTCCCCTGCCTTGTCCCACCCCCGCGTCTGTACTCAGGTCCAAGTAGCGCCTAAGGGAAAACGGAGAGTGAGGTGCTGCTGCCCGGGTATGTGGCCAGGGCGGCACCAAGAGCTGAGATAGGCACAAACAAACCCAGAAATCAACAGCACAGTAAAGACAGCATTTCAACCAGTGAGGAAACAAAGACTTCTCAATGAATGTCTTGGAACAATGTATGGACACTCGGGGCTGGGGGAGGGGACGTAAAGTCAGATTCTCAGATTCATGCCTCACACCTTAACATGAAATACATTGCACATGGAACAAAAGTTTAAATGTGAAAATTAAACCTTGAAGAATCTCAGAGGAACCATGAGAATATATTTTAATTATTTTATTTATTTATTTTTAAGAGAGGGAGAGAAACATCAATGTGTGATTGCCTCTCGCCACCCCAGACCAGGGACCTGGCCCACACCCCAGGCATGTGCCCTAGACTGGGAATCGAACTGGTGACCCCTTGATTCTAAGGCTGGCATCCAACCATTGAGCCACACCAGCCAGGGTCATGAGAACATTTTAAAGTCTATGAATGAAACCAAAAAACTATAAAATAATGATAAATTTAACCATAAAAAATAAAATATTTTGCACAGCAAACTGACAAAGTCACCACAGGCAAAGTCAAAAGACAAAAATGTCAAACCACAAAGTGCTTGCAAGTCTTACCATGAACAAGATCTACTGTTCTGTACAAAGAGCACATACAGTATAGAACACAATAGAAAAGTGGATACAGAATATGAACAAAGAGTTCCTAGAAAACTAAACAAAACTCAGTCTTTTTTAAAAAAAGATTTTATGCATTTATTTTTAGAAAGAGGGGAAGGGAGGGAGAAGGAGAGGGAGGGAAACATCGATGTGTGGTTGCCTCTTGTGTGCCCCCTACTGGGGGCCGGGCCAGCAACCCAGGCATGTGCCCTGCCTGGGAATCGAACCTGCGACCTTTTGGTTCGCAGGCTGGCTCTCAATCCACTGAGCCACACCAGCCAGGGCCAAAACTCAGTCTTAAGAGAAATACAAATCAAAACCACACCGAGCGCCATTTTTCACTTTTCAGACTGACGAAGACCAGAGGGTTAATCATGTCCAGGGAGTATCTGGTGCAGAGATTTTAACCCCCACAGTGGTTGGCAAAGGCTCGGCAAAAGAGGCATTCCCATACACCACCGATGGGAATGGCATGCACAATGTGGAAAGGAATTTAGTAATATCTGTCGAGAATGTTAATGTACATTAAGTTTGACCCAGTAATTCTGCTTCCAGAAAATGCATGTACAAATGATATGTATATAGCAATATTATTTCAGCAAAAGACTAGAAATAAACCACATGTCCATCAAAGGGGACTGGTTAGCCAGCAGGAAATGGTGGTATATCCATACAATAGAATACCAAATGGCATTAAACAAATGAGGATGGTTTTAATGCGTTGATGTGGGGTCATCATCTTCAAGATACAAAACATGAAGTCTCGTGTGGACCACTGTGTGGGGCGCGTTTCCACTGGTGCTAAGTGAAGGGAGGGAACTGTAGTGAAGCTTGATCAAAGAAGCAACACTCTCTGGAAGAACATCAGCCTGGGCTGAGGGGGCTTGGAAGGGGCTTCCTCCTTTCCGCAGCAGGGCAGATGAGAAAGGTCTGGGCTGAGGAACTGGTCAGCGTTTTAGCATTCTATATCTATTGTTATCTCGTTGTGGTATCAATGTTTTGATACTATCAGCAACCACAATCTCTTATTTAGGGAATAATTTTGCATTTTCTTGGATTTTCGAATGTTACTTCTCTGGCTAGGATGTAACCCTGTAAGATGTTGTTACTCTACAAGCTCTCCCTCATGTGGAGAAACAGGACTTGCACTTGAAGCTGACAGGGGACAAGGCAGTGGACGTAGTTGGAAGACACAGGTTCTCCTTTGGCCTCTGGTCAACACTAGTGTCCCCTTGGGCAAGTCTCGAGCCTTCCTGCCTGAGCCAGCCCTACGGTGAGGTGAGCGAGGCACTGGTCTTGGATGCAAGCTTTCAGGGGCACTAAAAAGCTTAGTAATCAAGATAAAGAGTGTTTTAAAGCAATATTTTTAAAATGAAAATTAACATAACAATCATGAACAAAACATCAACCTTTAAAATAAAGTATTGGCAGTGCTTCCTTTAGCGTTAGGCTCCAATATGGCTCCTAGGCCTCATTTCCCCATCTCTAAGTCAAGAGCGTTGGACCATTGGACCTTCAGGTGGCCTGCTGGGTCCTGACGCCTTACGGTGTGCTAACAAGTGCCACTGAAGAATTAGGGAGCGTTTTGCAAAGTGCTAATCGTACAGCCCAGGCAATAGTGCAGGTGGGTGACAGCTAGTCTTCACTGAGACAATGGGATAGCAGCAGAACTGAGACAGCCAGAGGAGATGACATTGGCCAGCTTTCTCTGTTTGCCCTGGGCACAACTTCCCCCACATAGCCATGGATGCGAGACAGTCTCTTTCCTGATTCTTCCCTGGAAATGGGCTCTTGTCCAGTCGGAGCACAGGGAGCCTCATTCAGATGTGGCCTGTGGCCCAGGGGCCTGCTGGCTGACAAAGCTTTCCAAGGCCCTCTGGCTACCCACAGGGCGCTGGGTGACCTGCAGTGGAGGTGAACACGGAGGGGAGAGCCACAGGGGCACCTGCTCTGGCTGTCCTGACCACTCCCAGTGCTGGCCCTCACACCCCCTTTGCCCCATGGTGGGCAAAGCAGCACGGCTTGCTCTCTTGTAACCTTGCTGAGGGGCACCCTTGAATGGGAAGGACTCTGGGTCTTCCCAGAGTTTTTCTTCCAAGGCTGGCATGGGATGCCTAGGAAGAATCATGAGTGCAGAGCTTAAGAATCCTATGAACATGGCAAGACAGATGAGCTAATAGTCACATAGTTGGGGGTCTCTCTTCCAAAGTGAACCGCTTGCATCTACATGTCACCCAAATCAAAGATGACGTTCCTCAGGGAGACTCTGGAAATCAGGCTCCAGGACAGCTGCAGCTCCTTGCCCTGGGGCAGCCTTGCTGCTCCTGGGACCTGATTTCCTCACAGCCCTGTTTCAGACATGCTTACCCTGAGCCCTCACCAACAGGGAGATGAGGACTCATCTCTGCAAGTGTCCTTCATCACTAGAAAGTGGCTGGGGCCTCTCAGGTCCTGTTCGGATCAACAGGATGAGAGAGTCCGGCTCTTCAGGAAAACCCACCTTTTCTCATTGGCTCCAGTGGCCCTCAGACTCTCGCTGAGCTGCAGGGAGGGGTAGCCAAAAACAAGTGGCATTGGAAAAACCAGCCACCTCCACCCTGGATGGGAAGAATAGCTCCCTTCATGGGGCTGCTCTGGGATGGCAGGGTGACCCAGGTCCCGGGAGGGGGTGGGAGGGGGAGTGAATCAGCCCTTCCCGGACTGCAGGCATCCGGCCGATTCAATATTCTTTGGTGGTGTGGCATTTGGATAGGTTTTGTCAAAGACTAATGAACATCTCGCTTAGACATTGGAAACAAACATAGGACCCAGCCAGTTCTCACACTTGCCGAGGATGAATAACTCCCTTTGGCTTCCCAGCCGGGCCCAACAAGTGAATGCAGAGGCTGCAAGTGAGTTGCTGACCCAGGATGGCTGCATGGCCTGAGGGCAGCTGTTCCCAACCTTGGGTGCACACTGGACCCCCCCGGGGGGCTTAACTCAAGTTGATGCCTGGGTCCCACCCTCCCAGGAACTCTGGCTTAATCTGTCTGTGGTGCAATCATAGCATCGAGAGTTTCAAAAGTTCCCCAGCATGCAGGTGATTCTAGTATGTAGTCAAGTCGGGAAGCACTGCCCCAGACAGGTGCTTCTCAGCCTTAAAGTACAAACAGATGACCTCAGGATCTCGTTAAAACGAAGGTTCTGATTCAGCAGGTCTGGGGTGGGGCCTGAAATTCTCGATTTCTAATGGTCTCCCAGGTGATGAGAGGCTGCTGGTCCTCAGAACACACTCTGAGTAGCAAGAATGTGCTACTATATGATCCCGTGTGGCAGCTACTAGCCACATACGGCTCTTCAATTAGAAGTAAAACCAATTCAAATGAAATAAACTTTAAATTCAGCCTCTCAGTTGCATTAGCCACATTTCAAGTGCTCCATCGCTACTGTGGCTAGTGGCTTCTGCGTGGGACAGCACAGACCTAGAATACTCCCATTGTCTCAGAAAGTCCTGTTAGACGGCGGTCTCTGAAACCCTGTTCAAGTGGCCATCTCTTTAAATGCAGCCAACGCTTTCTTGGTGGCAGAGGTTACGAAACATTTCTTTTGTACACTTCACGTAGTGCCTGTAGCAGGTGTGCAGTTCCTGCTGCTCACGCTTTTGTCCGCAGACCGCCCCCATACAAGCACCGGCGGACGGACTGGCGTCTACCTGGGCACTGATCTGCGTTCTCGGAGACTTTTATCCAGGACGGCGCAATAGGAATGCCAGTTTGGCAGCAGTTAAACCAGGTTTCACTGGGAATTCCTTCCTTACCCTTGGCTGGCCCTGATTCAGGCAAGAAAATGCAGGGCTGCAGGTGACCTCCCTTGTCAGAGCATCTGTCATCATTAGTCATTTAGTTCAAAAGATGGGCCGAGATGCTCTCGATCAGCTGATGGGGACTGTTCATCTTCCAAGCCTGATTCAGAGGACAGATCTGGACGTGTTCTCTCTTCTCAAGGCATTTCCCCCGGGTCTTGGGGAAAGGGGCCTGGAGACGACCTGCTTCCTGGTCATGGGTTACCGCTCTGCCTTTCCTTAGGCAGCTGGCATGGGCCCCGGGGGACAGGCAGAGCTGGGAGGGGGGTGCTGAGTCCCAGGGGCAGAGGAGGTTCCATCTGACTTAGACACACTGGGTGGGAGCGTTAGACCTTCAGCCAGCCAACCTCTTGTTTTAGCTTCGCTATGCTTGATTTTCAGATTCAATTGATGGGTCATTGGTAGTGCAACTGAATTCAGCTAGGATTAGGGGGAAGTGGTGGAGGAAAGCAAACTGGAGTGGTGCCTCTCATCACAAAACCACATGCAGCTACCTTGCTTTGCAGGAGGAGCATCTGGGGCCCAAGGAATAAAGCAATGTCATCAAGATCACCAGGCAAGTTAGATACAGAGGTGGGTGCAAAATTTAGTTTCTTGACTTCGGGGCCAGTGTTTTTCCACTGCTTCAGGCCCACAGGCTTGCAAGAATGTGTAAGCTATTCAAGGAAAGAAATAGAACAGTACATAAATTTGCATCTATTATACAGTACACAGTATAGACGTCCTTTAACTGCTTGTTGGAAAGGATGATAATGAAATCGCTTTTCTTTCTGTCTTCTCACTTCTACCCACCACATCCTACTGCTGGATTCACCTTGCATCCTTCTGGGATAACTCAACCTCCCCCCAGCACATGCACACATCTCAGTAGTAAAGCGACATCTTTAATGAGTAACTCACTATGAGTAGAGAAAGGTGAAGTGAAGAATACTTGTAACCACAGGGAATGTTTCCAAGCTTGTAAAGAAGAAACAGTAGCTCCTTTTGTGAGTCTCCACACATACCACCCTGCACACTTGCAAACCGTGCAGCCCAGCACAACAAAGTGGTAAGCAGCCTGCCCTTCACAGATGCATAAACTTCCAATAGCCAACATTTCTCCAAATCTCCTTACCTCTTCCCCACGCAGCCCTGAGCATGTTACAATTTCTCAGTGCAGAAAACTATCTGATAGTTATCATCATCCAGTGTTACCTCCATTGAGAATCGGTGTTACACAAAATAATCACTGCCTGTTGGTTAATGTAAAGGACCCACATACTAAAATGGACACTCACAAGGCATTGATATTGGGGAAGTTGACATTCACTAAGCGCTCTCATTTAATAAATATTAGTGGGTATAATCCACCAAGAATAACAAATTAACTAAATTCATAAGTTGAATGGCAGGTATTTACAACCGTTTGAGAAGAGGAGAGGATGTGATGTGTGCTGTTTGTTACATCACGGGTTGCAGGTTAGGCAGCACTTGTCAAGTGAGCATTCCTCAGGCCATTGGCTCCTGGGTACTTTGCCTGCAATTGCGACTCTCTGCCACCAGGTGACAGCTCTGTCTTACTTGAGGACCATCTGAATAACCTGGCACATCGGTTTTCTATCTAAACGTATCTTTCCTGACAAACTAGATCCCTTTATTACTACAGTTGAGTATAAAAATCACAGAGGATCCAGATAAGTAATTTATAAATAAAGCTACACAATTCCAAGCAAGAGACAGAAACACAGACAGAGTCAGGCAGAGTTTTTACTCATTTTGAACTGTTCTCCTGGACTGGAAAACACCGTGTCAGTGTTGTCCTGACCCGAGAAAGACCAGCCTCTCCCTCTCACGTCTGAGTGTCAGACCCTGTGGAGATTCTCATCAAACCAGATCAAAAAGCCTTTCAGGCCATTTCCCCTCAGATCTTGATCTTTTCACTGTTAATCGAACTTGTCTTTTGTTGAAGCTGATAGCTGTTGAGGTCAGTCGTGATCCTAGTCTTCCTAGCTTCCCCGATAACCTTGGAAGTTCCTTTTCTCCTTTGTAGGAAAAAGCTATGCCCAAGTATTGGGCCCGTGGGACCCTGGTGCCAAGTTTCCTTTTCAGGCAGTACTGAGCATCTGTGAATGCTGAGTGTGTGTCACTGATTCAAAAACATTAAACCGTTTTCAACTCTATGCCTCAAATTCCAGGCTATTCATTAGTCATCCTAGATCCTGTCAATCGTAATCCAACACATGCAAACATAACTGGTAAGATAAAAATGTTAACAGGACTCAGCTAAATTAAAAATCAAGAAATGAGATTGTCTCTTTCTGGCACGGTGGGGGCAAGAGCAAATACATGGGGCGGAGACCAAGGAAGGCAGTGCTGAGGACGCCGGAGTGTCCTGTCCTCCAGTGAAGCTCTCTGCCGAGGCTCACCTCTGTTCCTTCCTTCATCCTGACCCGAGCACATTGCAGAATTCCCCGTTCCGTGGGTGAGGGTGGGGAAGCTGCATGACTCACCCCAGAGGAGGGAGCTGCAAAGTGCAGTTGTCATGTCTCACCCTGCAAGGTGAAGGGCAAAACTGTTTCTTTTTATATTTATTCAGGAAAACATTAAGCATATGGTACATTTTTAGGTACTTTTAGGGTGAAACTAGACAGGTCTCTTGACAGGCTGGCGTAGGAGGGAACTGGGAGCAAACAGTATTCGCTACTCTCGTGCCCATGAGAATGGAGCCTTTACAACCAGGGGAGGGTTCCAGAATCCCTACATGACCAGGATCAGAAACCACTGTGGGGGCCTTGCTGGCATCTCAGTTCAGCTGCCAGAGGAAGAGACCTCTAATCGGGGATGAAGGGCTGTGCGAGAAGGGAGATTGTTGCAGATCCTCACAATTACACATGGTGAGACAGATCTGACCCAGCTGCCTTCATGCCCAAGGCTGTGTCAAGACGAGCGATTCTCAGTTCAAGGCCATAACAGGGTGCTTTGACCACGCCAAATCACAGCATGCAGGGTCCGGGAGAAGGAGTACCTGCTCGAGTGTGGTTGGTAGGGGAACAATGGGTGCACTGATCTATAGTTTCACTTGGAACATTTCACCTAAAATGTCATAGGGTGTGCTTGAATGTGATAGTGTTATGCTACAGAATTACATGCTTACAATTTTGTAATAAAGAGGGGCGTTATTTGTGCCAGACCCAGTATCATATTATGTGAAAGTCTCCCCTGAGGTGGCCGTCTTCTAAGGGCAGGACCCACGTCAAATAGATCTTTCTTCATGTCCCCCACCTAGCAAGCGCCTGGCTCAGCAAAGTGGAGCTGAAGGAATGCTGGCGGGGGGACAGGAAGGGGACAGGAGGACAGAGTGAGGGGAGACCGTCAAAGAGGGCTCCCAGGGTCTGGGCCCAGGGGTCTGGGAGGAAGGGGTGTCCAGGGCAGTGGGAGTGTTGGTGGAGGAGCTGGCCTTCGGCCGGAATGGGGTGCGGACGTGCGGAGCAGGACAGTGCCCTGGCTGTCCCTGGACAGGTGCCTCAGGCAGGGCGGAGGAGACGCCCTCACTGGGGTTGTAGCATGGGCAAGGGTGGCACGCACTGTCCCTCTGCTCCCTCCCAAGGTTGTTCTTGGCACAGGAGCCCACGACAAGCTGACCACGAGGAGCTTTTCAGGGACTTCTTGGAGGGCAGACCCGCCCCACCCAGCGGAGCAGGATAAACTCGGTTTCCAGGTGCCTGGCCTTCCTGAGGAGAGACATATCCTGCGAGGCCCAGAGGCATCCTAGTCAGGCTCCATGCTTCCGAGATACTTCCCACGCAGGAAGGGTTCATGGGTCTGGAGTCCCCGGGGGGCAAGGCTGAAGGGCTCGTTGGGAAAGAGGTCTGCGTCGGCCTTCTCTCTCCACCCGGCTGCGCACCCACGCGCTCTCTGTGGAATTCAGGACTGAGTTCTAGAACGGGTCAGTCTCTTCCCAGCGCCGCTTCCATTTCCTGCCAGAGAAGTGGAACATGGGAAAAGGTGACCTCACACCTACTTCACAAGGAGACAGCCTTTGAGAGTTAACGCACACACACCTCAGCAGCAGGCTTTTCAAAGTCATGCATCCATCATCCACTCCGCAGCCCTCTGTCCATCCCTGTCCCTCAACTCACGTCTCCTTTCTGCCACCCTAAACTCAGGCCCTCCTTGCCGTGGCCATAGCTGCAGTTTGAGTGCGACCCCAGCCGCTAACAGACCACATCGCTCCACTAGCCAGGGCCACGTGCCGCTGTCACTCAGCCAACAGTCAGACCAGCACTTCCCACCCTTAACGGGAGTGTGAGATAACTGGGGATCTTGGTAAAATGCCATTCCTGATTTTGTAGATTCTGTTTGGCTAACAACTTCCCAGGTGGATTAATGCTGCTGGTCAGTGGACCACACTTCTAGTAGCAGCAAGAATTTAGGACACTTTCTAGGTGACAGCACAGTGCTAGAGAGACTCTGTGGAAAACGCTTTAAATGTGTAAGTTATGGCCCTTGTTCTCAAGAAGGTGTGTAACAGACTCAAGTAGGATTTCTCTATATGTTTGGGGGATAGAGGAAGGGAGGAAGGAAGGAAGGAAGGAAGGAAGGAAGGAAGGAAGGAAGGAAGGAAGGAAGGGGGGAAGGGAGGAAGGAAGGAAGGGGGGAAGGAAGAAGGGAAGGAAGGAAGGAAGGGGGAAGGAAGAAGGGAAGGAAGGAAGGAAGGGGGAAGGGAGGAAGGAAGGAAGGGGGAAGGAAGAAGGGAAGGAAGGAAGGAAGGAAGGGGGGAAGGGAGGAAGGAAGGAAGGGGGAAGGAAGAAGGGAAGGAATGGGTAGATGGATGAGGGTGCAACACCATGGTACTGGCCATACGTAAGTGCAAAGAGTTCATGGGAAGGAGGAAGGAGAGAGATGGGACACGGCAGCCACCCACTTATGCATGTGTGGCAGGTTGTGGGCCCCTCAAAGGGTGTCCCCTGGAGCCTCTGCCCTGCGCCGTGGTTTGACGAGGGCCCAGAGCAAGTGCTTTCTGGCTCTGGGACGCAGCTGTGGCTGGACCACCGTCTGCTGTGGAACCGAGTGCCTCCCATGCAACCTCTGCTCAGGCATCTCTGCATCGAGGCCTTTACGTTTTCCCCAGAACCACCAAGAGCTGGTGAGAGACACATATATTCCATAAAGCCGGAGAGCCATGTGCTTCAAAAATTGCAAAGTTTGGCATGGAAGAGTTTTGTTTAAAAAAAAAAATGAAATGGGAAGATCATTTCTACACAAAAGTACAGCCATTTCTTCAAAAAGTAAGCCTTAAAAAAAGCCAGACATTGTTTTCTTTTCACCTAAAGGCTTATCTAGCAGGAGCCAGAGAGAAGAGGGGAAATGAGAAGAGGGAAAGGCGGGTCTGAGCCTGACTCAGTGATGACTGGCAGCATGCACAGAGTCCTCTGCGTCCGGCCTCGACTGCATCCCTGGCTACACGTTTTAATCCTAGTGGCCACTGTGGCTGACTCCACACTGTTCTGGGTGCCCTGCCGCGCCTTCTGGTTCATCTGCCCTTGTTGCTTTCTTATAGGGACCATCGTACCCTCTGACTACACCACTGCATTCCAAAACCCCACCCACTGTCGGAGACTCACAGCTCCTGGGAACCCTCCGTAACTGGGGCTTCCAGAATGCTGTTCTTTCTGTTTTGTTGTTGTTGTTTGTTTGTTCCTTTTGAGGAGGTAGGAGAGTACCTTTCTTGGAGCATTTTTCACAGCCTTTTTTTTTTTTCTTGTGTCCTCTACAGATTCAAAGATAATCACTTAATATTCTCTGTCTCCCCACTTCAGACAGGAGTGGGTGTTCAGGGAGAGTGCTACGCTGAGTTCAGGCAGGGCCGGGGCAGGGCTGAGGAGATGGGCTGGGACGCATAGTGCTGTTTGCGCTGAGAAGACAGAGTGACACATTTATGCTCCTACGGAACGTAGTGTAAGCCGTGAATCTGGAAACCCCATCCCGGACAGTCCCAACCCTGTCGCTCTGCCCCCAAAATGCCAAAGCAAAACATACATACATCTTGAAAGGACGTCTGAGCTGAGCCCGACCCACAGACCCGCAGAAGCTGAGGGGTGTCACTGAGAAAGCTGGCCCCGCTCCTCCACCCGGCCGGCCGCTGGGCCAAGTGTGGCCGGAGGTCGAGTGAAGGGTGTACATTCACCACCTGCCATATTTGGGGTGGGCTCACCTCTTTGGAATGTGAGTCTTTCTTCACTTTTATCAGTATTTTACATTGGGGTTTGTGCGGAGGGAGAGAAAGAGATCTTTTCTTTACAGTCTACCTACAAACATCTTTCCCAATAAGGCCGTGTTTATACAAGTCTAAATTTAATATCCCCGTAAAAGGGAGAGGAGTGAAACACTACCTCGTTTGCATGACACACAGCGGTGGTTCAGTCCATCCGTGTCACTGAGTTGGTCTGATGTGGGGTGGATGCCCTCGTTTGTGTGGTTATTTCCAGCCGTTCGCCCGCCGTGAGGCAGGTGGTACTTGAAGGGGCAAGTGCGTGAGTGTCGGAGGCGGGACCTTCGTTCTCAGTGCCCGGGCCCTTTCCCCATGAGCAGAGTGGGGAAGCCAGCGGCTCTGGTTCCAGGCCTGCCATTGGAGAAATCGCAGCGCTTCCTCACCTGTCTAACTGTGCTACCATAAAAGATTTTTCACACTGAGCGAATGAACATTTATTTTCATTATGGACATTTCATTAATGGAGATCTTTCTAAAATAGAATGAGTATTTTCCTGTCTACTCGACGAGACCATAATACACTAAAATTAACGTTTTCTTGGATATTTTAGTTCATCATTATAAACCTCAGGGACAGTAGCAGAATCTACAAACCACTGGGGACTATGGAGAGCCATTGCCCCACCCCCTCCCCGTGGCCCTGGATGACCCTGTGTTTTATTCATTGTGTCAACTCAGCATGCTTTTCTGTCTCCTCTCTTACTGTCCCTCCTCGCTGTTCCTGTGGTGCTTTTATCCAACAAATGCTGTCCTACATCACCTCTCTTTTTCCATATCGGAATGGTGAGGTCAGATGACATTACATGTTTGTTAATACAATATTGACACTATGAATTAATAAACGCAGAGTAAGAGAGACTCCACAATGCCACAACACCCCCCACCCCCATTCATATATGCCGCGTATAGGTTCAGTTTCAGTCAGAGTCACGAATCAGAAGTTTTTAAATTATAGCTGCTTGGATTCATGGATTGGTAAAATATTAATAATGGTGTTTAGTTCACTTTAGAATTTAACTAATTTCTATAGTTTAGTTTGGCTTTGTCAATTTAAGTTTTGTTTTGCTTTGGTCAATTCTCATCTCCGATGAGAAAACCTTCTTCCACAGGGAGTGGAGAACTGGAGTCTGTGTTCACAGATGACCCGCGATCACCGGAAAACATCGGAGCCCAGTTACCTACAGACACGGCTGGCTGGCAGAGGCAAACCACCATGGAGTTAGAGAAGGACGTCACGAGCGACTTAGCGATGGAACGATGCGTCTCTTTGCTGACTGTTGAACAAGATCGCTTTAAAACATGCTTCAGTTTTTCATATATCTTAATGTTTTCACCAAACCCTTATTTTTCCATTCAATTTTTATGAGTACTTATATTTGAGGTCAGTTGTATGAATGCTTAGCTTTATAGCTGCTGGTGTGTTGCTTGTGCCATAAATCAGTTGCATCAAAATGCAGGAGTCCACAAGGGTTTGGCTGAACCTCTCTATGTGCTCACATTGTGCCAGGCACTGTTCTGGTCCTCAAGGAGCTTCCAGGCTCATCGATAAGACCAGAGAATACGAAGGGGGAAATGAGAACGACACACAAAACATGCAGCTTAGAGTGTCATTGTAGATGCAGGGCATACGTGCTGGAGGGGTGCAGCGAGGCGGGGAGACATTGCACTCTAGAGGTATCTGGGGAGGATTCTCAGGGGTATTTTAACCTACGGCGTTTTGAGAAATGGGTGGTACTTGGCTGTTCTACCTTCCAGGTGGAGAAGATAGAACTCATGGCTCCAAGGAGGGCACGGGACACCACGGCTGTGAGACCAGCTTTGTCTTGGCAGAGGCTGGGGCTGGGGAGTGGCTCGGAGCTCAATGCAAGGCTCATGGCCCAAGAGGAGAACCAGCAGGTTCATGCTTTAACTACCTCCATCCAGCCTGGACAAAATGTGGCCGTGTCCCTTTAAACAATGGAACTTCGTTCCCTTTCCAGCCAGCACTCCTGCACAGAAGTCGAGCTTTGCACACCTGGAGCTCAGACGCTTCAAACCCTGGGGGCAGGGGTGGGGGAAGCCTGGAACCCCTGAGGAAGCCTGCACCCTGGGGGAGGAGGGGGATAAGAGAAAATTCTTCCAAGTGCTCTCGACTTCTAGGAGGAAAAGGCTACAGAAACCCCACTTCTGGGGAGGGGAATTCTGGTTAAGTTAGAGCCAGTTCTGAGTTTCATGAAAGCCTGCATTTGCCTGAAGTTCTTTGGGGGAATGGTACAATCCTCAGGGACCTAAAACTATGTCCTCAAGAAGAAGAAGGCTCGTGTGAGGGCTTTTCTCCCCTGGTATCTTTACCAGGAGCCAGGCAAAGAGCACAGCTGAGCCCTGGGGAGATGGCAGAGCTTGGGCGAAGATGCCAGAGGGCCCTCACCGGAGAAGGTGAGGTGAGGTGGGAAGGGGAGGGCCGGGAGGCCCACTAGGAAATTCTGGCTTCTCCCTTGGCTCCCGGAACTCTGTCCAGCTGGAGCGGCCTCCTCGCTCCCTGGACAGGGCTGCGGCGGTGACCAACTGTCTCTGGCCAGAGCTGCTCAACGAGGGCGGCAGCGCCCACTCCCCCCCGGGACTGCCGGAGCCAGGCCAGGAAGAGCAGACACCACGTCTGAGCCTGGAACTAGACGGTCTCCCACCTCGGCAGCGTGCACGGTTTAGTCTCGCCGCTCTCGCGTCCTCTCTGGCTCCCCGAGCCCCCTTCCCAGGACCTGCCCCGCCCTCCCCCGCCCTCCCCCTTCGCACAGGTCTCCCTCTGTGCTGTAACACACCGGCCCCTTTCCTGGCGATCCGCTCCGGCCAACGTCTGTCCAGGCTCCAGAGGAGGCTCTTTCATCGCATAGCTGGGTGGGGGAGGGGCTGGGAGGCCGTCGTTCTGCACTTCCAGGTGGGAGCCGGGGGCCCAGGTACCCCGGAAAGAGCCCCCCAAACCTGGCCTTGCTTGCCAGTTTCCAATATTTAGGGCTCCGGATACCTTCGCGGGCTCCCTTTGCGTCTTACCCCCACCCTTTGCCCCCCAAGGTCCAACGCAGTGTCCCCTCCCCCGCTGCTCCTTTCCATTGCTTTTCCCTCCTCCTTCCGAAGTCTTTTCCGTCCCAGTCTGGGGCTCGCGGCCTGTGCCTCTGCAAACACCCCCCGCCCCTCCAATCCGGGCAGAACTCCGAGGGGAGGGGCCGGAGGCCCCCCTCTCCAACTGTGGTCAGAAGGGGCAGCGCCGCAGCCCCCGGCAGGGGGGGAAGGACGGGGGGCGACTCTGCGCCCCGCCCGATCAGGCCACTCGGCTCACTAGGGGTGGGGGGCGGGAAGCCGGGCTAGCAGAGAGGGGGGTTCGGCCCCTGCAGGTGCGGGCTCTGGCTGGGCCTGGGCGGGCTCCGGGGGCGGGGTCTCAGGTTACAGCCCCGCGGGGGGCCGGGGGCGGCCCGCGGTTTGGGCCAGTTTACCAGCCTCGAGTGGGGCCGGGCGCATATAACGGGCGCCACGGCGGGGAGAAGACGCAGAGCGCTGCTGGGCTGCCGGGTCTCCTGCCTCCTCCTCCTGCTCCGAGGGCCTCCTGTATGAGGGCGCGGTAGAGACCCGGACCCACGCCGTGCTTCTGCCGCCTCGCTGCGCTCCGCTCGGGCCCGGCTCTGCCAGGCCCCGCGGTGAGCCATGATCCGCCTCGGGGCTCCCCAGATGGTGGTGCTGCTGACGCTGCTCGTCGCCGCTGTCCTTCGGTGTCACGGGCAGGATGTCCGTAAGTCGCCCACAGTCCCTGCCTGCCACCCTTCCGTGCTGTCCCTCCGCATCCTCTTACCCGGGTCTCAGCTGCTCTGGAGTCCGCGGGTCGGGATTCCAGCGGTTTCTGAGGTCAGAGGGCACCAAGACTGGGGCGCAGGATAAGCGGGAGCTCGAGGAGCGGAGTTCGGCAGGCAGGGGCTCGTCGGAGAGCCCTCTGGGCGGGTCGTGGTTGGAGGCATTTGCAGGTCCCTTCAGTGAGTAGAAATATTGAACCTGCAAAGTGTCGGATCGGACAAGTTTGCGCACAGATGTAAGCGCTCTCTTTATCGCCAGCTTTTACGATTAGGCGCACACGTTCACACACACCTCTCGCCTCGCGGAAGCATTCTGAAGTCAGCACAACAGGTCGTGGCCCATCGTTCTTAGAAGTGGGAGAGAAAGAGCACTGGCGAAGGGGCGAGCGCGCGCCAAGGGGTGGACTCCGCAGCCGTGTCCGGGGGTTGGCTGCTGCGGGGCGGGGGGGGTCAAAGAGGAGGCAGACAAAGGAGATGCTCTGGCGCTGGTGGGCTGGAACCCGAGGCCACAAAGAAAGGCTTCGCAGAGGCGCTCTGAGACCTCAGCCTCTCTCGAGGGTCCCTCTCCCTCCCGGCTGACCCTGCAGCAAGGTGCAGCCCTCGTTCGCGTCTCGGCTTTCCCCCTGGAACTTCCCGAGGCCAGGCCGTCTGAAAGGCGATAACGTTCCAACCAGACCGTACTTTTCAAAGGCCCCGGAAAATAGCGCCCCCTCCCTGCGGTCTTCCCCCCTAACCCTCCCGGGATACTACAGGGAGTTCCTTTTCTGTGTGTGAAACTCTCTAAGCGAGGCTTCGGGCCGTGTATGTGTGTGTGTATTTGGTCGATTGCTGCAACTATTTCAAACGAATATGGCTAAAGATGGCAGTTTTACAATCTGGTCCAAAGGCGGCTCGGACCACCCCGTGCCATCGCCTCCTTCGGTAAAGTCCTGCTGTCTGGGATTATATTCAGGACAGCCGAAGCCTGGAAAGTGTATTAGGTAGAGATTTTTTTTTTTCCACGTGTTTGGGCACGTTTCCGACGGCTGGGATTCCAGCCCTGTCTTTGTATGTTACAGATTGTAAATCAATCGCAGGGCAAACTTTTTTGGGGGGAGGGGGGGAATCAAAGTCCTCGGTCGACGAGGCTCTACACTGTCTCATCTGCCACCAGGCTGTCTCGGGAGCGGTTTGGGAGGCTGAGGGCCCGGGAGGACTTTCCGGTCCTTAGAGCGGCTGACTCGGGCGGGGGCAGGATTGGTGCCCGCGGCACAGCCGCAGGGAGTCCGGGGCAGGAGATCCTGGTTGCGGTGCCGCGCGCTGCGCTCAGCTGGCGGTGCGGTCCGGGGCACCTGCTGGAATACCTTGTGTCTAATAATGGCTCCGGCTCGTACTGACTCTATTTTTGTCCTAAATTTACACGAACACACCCACAAAGCTGTTTTCTTGACTGACCTCTGCTTTAGTGCACAATGGAATTAGCTAGGTGACTGTAAAATAATTCCCAAATTCTCCACCTGGCATCGCAGGCGCTTGCTTAAGTGGCAGAGCCCTCTCACCGCCGCCGCCGCTTTCCCGGGAGAGAGTGAATTCCACAGTTTCTTGGGCCCAGCTCTTCCAGTCGTGGCTCCTCCTCCCCAGGGGGAGTGCGTCCGAGCCGCCGATTTTGCGCCCTGGAACATCTCAGCTCCACAACCCCATCCCCCGGGTCGGCAGACCTAAAATGGGACGTGGGGAAAGGCACAGTCTGCGTAGCCTCCAGGAATGTTGGAACTCTGGGGCTCGGGCACGCCCCTCCTCCCCATCTTTCCATGAGTTTGAGAAACTTATTGGCGGTGGCATCTCTGACCCACATCTGTATTTCACAGCCCTCCTTTCCGAAAGTGCCCCTCGGCTCGGGGAGAGACCTCAATCCTCCTTTGTGAGGCTTGTTTGCGTTGGGAGATTGGCAGCGATGGCTTCCAGATGGGGCTGAAACGCTGCCCGTATTTATTTAAACTGGTTTCTTGCGGAGACCTGTGAATCGGGCTCTGTGTGCGCTCGAGAAAAGCCCCATTCATGAGAGGCGGGTCCGGTGGGTTCCCCCGGAGTCCCCGACACCCTCTCCCACAATGCCCCCCTGTGCCCGCCCGCCGCCACCTCCCGGGCTCCAGCCCCGCGCGGTTCGGCGGCGCAGCGAAACAGTTCCCCGAAAGAGGCAACTTTTTAATTGGCCTGCTACAAAGAATCACTTATACGGCGCTGCGGTAATGAGCGGAACCCGATCGGGCGCGCCGGGATGCTATCGGCAGCCGTTTGGAACGGCAATTATGGTGGTGCTGGGCTCCTCCGTCCACACCTAGGGGATCCAGTTACGGAGCTGGCTCCTTTCTGGGGCAGTCATTTAATCCCACTTTTCACCCTCCCGGTGTCTGTGGGCGAGCCCTGTGCAGAGCCCCTCCTCGGTCACCCAGCAGCTCACACCCAGCGCCTCCTGGCCCCGCCCCCGCGCATCCCCGCCGCCCCGCAGGAGAAACCGGATCTGCAGTAGGGTGCACCTCCCTCTCCCAGCATTTCCCTCTCTTTCCACCCTTGGGCCCTTTTGGGTGAGGGTGGGCTCTTCCTTAGTCCGGACCTGAGACCGTTAACCTCTCCTCCGCCCCCTTCCCCTTTGCGAGCTTTCTACAGTTCCAGCAATTTTTAGCGGTGGGTGTGTCTCAGAGACTTTTGTATATCCCGTGGGATTCCCTCCCCTCCCCGCGTTTGTCTTGCGTAAGGGCTGAGTGGATTTCTTCTAGTGGAAAAGAAAAAAGAGAGAGAGAGAGGTAGAAAGGTTTATCTTTAGATTTTCAGAGTCTGCTTCAAGAGCCGGGGGCAGGCCCGTGTCTGTCTCCGCCCACCCGGCTTGTGGCTCTTTCCTATTATTCATCCCCTGGAGTTGCCATTGCTTTGGGGGTTTTGATGAGAAAAACAGCGCTGGGCGCTCCTTAGCACGTGGTGCGGGCTCTTCAGCCCTTGGCGCGCTCTGAGCGCTCCTGTCAGCACAGGTTTCATTTGCAGGGTGGATTCCACTCGGCAGGCCGCTGTGGAAGGGACTAGTCCCTGCCATTCTTGGTCTGCATTGTGGTGAAGGCCAGGCCGCTGCACTGGCTAATCCGCGCCCAGGCCCAGCATTCAAAGCCCCCTGGCCTGCAGATTGGGGTACTGTCTTCAGACGGAGGCAGGCCCTCTGCAGGGAAGACCACAACGGGAGGGCCACGCTGGGGGCCCTTTGGCCCTGCCTGCCTCCCAAGGCGTCTTACTAGCCTGCGCCGGTCCCAAGGGTGTTGTTTGACCGGGCCTCTCCTCCTGTCCCAAGTGGCCCCAATCCTAATGCAGTTTGAAGAGTGGGATGAGACCCTACTTCTGCGAGCACCTGCTTTCAGCTGTCCCACCCCATATCCAGGGGTGGGACCTGTCTGTTTACAGGTTCTAATTTTTGTAGGTGGAATTTTCTACATGCTTTCAGAATTTTAGCTATCAGTGGTATTTAGCAAATCCCGTAATTCCTAGAGGAAGGCAGAAAAAAGCCCTCTGTTCCTGTGCTTGGGGTGGGGAGGGGGGTGCCTCCCTTTTCTCCTCTCCCCTATCTTTACATCCCTGAGTTCCCACTCAGGGTCTTATCTCCTCCTGCGGCTACTCGACTTACCCCTGGCCCACATCATCAGGTCTTCCCCAGGCTGGACGCACGAAGGAAATACTGTTTGGTCAGTACAGCCGCCCCCCGCCCCCCGCCGTTCATTGCTGGGTCAGGATTTTCACTGGTGACTAGACAGCATAGTGCAATAAGTATTTCTGAATACAAGGAAGAATGAATGATGTCTTAGAAGAATAACTTTCAAGTTATTTATGTTTGGGTGGCCCGCGTCCACATTCTTCAGTGTTTGAATGATGTCAAGTTGACTGCAACCTCTTTCTCTTTTTCTTTTCTGACTCCCACCCCTTCCTCCCCTCTGCTCTCTGCTTCTCCTGCTCCACCCTTGGTGCAGAGAAGGCTGGCAGCTGTGTGCAGGACGGGCAGAGGTATAATGATAAGGATGTGTGGAAGCCCGAGCCCTGCCGGATCTGTGTCTGTGACACTGGGACTGTCCTCTGCGACGACATACTCTGTGAAGACATGAAAGACTGCCTCAGCCCCGAGACCCCCTTCGGAGAGTGCTGCCCCATCTGCTCAACTGACCTCGCCACTGCCAGTGGTTGTAATTTATTTATTTACTGTTTCACATAAATAAATTACTTGCAGGTGCAGCAAATGCCCTCCCATGGATGCTGGTCACCTCTGCAGAGCAGAGGCGCTGGCTATTCATGGGACCCCAGCAGCTGAGGCTCAAAGGAAAGGCCACCTCTCACTTGCAGGTTGAAACTGAGTGGGCATGAAACACCGGAGGGGCCCTTCCTCACCCAACACCTCCGAGACATGCTTCCCTGATGCGGGGAAGCATGGCTGTGCTTCCACAAAGCGCCCTTTTTGAAACCATCCCTGCAAAGTATTAGAGCCACAGTGGAGATGGAATACTCTGTCTGGCCAAACCACAGACAATTCCTCCTCTGTGACCCACACCTTGTCTTCTTCTTAGAAGACTTCCAAAGGTAGTGGTCTGCAGTGAGGAGAAGCCTCTGCTAGCTGGTGAGAGACAGGACAGCCTCCCTCTTTGAGATGGGGACCACGGAGAGAGAAAACAGTGTTTCTCTCTCTCTTGGAATTGACTGCCGGTTAAGAACCACATTAGTGAGAGAAGGAGCTGGGCTCCCGGAGTCCTAGCGGTGGAGGGTGGTGATGGGGCTGGGACTTGTCTGCGCCTGCACTCCAGCGGGCAGTTATTAACGCCCAGCGAGAATCAGTGCTTGCGGATGACGCGTGCCAGTGACCTCCCAGCACTCGAGCCCTTGCCCTGCCTCCCTGCAGGGTGAATGGGGACCCATGTCTAGGCCGCCTGGGTGGCCTCACTGTTCCTTCCGGTTCAAGTAGAGAAGAAGTTGAAAGGGGAGTGAGAGGTTGCCTTTCCTTAACACTTCATTGCCCCTGGGAAGCTGCTTGGGGAAGCTGCTTTTAGGATCCAGTTCCCAGATCATTCATTTGTGAGGGGGCCTCTGAGTGCAGTGTCGGTTGCTTTTACTGTTGCTGCTACAAAGGGAAGGGGTCCCTGATTTGGGGTGGCACTGGCTGCAATGCCCTTTATAATTCCTATGCTCTGCTTTTTTTTTTCCTTCTGTGCTTGCTTCAAGGAGACCCAGCTTGAATGTAAGACCTTTTTAACTACCTAACTCTTTTTCTGGGAGGGGATGGGCTGCAGGAAGAGCTTCCTACCCTGTGGGGGAAAGAAGAGGTAGAACCTTCTGCCAGCTTTTGGTGCTTTCTTGGTGGCTGATTAGACCCTGAGCTCTTCGTTTTCTCTTTCCTCTGGCTCTGCTCCTGCCTTTGCACGCTGGCTGCCTTTTTTGAATAACAAACTCTGGGCCATCTCTGTCCCTCATGGGGTCTCAGCAACCCCAGGGCCCCAGTGACTCTAACACCCCAGCGGAGGGCTCAGCGGAGTAACAACAGGAAGCTGCCTTTTTCCTTGGTTGTGTCCCGTCGGGTTTGACCCCTGTAAGTGAGGAGAACTTGCACTTCTCCAGCTCACACATCTTACATTCTCCTTCTCTGTTTTTTCTACTTGCAGGGCAACCAGGACCAAAGGTGAGGGATTTTTTTTTCTTTTGCTTTGCCTTGATAGTTCCTTCTTCAGAAGCAATGCTACGCTCATGCAGCCGGTCCTTCTTTAGATGTCAGCAGAGGCCGGTGTCAGGGGCACCCTGATGCAGGGGCTGCTGGGCAGAGTTTTGTGTCTGGGGCTTGGTGGGCTTGCTCTGTCCATCCTGAGACTGTGCCGTGTTTCAGGGACAGAAAGGAGAACCTGGAGACATCAAGGATGTAAGTACAGTCGTTCTCACACCACGTTGCCTTTATTGCTAAGTGGGTCCTTTTCCTGTGGCCCCCTCTAATGTGCTGCTCTGGGGGTCTCTCTCTCAGATTGTAGGACCCAAAGGACCCCCTGGGCCTCAGGTAAGAGAGGGAGAAAGTCTTTCCTCCATCCCTCCCTCGGCTTACTGATTGGCGGGCCCCTGGCCTTGCTGTCATCTCAACATTTCCTCACCTTCAGGGACCTGCAGGTGAACAAGGACCCAGAGGTGATCGTGGTGACAAAGGTGAAAAAGTGAGTAGAGAAACAACGCTGCCTGGCCCTCTAAGGCCCCCTCCTTGCCTGACCACCACTGCAAGGGCCGCCGGTGGACAGATGGTTCTAGCATTAACACTGCTTCACACCGGCGCCTTGTTCTCTTTCCCCCAAGGGTGCCCCCGGACCTCGTGGCAGAGATGGAGAGCCTGGGACCCCTGGAAATCCTGGCCCCCCTGGCCCTCCTGGCCCCCCTGGTCCCCCTGGCCTCGGTGGAGTAAGTATCCTTATGTCCCCTTTCTTCAGGATGTCCCTCCAGAAATGTGGCTTCTAAATTGCTGCTCATACTGACCTGGCCGGCTCCCAGAGCCGCCAGCCAGGGTGTACACAGCCTGTCCATGGGCCTCTCCCCCAGGCCTGTCATTTAGTGGGACCACATATTAGGCATGAGACTGTGGCACTGAGGGTTGACTTTTTTCATTCACTGGGTTTCTGCAAAGAAAGTCTTCAGTTACCTGGCACCCTGGTGTCTGTACTGTGTGGTCAGTCCTTGGGAGTGGGTGTGGGGGTTGGGGGAGAGGATGACTGGGCACTTGTAGTTCCCTGGAAGAAGAGTGACCACTGTCCTTGGAAGACATTTATTCTTGGATCTTGCCAAATACATTCCAAGCAACTATTCATTCTCATGAAAGAGCCCCACTGAGTGAAGGTGTGTAGCTAAAGTCGTTTTTGGAATCCAACCAGTCAACAAATTATATTATTGCCCAGTTTTTGCAGGTTTGCCATTTCGATGGCTGCTATGTTTTAAATTTTTAAACTTTAAACTCACAGATGCTTACTACATCCCTTGCTAAAATATTTCAAGACTGTCGAGTTTAGTCTTTTAGCTGGGCATTAAAGTCTTTGGTGGGGGGAACTCCCACCTTTAAAAGTGAAATGCAGGTAACTGATACTCTTCCAAATAACAGTTTTCTAGGGTAATTATTATGCCACTGTCATCTAATAACACATTTCCAAAACTGTATTTTCAGGAATCATTGGTAATTCTGATCAATGCGAGATTAAGCTCCAACAATGAAAGTTTATCTAAATAGAGTTTTTTTTCTGTCTGGATAGAGCTTGCCCAACCAAGCAGAAAAAACCTAGGGCTTGAGAAAGCGCCTAATGTTGGGCTTCTTTGCAGAACTTCGCTGCCCAGATGGCTGGAGGATTTGATGAGAAGGCTGGTGGCGCCCAGATGGGTGTAATGCAGGGACCAATGGTAAGACAAGAAGACACCAGTTCTCTGCAGACAGAATGGCAGGAAGGGGCCCTCCGCAGAGGCAGAGACCCTGACTGCCTCGCATTACAGATAATTGCTTAGGGCAGCTCTTCTCCATCGGTTATGTAACCTTCCCATTTACATACTTCCCAAAGCATTTGGTCCTTAATGGCCGTGGATGCCAGTATTAATGATGCGCTGGAGCGACTAAGAAGAATGAGGATGGAGAGGTGCATATAGGCCGATCTGTTAGGAGGCCAGTTGCTATTGCTTTTGGAATGAGAACTGAAGAATGCAGACAGCAGCCACTGCTCTCCAGTATCCACAAGACTTCCAGCAGGAAATCTCAGCCCTGCAGCTCCGACTTGGCACAGGCTAAATGAAACTCAGACTTTAGTAAACATGGCTGCTGTCCAGGAGAAAGCAAGGCCAGCTTCTCTGTCCAAATGGTGCCTATAAATATAAATAGATTTTTGCGTGGGGAGTGGGAAATGAGAAGGGGCAGCCACTGCAGGCCCCCTGCCCACAGAGTGGCTCCTTGTCCTTTGTCTGGGCTGCTGCGGGGAGGAGGTGGCAGGCTGGAGGCCGCCGATGAAGCATACCCAGTAAACTTCCTCGTCTTCTGTCCCAATGCAGGGCCCCATGGGACCGCGAGGACCGCCAGGCCCTGCTGGTGCTCCCGTAAGTACCCGGTCTTTTCTTCCTGGCAACAGTGCGGCTGCTTTCAAGCTGTCTGTCAGTCCGTGAGGGTCAGCCTTGTGTTCTTACTTTTTAGGGCCCTCAAGGGTTTCAAGGCAACCCTGGTGAACCGGGGGAACCCGGCGTGTCTGTGAGTACCAGCGCAGGCCCTGCCCTCCTGGGGAGCCTCCAGGACGTACCACCCAGACCCCGGTCCTGGCACTGCCACCCACACATACCGCCTGGGCTTCCCCACGGCAGAGGGCCCAGAGGACATCCAGATGCCGCTTCTTAGCCTTGGGGGAGCTCTGACAGAGAACCAAGTGTGCCAAGGACCACCAGGAACTCTGTCATAACTGTCCCCTTTCTGGTCCATCCCTACTGTGTGCTATCTGCTGCTTCTCACTATGCTCTGCTCTGGACCTCGATTCTCTCTTAGCAAAAATGGGGTTGTTCCACCTTTCTTCCTTAGAGGGAAACTAGCTTCCACAAAACACCCCAAAACAAAACTGCAGTCTTAAAGCTTTGTCCACTGATTTGGTGTCTTCCCCCTTCACCCATCTCTTAAACTGTTTTCCTTTGTAGGGTCCCATGGGTCCCCGTGGTCCTCCAGGCCCCCCTGGAAAACCTGGTGACGATGTGAGTATACATGAGTAGTCACAGGAGTGGCTGCCTCTGTGACAGGGTCTGAAGGGAGTTGTGCTGGGGCACTGATTGGCTCACCCCTGGGTGGAGACATCCGAAATGGCAAGACCGGTCAGTCTGAGACGTGGACCCTCTGTGCTGTCCACCTTCCTCCTTGCAGCTTAGCTTGCGCATGCCCTGGGGACTGCAGCAGACTCAGTGGGGAGGGAAATAATTAAAACACCATTAGCTCCAAGAAGGGAAATTGAGAAACGAGAGAAGGGAGAGGGAGAACACCAGGGGAAAAGACACAGAGAAGAAGAAACAAAGAAAGAAACATTCAATAATCCAACATCATCTTAATTGTAAATGAGTTAGGAAAAGCTCAGTCTTGAGTCCGGGTGTCTACAGAGGGTGCAGATGAAGCAAAAGGACAAGGGAGGCCACTCAGGCTCTTCCTAGGAAAGGCATTCGACGGTCCAAGTCTCCCAGGGCGAGCGAGCTCGAGCTGGGTCAGCAGAGCACAGAAGAGCAGAGAGAGACCGCCCACCAAGGGAAGTGGGGGCTGGTGGGGACGGAGGAGCTGGCCCACCCCACGTGTAGCTGTCCCGAAGAATACTTTGTGACCTAGGAAAGGCATTTAGGGAAGTCTGGAATGTGCAGGAGGTGAGGGAGAGGAGTCAGCAGGTGGCAAAGGCATGGAGGACCGAGGGTGGTCTGGAGAGTGCCAGTCATGCTGCTGTGTCTCCCGAGGAAGCTGAGGCCATGTCTCTCCCGCAGGGCGAAGCTGGAAAGCCTGGAAAACCTGGTGAACGAGGCCCTCCTGGCCCTCAGGTAGAGCCCCACCTTTCCCAGCCTCAAACCTCCCTTTGTGCTCCTCCAGTTCAGTTAGTTCACTTCTAAAACAAAATCCCAGCAGACCCCACATGTACCACACCGGCATCTGATGATCGATCGCGTTTATAATCCTAACACAGGTCCCCGGGGGAGGCCAGGCAGTTGTTTCTGCCCAGTTTGCGTAAAGTGGGGTGAGGCAAGGTGAGGGGGATTCTGGGAAGCACTAAAAGAACTCTCCAAATGCTGGGCTTCTCTGCACAGGGAGCTGGCTCCCAAGGCTGTTAGCAGCTCAGGCAGCCTTTGCTGGGCCCTTCTGCTCTGGGCCCTGACCTCTCCTCTTTGGGTTTTCAGGGTGCTCGCGGCTTCCCGGGAACCCCAGGCCTTCCTGGTGTCAAAGGTCACAGAGTAAGTATCTTGGGTGAGGGTGTTAGAAGGAAGGGATTGTCCCAAAGGAGAGAGAAGCTTTCAGAGACACGTGCATTTCTTCCTATCTGGGTTCCTTAGAATGTGATTGATGTTTCTTCTCTTGCCCCCTAGGGTTACCCAGGCCTGGACGGTGCTAAAGGTGAAGCTGGTGCCCCAGGTGTGAAGGTAAGGACCAGGACGCACGCTGGGGCAGGGGACAGAGTGAGGTGTGGGAGTCTCTTCTCCCAGTCAAGGGGATGCTGTTGAGCTTGGTGGAGTCAGGATGTCGGAACAGCTTTGGTTGGAAAGAGCCAGTCCTGTATCCTGATGCATGAAGAGAGCTCGGGGAGTTGTCCCTCACAGGACTGGTGCTCGGAAGTGTCAGTAATGGCTTAGATGACCAGAGCTTTCAGCTCTTCCGTGGGAGTTTTCTGGGGCTGGCAGTGGGGTCCTAGTCACTAACCTTCCGCATCTTCTTTCCCAGGGAGAGAGCGGTTCCCCCGGTGAGAATGGCTCTCCAGGCCCGATGGTGAGTGCGAGCGCCCCCTGCAGGGCCTCCAGACAGCCTTCGCACACCTCCTGCAGCCCTGGAGGCGGCTCCTCCACCAACGCCAGTGCTTCCTTGGTGCAAAGTAGCTATCCAATGTTGTAGACTGATCTCTGTTAGGAGCACGAGGCCAAATGTATCAATCAGATGATTTGGTCAAGGTTTCGCCCATATTTCCTTGAAGTAGCTCTAAAACACTTTACGTGTGTTTGAATTTTTAAAAATTCTGTTTGTTCTCAACACTTCGGGGAGCTTATCTATCGCAAGAGGCAAGATGAGCCTGTAACCGGGATGCTGGCCAGTCACGGAGCCTTTGTGCGCTCTTCCTGGGCAGCAAACCTTGGCGTGCTCTGATGCCTGCACGCTGCCTCCCCTCGGGGGTCCGGGAAGGGCCTGCAGGTGCAAGTGATGGCGCAGAGTGTCGTTGAGACAACTCACCGTTGTGCCATCCTGGTGTGTTTTCCAGGGTCCCCGTGGTCTGCCTGGCGAGAGAGGACGGACCGGCCCTGCAGGCGCCGTGGTGAGTAATTGGCAAGGCCAAAAGCCACCATTTGCCCACCACTCTTTAGAGTTTCCAAGGCACTTTCACATAGAGTTACTTCACTTGACTCGCAAAACAGCCCGGTGAGGGGCAGAGAGCACGGCCATCCCACAGGGTTTGCTCGGGTGCCACAAATTCCCCGGCTGGGTTGCCGTGTGCTCAGTCGGAGGAGGGATGGGCTGGGGGCGGGTGGGTGGTGAGGGCAGGGCCCTCAGCTAACGAGTCTGGATTACTCAGGTAGCCCCCTCAACAGCACTCCCCACTCCCCAGTCAATCCAGTTTGAATTTACGGGCAGATTTAAGTTGGCCACAGTAGGGTGCTACTTTTTGTTCTTTTGGTCGACTCAGATGACGCCCTAGAAAATGTAACAGCCCAGCATATCTGACCGGGCCTTGGTGCGTGGCACTGCTGCTGCTATTATGACGATATGGTACCAGTGGCCACTGATTCACTGGCACTTTCTAGGAGGAAAGCCTCATATGCCTTGTCTCTTTTAATCCTCCCTCAGATTCTTTTATTCTCCCCATTTTCGAGAAGAAGAAACTGAGGCACAGAAAGGTTAATAGCTTAAGACAAACAATGCTTGGCAGCCTCAGCCTTTGGTGGCCTCTCGTTAATGTGGGAAATAAAAAGCAAGGGGATTTGCAGCCGATGTTGGGTGCAGGTGCTTAGCTCTGGTCCCCTGGAAACAGAGAGCCCTGGTGGGCACTGGTCATGGGGCGAGTGAAGCGGTGAGAGCCGTGGTGCAGAAGGATTATGCTGTCTGTTGGTTTCAGGCCCCGGCCACCCATGCGCCAGGGCCCCTCCTCCCGGGCGCTTGCTGGGCTGGCCAGAGTAAATCAGCTTCACTCAGTTGTGCTGCTTCCCAGATACTGTATCTGTTCGGCAGAAATTGTTCTCAAAAGCAGATCAGTGAAGTAACAAGCAGCCTCGACCCCCATTTGTCACCCAGAGCTGCTGAAGTGCCTTGTCCCAGGGCCACTTTCTGTGAGGGGATTAGAGAGTGAGTGCTGAGCCTGCCAGGAAACACTTCTGTTCCCTCGGATTAGCAGGACCTGGTTGGCGGCTTCTTGGCCAGGCCCGAGCCACGGTGGCTGCCCCCTGGTGGCTGCCCCCTGGTGGGACAGAGGCGAGCTGCATCCCCTGCCCTGGCGTCCCTCCTTCCTGGGCACACTGGGCCCCGTTCCTGGCCCACGGGAGTCCCCATGGCAGTCAGGCTGGCAGGGTGTGCATGGGATTTGGCATGGAAGGTCGACAACGCTACATAGTTCCAAGTACAGGCCTGGTATCAAGGCTGGACCAGGGACTAGGCTGGCTTGGTCTCTGCCTGCTGTGTCACACGCCCCCTCCCCACCTTGGGCCAGACTGTGCCCTCCCCCCAGGCTCGCTGCAGGGAGAGGTTCGGAGGCCACTCCAGCGCTCGGAGCAGCACCGCAGCGCCCCTTTGCTCATGCCCAGCTGGGCTTCTCCCTGGGCCTTGCCCTGGAGGGAGGGCACCCCAGAGCTTCCCAGAGCAGCCAGGCCAGCCCAGAAGGGGCTCTGGCCAATGCTGAAGCTTTATATTCCCCCTGACATTCTACTGCTAAGTCTTCTCTTGCTTTCCTGTTTAATGCCAGTCTGGAGAGTCTCAGTTGGGAGAAATGGGCCATAGCCAGGAAGAAGATTTGAGTCTTATTTAAAACATGAACTCCCCCTAAAGCATCCTTCCTCCTCAGCTTCCGTGGAGAGGCAGAGGCAGGGGCAGGCAGACAGGGAGAGGTTGCCTTCTGGCCTCCTCCGGTGCCCTGCCGAGCACCAGGTGCCAGGTCCAGCTCAGCCTAGCCTCCTGGTGCCTGGGGTTTGGGGACAAGCTCCCGGGGCCCTTGAGAGACAAACTGAGGGGTGCTTACCACAAACCTGGGGAGAAAACCTCAAAGTGCAAGTCCTCTGGAGAAAGAGCTGGCCGCTTTGCCTTTCTGTGTAAGCGAGTCTCAGGGGCACAGGCTCAGATGTGGCCCCTGGGCTGCACTGGGTGCCCCGTCCCCATCCTGGAGCCCCTTCCTGGACTGGTGGCAGACATCCTGCAAGCAAGCAGCTCTGTTTTCCTCAGGAGGAGGTTGTCAGGGAGGGGCCTGCATGCAGAGGCCGCTTGGAGTTCACTGAGGGAAGGCCTTGCCCAAGCCCTGGAAGTCTTCCTGCTGTGAGCGGGTGGGACCTGGTCAAGATTGCTCCTTGGCTATTTGATTTTCCTTTGGCCCAATTTTCAGTATTTAAATGATAACTTGGGCTTGAAGTTGGAGATCTTTGAGATCTACACTGAAGTTTAAGGAACGATGGAATAGCTGGGGAACTACCCAAGCTTTATTTAAGCTGAGAACGAGCTCTCTGAAGACCCCGAGTTCCCATGCAGGCAGCCACTATGGAAAGGCACTGGGGCCCCTCCCTCCCTTGGAGCTGTCCCCCAGTTCCCCCCACATCAGCCTCACACTCAGCCCTGGGACCCCCTGGGCACAGTGCCACCCACCACAGTTCTGTGCAGCCGGCTGCGGGCAGGGAGGGGCTGGACGCCTGGGCACTTCTCACAATATCCGCTTCCTTCTCCTTGCTCACAGGGTGCCCGGGGCAACGACGGTCAACCAGGCCCCGCAGGGCCTCCGGTAAGTGTTTTACCCACCGCAGGTTTGCTCTTGAGGCCCAGCCGGCAGCCCAGTGCAGCCCAGTGCAGCCCAGTGCAGCCCCGTGTTTGTTCGGAGTGAGCCCAGGGCACTCGGGCTCCAACTGGAAGGGAGGAGGAGTCGTTTTCCAGTAGCCTGAGCTTGTTGATAACAAGCTTTAAAGCGACTGTTTGCTTTCCTCGGCCACCTTTTGTGGAGTGTTTTTGAGGAGGGGTAGGTAGAGAGGGAGCTGGAAGAAGCACCTGCTTCTCTCCCCGTGTGTAGTCAGAGTCTTACTTTGCCTTCTGAAGCCAGGCGTGGAGACACAGGCAGTGGGGACAGTTTCACCCAGGGACTTTAGCCACAATGGATATGGAACCAAATCAGTACAGAGTTGGAAAGGGTCCTGGCTGGTGTGGCTCAGTGGACTGAGCGTCGGCCTGCAAACCAAAGGGTCGCTGGTTTGATTCCCAGTCAGGGCACATGCCTGGGTTGCAGGCCAGATCCCAAGTTGGGGGTGTGTGAGAGGCAACCACACATTGATCTTTCTCTCCCTCTATTTCTCCCTCCCTGCTCCTGTCTCTAAAAATAAATAAATAAATAAAATCCTTAAAAAACCCTGGGAGAAGTGGGAAGGAATGTGAGGCGTGTGGGGTGGCTCACTCTGGGGTCTGCAGAGATTCTTCCCAGAATGGCATTCACCTTTGTACCCCCTTCCTTCCTTCAGGGTCCCGTGGGTCCTGCTGGCGGTCCTGGCTTCCCTGGGGCTCCCGGTGCCAAGGTGAGTGCCCTGGTGGGCAAGTCAGGAACCCCTTTCCCCCATAACCTTTGCTGACTAGCTCCTGGACAATGCCCCCTCCCTTCTGAGGAATGTCTCCCACCCCCACCTGCTGCTGCTCTCCAAAGAGAAGAGCCAGGCATTTTACAGAGTCACTACCTAGAAGGGAAAGGGAGATGGAAAGATAAAGAGCTAGGGGTACTACAGTTACAGCTGCAGAGAAAGATGGAGAGACGCCGGAGACCTGAGGGGGCGCAGAAGACCAGTAGAGGAGGGAAAGAAGGCCAAGCTCAACCAGCTCTGGACCCCGAAGGAGCTGGAGGGAAGTGGGCAGGGCCAGGGAGCAGTTCCACGCTTCCCTCTCCACTGCTTCATCTGGGGGCTTGGCTCTTCCAGGCCCTGTTAATTGAGTTCTTCCAAAGATTAACAGAGGCCAGTGGCAGGCCAGCCCGTGCAGGGAATGGCCCTGTGGCCCAGGAGGGGTTCCAATGCACAAGTCCCTGGGAATTCTCTCCTGTCACCTCCAGGAGATGAATAAGGAGCCTCCGCGTAGTCACTGGCATCAGGTTGCTTTTCCTCTCCCGGGGGTTCCCATGGCAACCAGACAGTGTCTGAGGCCCTGGGAGCCGGGTGAAGGAGACCCATTGTGAAGAGGGACAGCGGAAGGTGAGGGGGCCTGACTTTTAGAAAATAATAATTGCAGAAGTGAGCAAGAATGTTCTGAGAAGAAACCTGAGGAGACCCTGCCTACCCCCAGGGTCAGCAGTCCCCCCAGGGACTCTGCCATCGAGAGAGCCCAGCTCTCAGCCTGTTGCAACTTTCAGGAAAAAATGAAAGTGAAAGCAGAGGCCCCTGGGAGGGGGGTGCAGGCTGCCAGAAGCCCAGGAGAATTCAACTAGTCGGAGCTGGAAAAGTAGAGTGGGGCGCCTGCTGGTCCTAGCTTGTATTTGTGCTGCTTTCTAGCTCCATTCTAATGGGCCTGGCCCAGCGCCTGGCCGTTAACACACTGGCCAGGTCCCAGGGGAGTGGTGCCCTGAGTTGAGGTGGCCGAGGGCCTCCGTGTCCTCAAAAGTGAGAACAATAGGGAGAGAAAGGGAGGTGGAGGTGCCTGCCAGTCTCAGCCACCCACCCACCCATCGTCCCACCACACCAGGAAGGTGGGACCCCACACACAGGCTTTCCGACGGGTGCTGTGAGACCTACACCCTACGGCGCCTGTGACTGTGGCATGTAACTGCATTTGCTCCTGGTGGTTCACAGTATCGCGGGGAGATGGAGACAGAGAGGCAGGGAGGAAGTCACCAGGTCAGCGAGCTTGGTCAGTGGCCCCACATGCTTATATACATGGTGGTTCGGCTTTTTGGTGCGTGCATACAGCTGGCCCTAAACTGTTGCTGGTCCTCAAGAGGTCTCTGTCCCTTTGTCCTCTCCTCATTCCATCTCCTCCTGCCTCTTCCAGGGTGAAGCTGGTCCCACTGGTGCTCGTGGTCCTGAAGGCGCTCAAGGTCCTCGTGGGGAACCTGGCACTCCTGGGTCCCCCGGGCCAGCTGGGGCCTCTGTAAGTGCAGCTTCTGTTTGGCCTGAAGGCCTGCGGTCTGTGCCCCTGGCAGCCTTGACCTTGTGCTTAGTACTGAAGGAGGTGGAGCCCCAGTCATCACACTTCCATTCTGACCCAGTGCCTGCTCCCGCGCCCCCATCTCTGCACACTGCCCCCTCCACCCCCCAGCCTGTCCTCCAAGCACTCAGCAGTCTGGTGCCTGGAAAGGGCAGCTGTCGGCCCTCCCCCTGGATCCTGTGGCCTGGAAGAGCTGGGAGGGCCGGGGTTTATCCTTTGCTGCTTGTTTTACAACGACTGTCACCTTTTCCAGGGTAACCCTGGAACAGACGGAATTCCTGGAGCCAAAGGGTCTGCTGTGAGTGTGGCCTTCCGACTCAGCTCTTCCGGGTGGGGTTGGGCCTCCCTCGCACCCGCTCCTGATGCCCTTCTCTCCTGCTCACAATGACAGGGTGCTCCTGGCATTGCGGGTGCTCCCGGCTTCCCTGGGCCACGTGGTCCTCCTGGCCCTCAAGGTGCAACTGGTCCTTTGGGCCCAAAAGGTCAGACGGTAAGAGCCTGGAGTGAGCCCCAAGTTCCACTGACGTCCTGGAGTCAGACCCCACCCTCCCTCTTTCCCAAGCTCACACTCCTGTCCTTTGGTGGGTGCCTTTGGGATTCCTGGGGATGGGGGCAGGGTGCGCTGAGAGAGCCCAGTGTGAGAACCTGCCTGTCTCTTTTGTCAAGGGCGAGCCTGGTATTGCTGGCTTCAAAGGCGAACAAGGCCCCAAGGGAGAACCTGTGAGTATCTGCCCATCAGCCCTTGTCTTTCCACGTTGCCGCTCTCTGGGCCCAGGGCCATCCCCCAGCCTTGCCCACTGCCCACTGCCCACTGCCCACTGCTCACTGCCTTTCTAGCCCCAGCCCCTCATCTGGGACCTCCCAGGCTGTGCCCAGAGAAGGGGATGGGACAGGCTTGAGAAGATGTTGCAGCCTTGGCTCTTATCTTTGGCTTGACCAGTCTGAATAGTTTCAACTTTACACCTCCTCTCTCCCCGCTGGGCCACTTCTGCTCTTCCACGGCAGACCCTTTATAGCCTCCCTTCTGCAAGCCCCCCCCATCCTCGCCGCCCTGAAATAGTCGCCAAGGCCACTTCCTCCACATGCCGGTCAGTGCTTGCATAGGACCCAGTGAGGGCTCATCTGTCTCTCTTTGTGTTGGTTCTCAGGGCCCTGCAGGCCCCCAAGGAGCCCCTGGTCCCGCTGGTGAAGAAGGCAAAAGAGGTGCCCGTGGAGAGCCTGGTGGTGCTGGGCCCATCGGTCCCCCTGGAGAAAGAGTAAGTGGGCCAGGAGTCCCTGCTTTCACTGGTGGTGACCCCAAATGGAAATCAAGTCGCTGTGGCTCTCTCTGTTCTTGCCAAGTGACGTGGCCTTTTGGCCACCAGGCTCCTCTTTCCTCCACCCACTGCCGTGAGATAGGGTTCCCCTCTCCTTATTTGCACCCCTACCCCCAGGTGACATGACATAGTTTGAGCTCCTTCCCAGATAGGTGGAGACAGGCCCCAAAAGTTAATCTTCCAGAATCTTGCAGGCTGAAGCTACTGCTCCATTGAAACTGTGGTTGGTGGGGTGGACCCCCTCGAGCCTGGCTAGGCTCTCTGCGGCCACAGTTGATCAGGGGCCATTCCAACACGCTGCTTTGCCTCCCCACTTCTTCCTAGGGCGCTCCTGGCAACCGAGGTTTCCCTGGTCAGGATGGTCTGGCAGGTCCCAAGGTGAGTTGGGGAAGCAGGGCTGGGGTCCCTTCCTGCATCCTTAGTCCAATGGCCTGCCGCTGACTGCCTGCCTCTCCTTGTACAGGGAGCCCCTGGAGAGCGAGGGCCCAGTGGCCTGGCTGGCCCCAAGGGAGCCAACGGTGACCCTGGCCGACCCGGAGAGCCTGGCCTTCCTGGAGCCCGAGTAAGTACCGATCTGCTTTTGCCTTTGGCTCCTGACTCTGAGCAGACCTCTGTGCCCTTCCCCACCTTTCCCTTCCACCCTGTGCTGCCAGGATTGGGAGGTCCCAGAACCTGCTCTGACATCCATCTTCCTCTCTCTCTTGAACAAAGGGTCTCACTGGCCGCCCCGGTGATGCTGGTCCTCAAGGCAAAATTGGTCCTTCTGTAAGTTCATCGTCTGGTTTGTGGGGAGGGGCTGGGGGCACCCTTGGGGAAGCAGGTAGGAAGAGAGACAGGAGTTTGGGCAGAGACAGCCTGTGAATTTTGACAGCTGGGGAGGGGGCTGATGGTCGGTTCTGGGATCAGGTGTGGTCTGGGCAGTCTGTGAGCTCTGAAAATGTCACCTCTTTGTGCATTTGGGCCTTTCTTTGGGGGAAGACAAAGCCCAGTATACACTTTCAGGAGCAAAACTAGCTACACGGTGCCTCGTCACGGGCAGGGTCTGTGTGTGCGGCTTGCGTGTGCGGGCTGTTGGGCACAGCCTGGGTCACTGTTACTCGCTATGTGTGGCAGTGCCCGGTCCAGTGCTGGCCACATAGTAGGCACTTGGTAGGTATTGGATGGACAGATGCGGTCAGAGTATCTGTTCTGAGAATGGTGTCCTCTCTTTCAGGGAGCCCCTGGTGAAGACGGTCGCCCTGGGCCTCCAGGTCCTCAGGGGGCTCGTGGGCAGCCTGGCGTCATGGGTTTCCCTGGCCCCAAAGGTGCCAATGTAAGTAACAGTCTGTCCCCCCGTGTCTTTCTATTTGGTACTACCTCCTTTCCTGGGGAGAGGGCTGGCTCCTGAATGGAGTTAACCTAAGGGCAGTGTGAGTGGGGTCCCTGGTGCCACGGGGAGCTCGTGCCTTTGTGTCCTACAGGAGGGCATGTGGTCTGGGAAGCCCAGGCCTCCTTAGAGCCTTGAGACTCCTCAGCCATGACATTGTCTCATGGGGCAGTGCTCTGAGCGGGAGAGAAGGTGCTGATTCTCGGTGTTAGCCTTTGCTGGCCCCACGCCCCAGTGTCCCCAGCCTGCCCCACCCGCCACTCCCACCAAAGCCTTCCACCTCACGGTCCTGCACTCTCTCCTCCAGGGCGAGCCTGGGAAAGCTGGTGAGAAAGGACTGCCCGGTGCTCCTGGCCTGAGAGTGAGTACCCGCCCCACTGCCATGCCTTGGTGCTGGCTGGATGGCCACTGGGCATGGGCACCCCTGCAGCATGCTCCCAGGGTCACGGGTTAGTGGCACAGCTTCCTGGGGCTGAGCCCATCTGCTCTGGGCCCTTGGGAGCCCACACAAGGGGACTCTGGTTGCTGTTAGTCAGCAGCCCAGGAAGACAAGGAAGACCCTGTGTTGAGCAAACAGGGGCCAGGGAAGGGAGGGCAGGGAAGGGGTGCACGTGGGGTTCAAGTGCAGTATAGTGGGGCTCTGGAAACCCCGGACCATGGAGTGTGTCTGCCCATGCTGGGGGCTGCAGAAAGGAGGAAAAGTGACTCATGCCCTCACCCTTTTCTCTCCCCTCTAGGGTCTTCCTGGCAAAGATGGAGAGACAGGTGCTGCAGGCCCCCCTGGACCCGCTGTAAGTACCTGCCCAGTCTCTCTAGGTGGCCCTGCGGGCAGGGGTTTGGTGGGGTGGTGGCTGAGCACCTCAGGACTACTGGGTAATGGAACTGACAGATGTGGACCTGGGCTGGCCAAGGACACAAGACCCACCTGAGCCAAGGCGAGGTCTCCCGCCCTGAGAAGGCAGTGTGAGGCCCCGGCCCCTGTGATGACCGATGGGAGGACAGGCAAACACACCTTGCTTGGGCTGTGAAGGACAGTGTCTGTCTCGCCCTCCTGGGGCTGCCCCCAGGGCCTCTGGCTGAGGCTTTTAGGTGCTCTGGAGCACCAGCTCAGCCCATCTTTGTTTCCTCTGCAGGGACCTGCTGGTGAGCGAGGCGAGCAGGGTGCTCCCGGGCCATCTGGATTCCAGGTAGGCAGCTGAACCAGGCTTTCTCTGCAGTCCCCTTCTCTCCGTCCCCGTGCTCAGCAGGCACTGTGGGTGGAGGGCCTACCCCCTCAAAGGGGGCCAGGGGATTGAGGTTTCCCTGCACCCCTAGTCCCGGCCTGTGCCAGGTCTCCATGAAGGGTAGGGGCAGCAAATTCACCTCTTTACTAATGCTTGTCACTTTGGCTTCTAGGGACTTCCTGGCCCTCCCGGTCCCCCAGGTGAAGGTGGAAAACCAGGAGACCAGGTGAGTATGGGCCTCTTTGAATCTGCAACCTGTTCAGATGGGAAGATCTCTTCTGACGCCCTGGCAACAAGGGCAGGAGGGCAGGAGGGGTTCCATGAGGCCCAGGGTGTCTGGGACTGAACCCTAACTCTCCAGAAGGAAGGATGCTCAGCCAGGGCTTGGACATAAAAGCCCTCAGTCGTTCACACATGCTTCTTGTTCTCCAGGGCGTTCCCGGTGAAGCTGGAGCCCCCGGCCTCGTGGGCCCCAGAGTGAGTGTCCTGATGACCATTCCCGTCGGTGTCCCTGGGCCTGGCCTCGCCCTGCACAGCTCTGCCAGTGCCCCCAGCAGTACAGCCACCTTGGGCCCTGGGCTTCCCCTCTGCTCCCCACTTCCCTGCTTCTCCCTGGGCCTGCACCCCGCCTCTTGTGTCTAACTGCTCCTTCGTGTCTCTGCCACAGGGCGAACGAGGCTTCCCAGGTGAACGTGGCTCTCCTGGTGCCCAGGGCCTCCAGGGGGCCCGTGGTCTCCCCGGCACTCCTGGCACTGATGGCCCCAAAGTGAGTGAGGCCGGTCTGCTGGCTGGGTCCTCTGGGCTGGCCTGGGAGGCTTGCTGCAGGGGGAAGTGGGAGGGGAAGAGGAAGGAGTGACTGGTGAAATAGAAAAGCGGTCTGGACAGAGGAAGAGAAGGAAAGGGGTGTTTGGGGCCTGGGGCCCCGGGGGACGTGCTGCCCCCCACAGACTTCTTCTTTCACTCCCCCCAGGGTGCATCTGGCCCCGCTGGCCCCCCTGGGGCTCAGGGCCCTCCAGGTCTGCAGGGCATGCCCGGTGAAAGGGGAGCAGCTGGTATTTCTGGGCCCAAGGGAGACAGGGTAAGTGCCATGCTGACGCGTCTCCCCCAAAACTGCTCTTCCCTGCGCCCCCGCACATAGTCCCGCTCTCATGCACCCACGGGTGAGGACCCCACTACCTGTCTTGAGGAAATTGGAGACCCCCTCCAAAGTCTCTGTTTGCCTTTTAGGGACTTCTTCTCCCCACCCTTCCCTCCACCTCACTCTGGTTAGTCCTTGTCACTTGCCCTTAGGCGGCAGCAATTCCTTTGGGGCCAGGGGCATCTTTGCGTGCCCCCTGAGGTGGCCCCTTTTCTCTCTCCCACAGGGTGACGTTGGTGAGAAAGGCCCCGAGGGAGCCCCTGGGAAGGACGGTGGACGAGTAAGTGAATGCTGGTTGCTGGCTTCTTGGGGACTGGGTGGGGACAGGTACAGGGACCCTATAGGTTCCCAGCCCTGCACTCGGAAGGGCTATGTATATGTGTAGTCCCAGGTTCTAGCTCAGCTGTCTGGGCTGGACAACCACAGGGACTTTCCTGTCACCACTGGGGGCCACAGGGTGAGAGGGGAGAGGGAGTTCCGGGGGCCATGGAGGGCATGCCGCAGTCCACTGGCTGTGGGGTCCCAGAGCCCCTGCTGGGCCCCAAGTTCCTGGCTGACTCTCCCTGACTTCCTCACCTCCGCCTCTTCTCTCCCCAGGGTCTGACAGGCCCCATCGGCCCCCCCGGACCTGCTGGTGCCAATGGCGAGAAGGTGAGTCTCGGCTTCCTTCCCCCATCGAGCCCCCTTCTCATGTCTTGGCCAAGACCCTATTTCTTCTCCTTGCTCATGAACTGCCACCTTTCTGCCCACAAGGGGCTGCAAGGGGTAAAGGACGGGGCTCTTCTTAGAAGCAAAGTCTTTGGCCATGTGTCCTGTTGAGTGGAGCGGATGAACCTGGGGTGAAAGTGCACTCAGCAGCGGCCCTGAGGAGGGTGCACGTGGGGGCAGGAACAATAAGGAGAAAGGCTGTGGGTCGGAGGCACCGAGAGCCCTTGTCCGTCATCTTGGCTTCCTGGGTGCACTTTGCTCTCAAAGGGCCCCACTTTGACCCTACCCCCTCCCAACCTTAGGGAGAAGTTGGCCCTCCCGGTCCTGCAGGAACAGCTGGTGCTCGCGGTGCCCCTGTGAGTATCTGCCCCCTGAGCCTGCCTCTGTCCCCAGGCCCCTGGGAACGAGGGAGCCAGCTCTGCCTCTCAGCCTGGAGAGATGAGAAATGAAGGGAGAAGGCCCCTCGCCCCCATGATGTGATCAGGGTGGAGGGCCTTTGAGTCACTAGATCCTCTGACCAAGAGAGGTTTTCTGACCTGGGTCCCTCCATTTAGTGCTGAGCTTTCTGAAGCTGCTTCCAGATGTCCTCTCTCTGGGGGATGCAGTGGGAAAGGCTGGACTGGGCCCAGCTCTGGGCTCGCACGAGGGAACAGAGCAGGCAGGCGCTGTGGCCTTACCCCTCCACACCCCCTTCTTCCACAGGGCGAACGTGGAGAGACTGGGCCTCCCGGACCCGCTGGATTCGCAGGTCCTCCTGTGAGTAACCCTGTCGACCCTCCCTCACACCCACTCCACTCAGGCCAGCTTCACATCCAGCATCCACCTGAGGGCACCTTGCAGCCTGTGGGGAGGGACGGACAGAATTTAAAGAAGAGAGAAATTAAATGGTCTCTTTCCTCCTCTCCACACTGATACAATAACCCTTCAGCCCAACTTTCAGGCCCAGGGTAGACACATGCACTCACGCTCACTCAGAGACTTGGGCCCTCCCTTTTGGAAGAACCTCCAGTATTTGGCTCCCCCTCTCCCACTCACTCACTTCCTCCTTCTTGGATCAGGGTGCTGACGGCCAGCCAGGTGCCAAGGGTGAGCAAGGAGAGGCCGGCCAGAAAGGTGACGCTGGTGCCCCAGGTCCTCAGGGCCCCTCTGGAGCTCCTGGGCCTCAGGTGGGTAGTGCTGAGCTCCGCAGGAACTGTTCCCACAGAGCAGGGATTGCTGGTCACTAGGTGAGGGAGGGGTGGACAGGCAGAGAATGGCTGGGAGGCTGGGGGCGCCCCGCCTGCGTTTAGGGCCCTCCACCCAGCGGACTGTGAAGCTCGATGCTGCCGCTGGAGGGGGAAGAGAAGTTTGTACTTAAGGATGAAGGCTAAATTGGCTTTTATTTTTGGTGTGAGGTGGGATGTGGTGTGGGGTGTTGGGGGATGGGCAGAGTGCAGGCTATGTCTCCCCGAGCGTGCGCAGCCCCGACAGAGCGGCCAGTCTCTTGGGGGCGTGGTGTGGCCAGGGGAGACATGGCTGGCCCTGTGGACGTCTGGTGGCCAGGGTGGCAGGCCCAGCTGCGACAACTTCTCTAGGCTGGGAGTTTAGTGCCAACAAAGCTGCATGTTTGAAAACCTATCCCCCAGGGGTCCATCGTTGGGGCTCAGGTCCTTCCCTGGACCACCAGGCCTCACCCTCTCTCTCTCTCCTCCTTTCCCAGGGTCCCACTGGTGTGACTGGTCCTAAAGGAGCCCGAGGTGCTCAAGGCCCCCCGGTGAGTGAGGCCCTGTCCCGCCCTGACTCAGGTTGGCAGGGTGGGGACTGTGGGTGCAGCGGCTTCTCTCACGCCCGCCCCGACTCCACAAAGAAGGCCAGGATGCAGAGGCTGCCCTGTGGCATTCTGGGATTCGCCCACCTCCTTCTTCCCCAGCCCTGCTCTTGCCCCACCCCGAGTCCATCCCAAAGGAGTGTGCCCCTCTCTGCTGGTGTGCGGCAATCCCGGGAGACCCAGTCCTGGGTGCTAAGTGCCGTGGCTGAGTGTCCCCTGCAGGGCCCCAAGGCAGAGGAGCTGCAGCTGCCCGGTCCTGTGGCCACACCCCGCAGGCCCTGTTCCCTCTCTTGGCTCCCCTTACCCCTTTGTACTCTGGCTTCTAAGACCCTACAATACATCCTCGGGCTTCCTGAGGGACTGAAGGACTCAGGGGATCTCCTTTCTCTACACAGGGAGCCACTGGGTTCCCCGGAGCTGCTGGCCGCGTCGGACCCCCAGGCTCCAACGTAAGTGCCACTCCTGGCTGGTTCCTTCCTCTGGGCACTCGAGGCACAGGCAGGGGCTGCAGAGTCTTGCTCAGTGCCCCAGACAGGGTCCCAGAGAGCCCAGGCTCATCCCCTTTGTGTCCATTTACTCTTCTGGGAGGGGTAGCTAATCGGCCATGGGGACCCACTCCCCATGTAGACATCTGGGAGCAGGGGGGTGACCTTGTTGGCCACGGGCACCCTTCCCAGCTGGCTGGCTGGGGCTAGACCCCTCAGACTTCTGGTCTGGTGGGCAGGACAGGGCTGCCAGAGGCGCCAGAGGCGTCTGTGTTGTGGATACACATTTCTCGAGCTCGCTCTGCACCTGGGCCTGTGCACGTCATGCGTCATGCGTCATGCCCTTAGGGAGTTGCAGTGGAGGGCGGAGCTATCAGGAAAAGTCACCCAGCTCACCACCACCACCACCAGCACCGCCACCAAAACAGGGGGAGCAGGTGCACAGGCTGAGAGGGCAGAGGAGCTGGGTTTGAGCCGGTCCTTGAGGAAAGGCCAAGGTGGGGCAGGGGGAATTGAGGCCAAAGGGAAGGAGGCAAGAGGGACTCCAAGTAGACCAGGAAAAGCAAACCATGCAGGGGTTAGAGAAGCCAGGGCTGGCCACCCAGAGCCCTCACTTGGGAGAGAGGATTGAAGAGGGACCCTGGGGTGGGGGTGGGGGGTCAGTCTGCCCTTCCCCCAAAGGGAAACTGCTGTCCCTGGGCCCACAGTGGCTTTGGCAACAACCCAGACGGGCAAGGGTGAGTGAGTTCTCACGTCTTGCATTTGCTTCTCCTAGGGTAACCCTGGACCCCCTGGTCCCCCTGGTCCTTCTGGAAAAGATGGTCCTAAAGGTGCTCGAGGAGACAGTGGCCCCCCTGGCCGAGCTGGTGACCCTGGCCTCCAAGGCCCTGCTGGACTCCCTGGCGAGAAGGGAGAGCCTGGAGATGATGGTCCCTCTGTAAGTCCCTCGTCAGACCTGGGCCCAGCCCAGGGCCCAGGGTGTGAGAGGGTTCTGAGCTCACACAGCACGGAGTTGGGGGAGCGGGGAGCAGGGGCTGGGGGTGCAGGGTGGGGGGCAGAGCAGAGCCATGTACGTGGAGTGCCACCTCCTGAGGAGCAGGCAGCCAGGCTGCTGTGGGTGGGTGGGCGCTTTGTGGCAGCTCTTAAGTTCTCATCCCCACCTTTCCTTCTAGGGTCCCGACGGTCCTCCAGGCCCCCAGGGTCTGGCTGGTCAGAGGGGCATCGTTGGTCTCCCCGGGCAGCGTGGCGAGAGAGGATTCCCTGGCCTGCCCGGCCCATCGGTGAGTGAGGCGCACCCTTCCTCTGCACCAGCTGGGCTCAGGCCGGGAGCTCTTCACTTGATGTTCCCGACGTGGTGGCCTGGCCTCTGCAGAAGCGATGCCACCCCAAGGCTTCCACCCATACAGCACCCTCGGAACTGTCCTTTGTTCAGCCCTTTCCCCAGAAAGGCTCAGTGGGGTCCTGGGCAGGGACACTCAGGGTCCACTCTCATCGTTGTCATTGTCCCTTCAGGGTGAGCCTGGCAAGCAGGGAGCTCCTGGTGCATCTGGAGACAGAGGTCCCCCTGGCCCCGTGGGTCCTCCTGGCCTAACTGGTCCTGCTGGTGAACCTGGACGTGAGGTGAGTGGTGGGACCCACCAGGCGCTGGTTCTGACTAGGGAGAGGAGCCCCGAGCATCTCTGTGCTGGGCCAGGCAGGCCTAGTCCGGCTGCCCCGGGGAGGGGATGTTGGGTAGGCCGCGGCTGAGAGGCTCAGGCACCCAGGTGCACCGGGAAGGTGGTGATGGGAGGGAGGAGGCCATGGGGACTTAGCCCTAGGTGCACGGGGAGGAAGGCAGAGGGGGCACTGTGAGAAAGCTTTGGCTCCAACGCCCAGGCAGACAGAGAGAAGCCTGGGTTTCTGAGGGGAGAACAGGGGAGCAGAGCGGGAGATGGGCAGGGGCTGGTCTAACGGCATCTTGTTGTCCTTTGCCCAGGGAAGCCCTGGTGCTGACGGCCCCCCCGGCAGAGATGGTGCAGCTGGAGTCAAGGTGAATATCTGGGGGTCTCTATGGGCAGTTGGACTGGGAGGACATTCCATTGGGCCTAGTAGGTCTGCAGGTTGGGGTCAGAGTTTTGTCAGTCTGGAAGGACATTCTTTCCTTGCCTCTTATGAAACATCCTTCTCTGAGCCCAAGACCTCTCTCCTAACAGGGTGATCGTGGTGAGACTGGTCCCCTGGGTGCTCCTGGAGCCCCTGGGCCCCCCGGCTCTCCCGGCCCCGCCGGCCCCACTGGCAAGCAGGGAGACCGAGGAGAAGCTGTGAGTATCGTGGGAGCTGCAGTCTTGGTGCCTGGCCCAAGGGCAGACTCAGGGCAGGGCCGCCCCTGCCCAGGCCTTGCTCTGACACTGCCCCCCTCTCTCCTCACAGGGTGCACAAGGGCCCATGGGACCGGCAGGACCAGCGGGAGCCCGCGGAATCCCAGTGAGTTTGAGTGTCCTGAACTGGGCTCCCGATGGGGCAGGCTGGGAGGGTAGCGGGTGCCCAGGGGTACTTGGACTCCCTGGCTCAGGTGAGGCCAGCAGAGGGCTCCCACCCAGCCTAAGCTGACCCAAACTGCGTCTGTCTATCCTGTTCCCAGGGCCCTCAAGGCCCCCGAGGTGACAAAGGAGAAACTGGAGAGGCTGGCGAGAGGGGGCTGAAGGGACACCGTGGCTTCACTGGTCTGCAGGGTCTTCCCGGCCCTCCTGTGAGTGTTGCCACCTGTGCTGGGCTCCCTGAGGCCCCCCACTGCTCCGGGCCTGCTTGAGTTTTTTCCACGCTGACAGCTTGGGATCATCCTAAGGGGTTTCCAGGACTTCAGGGTTGGAGGGAGGAGCAAGTGGAAAGGGAATGGGGGTGGGGCACATACCCACTCCTCCAACTCTGTTTCTGTCTCTCTACACTCGTATGTGCATTCAGGGAGGCTCCCCATCCTGGACGATGGGGCCCTGTCTGTGCTGACCTCTGACCTTTGCCTCTTCCTTCTGCACAGGGTCCTTCTGGAGACCAAGGTGCTTCTGGTCCTGCTGGTCCTTCTGGCCCTAGAGTAAGTGAGATGAGTGAACCCTTCCTCAGGGGGTAGCCAGGGCACTGGCCAGGTGTCCAATTGTCTGCTTCTGGGGAAGCCTTGGGCTCAGCGGGCCTTGCTCAGCAGCAGAAGTAGGACTGTCTCAGTGGGGCTCTGGCCAGAAAAGCCCCTGAGGTCACAGGTAGAGTGGAGATGCAAGGAGCCCCTGGGGAATAGGATTTCACACAGGGGAGCGTAGGCGGGCAGGAGAGTGTGAAGCTGTCCTGCTGGCTCTTGGCCAAACAGAGACCAGTTTGGGGTTCCATGACCCAGAATGGTGAGGAGTTGGGAGCAGCGTGGCTAGCGCCATCAGTGAAAACACCTGACCAGCCCCCAGCTCCTCCCGACCTTCCCTCTGCTGATGGCTGCTCTCTCACCACCTCTCTCTCTCCTGGCCTGCAGGGTCCTCCTGGCCCCGTTGGTCCCTCTGGCAAAGATGGCGCTAATGGAATCCCTGGCCCCATTGGGCCTCCTGGTCCCCGTGGACGTTCAGGCGAAACAGGCCCTGCGGTAAGTGTCCTGGCTGCTGCCCAGCTCTCTGGGCTGTCCTCAGCATCCTGGAGGTTTGAGCTTTCTGGTGCTAATGGCCCCTTGGGACACCAGCCTACAGCTAGTGGTGATGGGGTCTCCCTGGAGGTTCAGAGGGCCCACAATTGGTGCTGGGACACAGAAGAGAGGAGCTAGTGAAGAAATAGGGAAGGTGCTATGGTTTTCTTGGTCCTAGCCTGCTGTTCCCCTTCCCCCACGGGTCTGGGAAGAAAACACTCGAGTGTATCTTAGCAGGTGGGGATGGACAGAGGAAGGACGTCTTCTCACAATTCCTGGCTGATTTCTGTTTCCTGCTGCAGGGTCCTCCTGGAAATCCTGGACCCCCTGGCCCTCCAGGTCCCCCTGGCCCTGGCATTGACATGTCAGCCTTTGCCGGCTTAGGTGGGAGAGAGAAAGGTCCCGACCCCATGCAGTACATGCGGGCCGACCAGGCAGCCGGCAACCTGAGGCAGCATGATGCCGAGGTGGATGCCACCCTCAAGTCCCTCAACAACCAGATTGAGAGCATCCGCAGCCCCGAGGGCTCCCGCAAGAACCCTGCTCGCACCTGCCGGGACCTGAAACTCTGCCACCCTGAATGGAAGAGCGGTGAGCCTGCAGGGCAGGACCCCCACCCCGGAGAGTAGGAAGGCAGCCCACTGGGCATGACTCCTTCCGGAGGGCACCCCAGGGCAGGCCACAGGCAGGCCTGGAAGGTTCTGGCAGGTGGCTGCTTCCCCATTTCACAGCCAATAAACTGTGGCCCTGGCTCCTGCCCTGCCATGGCTACATGTCGAGTGACTTCAGGGTAGAGTCCCACTCACCAGGTGGGCACTGATCCTGTCCTATCGCTCACACCCCTGCTTAGCACTGAACTTTCCTCTTCTGGTCTCCTTGCCCCTTGACCTCTCCATCTCCCCTCCCTTGGGCCACCTGCGGCCCTCACACCCTGCTCCTCTCCCTTTGGTGTCCCATAGGCCTTTCTGTCTCTGGCCCTCTCTAGAGGGTGTGTCTGTGCCTGTCTGAGCCCTGATAGGGTCCCACCTTCTCCCCTGCAGGAGACTACTGGATTGACCCCAACCAGGGCTGCACCTTGGACGCCATGAAGGTTTTCTGCAACATGGAGACTGGCGAGACCTGCGTCTACCCCAACCCAGCGAACGTCCCCAAGAAGAACTGGTGGAGTAGCAAGAGCAAGGACAAGAAACATATCTGGTTTGGAGAAACCATCAACGGTGGCTTCCATGTGAGTGCCTGGCTGCTCTAGGCCAGAGGTGGCTTCTTAGATCTTGCTCTTCTTTCTCCCTGGAAGTTTTTAGCACCTTGCCCACATTCTCACCAGTTTCCTTTGGGGCTTGTAAGGAATGAAAGAGGAAGAATTGTATTTTCCTGCATTTAGAGGTGGAGGAGGAGGCCCTTGGAGGCTTGCTCTACACCCTGGAAGCAAATGTGTCCTCCCAGCAACCCACCCCCAACCCTCCTCAGCTCTTCTGGACCCGGAACTTGGCAGTCCCTGAAGCCCTTGGTCCCATTGAATGCCACTCCAGGGCCTCATACCACTGCTTTCTGCCCTAACAGTTCAGCTATGGAGATGACAACCTGGCCCCCAACACTGCCAACGTCCAGATGACCTTCCTGCGCCTGCTGTCCACCGAGGGCTCCCAGAACCTCACTTACCACTGCAAGAACAGCATCGCCTACCTGGACGAAGCAGCTGGCAACCTCAAGAAGGCCCTGCTCATTCAGGGTTCCAACGACGTGGAGATCCGGGCTGAAGGCAACAGCAGGTTCACGTATACTGTCCTGAAGGATGGCTGCACGGTGAGTTGGCTGGCTGGAGCTGCCAGGGAGATGAGCTGCCATGGGCCCAGGGCTCAGGCTAGGGTGGGTGGCGGTGTTGTGGTCCCACAGTGATGGGCTCATGAGCGGCATGCGTGTGAGCAGTTACACAGAGAAGACATGCAGAGTGACAGGTGAGGGAGAGGGGTATGTGCTCCCCCTTGGGTCAGGGGAAATAAGGCCTCGCCCGGTGTGTCCAGTGACTCTTGGGGGAGGGTTGCTGTAATGCGCACAGGCCAACCATGAGCTGGAGTGATGGGGGTCCCAGGCAGGGAGCTCACAGTGGGAGAGGGGAAGAGGAGAAGGGCAGGGTGGAGGAGGCCCTGCTGAGAAGGATAGGAGCGGAGGTGGAGAGGGTCCTGGCCAGCTAAGAAGAGGTCTAAGGGGCACCGAGTGTGTTTGCACTTTGTGCTCTGCGATGCTCGGTTTGGGGGTCCTGGGCAGCTGGTATTGGATTGCAAGGCATCCGCTGAACAGCACCTCCTCTCTTCCGCCCCCAGAAACACACCGGTAAGTGGGGCAAGACTATGATCGAGTACCGGTCGCAGAAGACCTCGCGCCTCCCCATCATTGACATTGCACCCATGGACATCGGAGGGCCCGAGCAGGAATTTGGTGTGGACATAGGGCCTGTGTGCTTCTTGTAAAAACCTGAACCCAGAAACAACACGATCCATTGCAAACCTAAAGGACCCAAGTACTTTCCAATCCCAGTCACTCTAGGACTCTGCACTGCATGGCTGACCTGACCTGATGTCCATTCATCCCCACCGTTCACAGTTTGGACTCTTCTCCCCTCCCATTCTAAGAGACCTGAACTGGGCAGACTGCAAAATAAAATCTCGGTGTTCTATTTATTTATTGTCTTCCTGCGAGACCTTTGGGTCAAAGCAGAGGCAGGAAACTAACTGGTGTGAGTCAAACGCCCCCTGAGTGATGACCCCCAGCCCAGACTAAGAAGACCCCCTCAGGTGTGGGGCGCAGGAACTGTGTCCCACACAATGGTGCTATTCTGTGTCAAACACCTCTGTATTTTTTAAAACATCAATTGATATTAAAAACAAAAAAAGTTTTGGAAAGTACATATTGACTTGGGTTTTATTCTTCATGTTCCGTCAGTCCTTGAATCTGTAGCGTGATCCGACACCCACCCTGAGGCCTGCTTCTGTTGACTTCTCAACCAACAGGGAAGGGCACCAAAGCCCCATACTGCCTGGTTCAGTGACCTCACGCAAACATGAACTTACCCCTTCTTGTAAACCTCAGCGCTGTGTAGAGCCCAGAGGTGAACTGGGACCCGAGACTGAGATTTGGGAAGGGAGGCACCGGAGAGGGATGGCCTTGTTCTTGAGAGTGAACACGGAACAGGACTCGGGTGCATTAGTGCAGGAGAAGTGGTATGCTCCGAGCCCAGGGGATGGGACACGGTGGGCTGTGTCCTGCTGGGTGGGAGAGGTTAGAGATGCTCCAGAGGGGGGAGGGGGTGCCAGGGAGAGGGCAGGAGGGGAGCGGCCCATGCTGAGTGCTCACAGTCAGACAATCTTGGAGGCCTACTTGTGTCTTTTTCTAAGACTTTTAGATCAAGGAGAGATGGGAGTGTTAAACACTTAACCTACCCCTTATTCCCCTTTCCTGCCCCTGTGCCATTGGCCCCCCTTCCACATTTCCTATAAAAGCTTCCTGGACTTCCCCCCAGTATCAGGCTTATGATAGGCAGCCTCTTGTCTCTCCCTGTCCTCAGGTGTCCCTTGCTTTCTGATGACTTGTATGTGTGGCAAAAATGAGGAAGTGGTCACCTTCCCTAGAGAGAGCTGGTTCATAATTTAAAATGACCATTGTCCACAAGTCCCCTTTGCTTTTAGGTCAGTCCCTCCGCACAAGGTCAACAGTGTGGTGATTGTGGTGGGGAGTGGGGTATAAGGGGACAAATGGTAATGGAAAAAAAATCCCAAAGTGACCTTAAAATAACGCTTCCATCTATCAAGAGAGCTAATGGGGGACAGGGGAGAGCAGCGAGGAGTAGAGAGGCTCACTGGAACATTTCCCTAGACAACCGGTGGACCCGCAAGGGGAGCCAGGTATGAACCAGTCAGGCCCGCTCTACTAGCCCATCCCGCTTCCTAGTTCACTCAGCTCCCCGCAGTGGCGTCAGGCTACGTATTCTTACTAAAGCAGCTCAGTAGACTGTGACCAGAATCTCAGACCTTTGTAAATAAAGTCCCATTTGAACCAGGATACCAAGGTGATCCCTTGCTGTCCACCCACTTTCTGGGCACCTGGTAAAACCTCGAAATTATAGTTGCTGTTACACAGTAACCAAGGAGTGAACCAGAGGTGGAGCTCAAGGGAAGACAAGCAGAGGAACAGCAAACCATGCCTCCCTGTGGTCAAATCGAAATGCGGTGCCATGCAGCTTACTGTTGGTGCCCCCTGTCCCGGCCCCGACCAGAGGGGAAGGGGAGAGTGACCAGGTTTGCATTAGTTCTGCGGTCCCTGATGCCCCAGGAAAGGCCAAAGGTCTCTGCAGTAGGAATAACCTCTTGTATAAAAATGCTGACCCCAGCGGGATTGCCCAGACATACCTGGCGTACTAATCGTGAGGCCTCAGTCAGATTATGTTTCCTCTCTGTGCTTTCTCATCTCTGTGAAGATATCTGAAGGCTTCTAACTAGCAGTCAGAGCTCCAGCTAAGACTCAAGTTCCCTAGATCCTGGGTAAGTGACAGAACAAGTTCTGAAACAGTTTCCCCTTCTAAACAACTAAAGGAACACAGAGAGAACCTTAAAAGAGTGCTTTTGAGGTGATGACGACTCTTACTTATAAAGACAAAGAGTAAGGATTATTTTGCACAGAGGAAATACTTGAGACCCCTTAGGCTTCATGTAGGGAATTTATAAGTGGGCAGATTCTTTTAGTGATTTGTCTCACACTTGGGTTTAGAGTGCATAGACAGTGGAGCCAAGGATGGCAGGATCCTGCTTTGGGGTAACTAGGGTTGAGGAAGAGATGGGGCCTGGTGAGTGTAAAAGGCTGGTGATGACGCCTTAAACTTCTAGCTATGACTCCAGACAAAACACATCAGAAAATGCAATCCTTAGCATACAGCAGGTGCTCAATAAATACTTTTTTGGAATGAGTAAATGAACCAATGGGGATTTCAACCAGTGACACAGTGTAAGTGGTTGGAGAGCAAGGAGAGGGGTTACAGGAGAGGCCAAGCCAGAAGCTACAGAGAGAAAGAGATCTCTGACGAAGCCTCATTTCCAGGAAACACATTCTTTCCAAATTCCAGTCCAGCAGAAATCCAGTGATGGCGGCAATGACACCTGAGCCATCACCTCCCCTTCCCTCTGGTGTTGCTGAGAGCAGACCGTATGCGTGTGTTCGGGAACTGACAGACGGCGAGGCACAACTATGCAGAGCACCCAAGGAGCAGCTGGGATGCCAGGAATATAAGTAGGTTTGAGAAGCCATAGCATTATGAGGTCAGACTTAGTGCTCTGTTGAAAACAATTAAGTGCTTTGATTTGAATATTGTAGCTGGATCTAAGGTAATACTGAGCCCTGGCTGGTGTGGCTCAGCTGGTTTGTGCTGTCCTGCACAGCAAAGGGCTGTTGGTTTGAGTCCAGGTCAGGGGGACGCGTGGGAGAGGCAACCAATGGATGCTTCTTTCCTCCTCTTTCTCCCTCCCTTCCCCTCTACAAAATATATACATATACATATATACATATATATATATATATGTATGTATTTAAAGGCAATATTGAGAAATGTTTTTGAGGTGCATCACAAAAATTATTAAGACTTAAATATCTATATGAGTAGCCTTTCCAAAATTACAAAAAAATATATTCAAGGCTATTTGGAAAATGGGAAAACTAGAGGCACTGTAGCCACGTGAGCACCTCCACATGTTCAGGGCAGTGTTCTCAGAAACGGCGGACACCTGCTTGCACGCAGGTCACAGCCCATCACCGACACATGGAACGGTCACCACCATGGTGTCCACACGGACCACTGAGCGATCCAGGGCAACGCTGAAATGCAGCTTTCAACCCTTGGCTTTTGGGTTACCCCATCATGGTCAATGTAAGTGGGTCAGTAGTCCCAAAATGTAACCCTAGTTACGCAAAGGCTCAGAGTGCCAAAATCACTAAGCAAATATTGCAGATCAGGCTACAGGAATGAGGACTAATACAGATCCCCTGGCACCACCAGTGACTGTTTCCCGAGGCCGCCCAGCTGTGTTCTGAAATCTGAGTACTCAAGCTTCCAAACTGGATCCTCTGCCATTGTCCAGTTTGATGGCTGAGCTTGGAGACAGTTCAAGAAACTGTGCAACTCAAACCAGGCCCTCTTAACCAGAACCTCAGCCAGTTGGTGCGGACAGTTACTCCTTCCCGGGAAGCAGCTTCACTCCTCCGGCATCTCTGCCCTACCTCTTCCAACCTCCAGGGGGCGCGAAGTGCTCTGTGTGGGAACAGCAACAGGGCGGCCTGTCACCAGCAGAGGTCGGAGAAAGATGAGGTTGTTTTTCTGATAGGAGCTTCCAGCGATGGTATAATGAAGGTTCCTTCTCTTCCCCTCCCAGCCTGTGCTGACCTACTTAGCTGGCAACTCACCCACAATTCCCCCAGAGGTGTCTAAGATATCCCAGCAAGCACAGGAGCACAGGAGACGAAGAGGAATCAAAAGCAGGGTTTATTTTTCTACCAAATCCCCAATCCATGTTCCAGCCAATGGATGAAGGGTAAAGCAAGCCCCACATAGACTCTCAGTAAAAACAATTAGAACTTTCTAAAAGGGAAAAAAGTTCTGCTCCTTAAAAAAAAGTTACTAGGCATTTGGGAGACGAAACGATTTTATACACTGCGTGATCTGTGCTCTTTACACATTCCAACGCCCCGCCCCCACAGCCCCGCCTGGGCAGCTGCACCAACAGTCCTGGGTCCGCGCCACCCCGGTTTATAACCTAGTCCTAAGGCAGGCTTCCAATTCGTAATGCTCCCGGAACACTGGGAAGATCTGAATTAAATTCTTCAAGCCGTGAGTGTCTACTATTTGCTGGGCATAGACTGGGTGCTGGGCAGTGGATCTGCTGGTTGATGAGAAACATCAGTGGTGCCAGAGAGTTGAGTTTCCCTCCCAAGTGGCAGGAGGGTGTGTGCTGGGGACTAAGAGAACCAGTTCCTCCTCCACCTCCACCACCTGGGGCAGGTACAGGCCCTGGAAGCAGACGCTGTGTCTCTTCTGACAGGTGCTGCCATGGAAGAACCAAAAGCAGTTTCTAAACAGCTGTGGAATTTTTTCCACAATCCACATAGTGATGCGTCTCCAAGGAGCTCTCGGTCATGTGGCCAATGTATGAAATCTTCACTGAAGTTCTAGGAAAAAGAAACCAAGAATTCTGTTTTTGAGATGAAATAAAAACTGCTCAAATAATGACTTGCACACTCCGTCAACAATATCCAAGTGTACATCCAATATCCCATCTTCACGGTTACGCAAGAGAATCTCTCTACACCCACAGAGATGCTGTGCCATCCACTGACTTCCCACAGAAGCCTCAATTCTCAACTGGGGATGACTTTACCCCACTGCGGACTTCCAGCCCTGCCTGGGGACATTCTGGTTTGCTACAGCTGAGGGGGAGGAGGTGGTGAATGTTACTGGCATCGAGTGCGCGGAGGCCAGGGTGCTGTGAGGTACCCGCCCTACAGTGCGCAGGAAAGCACCCTGCAACAAGCAACCGTCTGCGCCGGAGTGTGGATGGTGCCGAGGCTGGGGAACCTTGCTCTACACCCTCATGCTGACGTGTCCGCAGAGACCCATTTAGGGTTCTAGAGGGTCACAACACTAGCCCCATTTCACGGGAAATGTTCTCAAACATCTCAGTTCTGGAACAATTCGGTTCTTAACCAAGTTGTTTACAGAGAAAACGTCTTGGCTGTCCAACAAAACTTTGGCTTTCGATGCTCCACCTGACAGCCCTTACATGCTGACCCCTGTGTGATCAGTCACGTGTCTCTCAGGGGATAAACAAAGGAGATTCAGTTTTTGAACAAATCAGCTCCTCGAACAGTTTTCCAGAATGAATTAAGTTTGAGAACTGAGGTTCCACTGCACACCTAACTGCTCGCTGTGACTCTGGTGGTTTGCGAAGGGGTTTGGACACTGCACCTAGCAGACACCAAGAGTTCGCTGTCTCTGCGCCTGGAGGCGGTGGGCGCCCCTTTGGCCGTGTGCCCCGCCTTATGGGTCCCACAGGACCTCCAGGCAGAGGCGGCAAGCTCACACAGCCTGCGGGTTCAAGCTGAAACACCAGGGCCGTGGGACAGGGGGGAGGGTGACGTACCTCATGAAGATCACTATGTTGTGCACCTGGACTTCAGCTAACGTGCAGAAGAAGCTACCAAACAGCAAATACGGAAACAGTCAGTTTAGTTAAAAAAAAAAAAAAAAAAAAAAAAGTAGGATCAGCAGGAGAGCGCCGAGTTGCACTGTCAAACGGAGGGGCAGGCAGCCCTGTTTGGGACCCCCCTCCCCACACGAACTCTCCTGACCTCAGCACAACACAGCTCACCAGCCCCAGGGGTCCTCCACCCACCCGTGATACTTTTTGTTCTTTCAAACCCCTCATATATAAATGCTGGAGCTTAGGAATGTTTCCAGTGGCTGAAGGCTCTCCTTTAGAGATCTCAGCACTTCAGTCACATTATCAAAAACCACACCCGCCAAAAAAAGGCTCAAGACAGACACAGCTAGGAAACCTATGGGCCAAAGGCTGGAGCTTCCAGCAGGACCGGCCCAACCGAGTACAACTGCACCCCTGCAGCAGACAGCACACACAGAGACCGGCGTCCTTACTACACATAGGAGAATGGGCCTCCCATCTCCGCCTGCACAGTGAAATTGACCTGAAAAGAAAAAACCAGAGTCGGTCTGTGGCCACACAGGAGTGACACAGAACATTACTGTCATCAGCATCCAAAGACCTGGGAGCACTCTACCATTAGGGGTATGTCATTCCCCACCTAATTTCTCATAATTACAGAGCCCGTCAGGTCTTTCTCATCAACCAGCTCTTACCAGTGGAAATGAGAGGAAAGGGAAAGTAAAGAGGCTATGGCATTGCCACAGCCCCTGCTCTACTTTCAGGCCTATGGGGCAAGGATCCTAAAAAACAAAAACAAAAACAAAACCCCAAACAAAGAGCATACCAATTGCTCGCTCCGAGGTGGAATGAGGGAGGTGTTAGTTGTCACATGTGACCCAACGACTGTATTCATGTACTGAACTTGGCTGGACAGGCTGGTCACTGCCACAGAGTAGAAGTTGGAGTTCCTGATTTTGAGGGTGGCCTGCAACAGGGCAAGTGAGGAAACGAGTGTAAGTTTGTTTCCTCAGAGGCCCGAGACTCGCAGGTGCACAATCCAGGAAGGAAGGCCCTAAGTCTTACCTTGATGGCGAGGATTACAAGGGAGTCCTGATTATTAAATGTGACTTTCATCACTCTGATGCCATCATCATCCACAAGGACTGAATGAGGAAACAGGAAGAAAGCCACCAAACCAAATGCCAGGAGACAGAGCAGGATAGACAGGAGGACATACTGTTTGCTGCAAATGACAGAGCACATGACCCACTCGGGTAGTCAGATTTCAAGGTCCAATCAGTTAAGGTTAACTGCAAAACTAGGAATGATGGGGGAGGGGCAGGAAGTATAGAGGGCTAGGAGCCGCCAATGGGGCAAGAAGGAGGGGAGTGGCAGAAGCCTCTGCTGTTTGCATTCTGGGAGGGGAAGCTGAAGAGAGGAGCTGCGTAGGCAGAAACGTCTCCTGACCTCCCAGGATGCTGCCCTTCTCCAGTTCCTTCCAATTCAGTTCCTTCACTTGGCCCTCAGAATGTTCCTAGCTTCAAGTTTCCTCCCCCAGATAGTGAAAGCGGCAGATACCTTTCTTGTGCGAATAGTATTAAGGAAATGGAGGAATTTACAAGAACAGATCAAAGTTTTCAAAAAGGTAATTGGCATTCATACGCATAAAAAGGGACTAGGGGTAGAAGTAGGTATTAACAGGAGAGAGGAGAGCAACTCACGTTCTCTGAGGGCGCAATCTCTGATCACTGTGAGGGATCAAAGCCACCAGCTCATTCACTTGCTCTACAAAAGAGCCAAACAATTATTTTTGGTCAAATAAATCCTATGATTTGGCAATACTTTCCTTCACATTGTGCACTGGCCTGCCACAACATATTTGGAATTAGACATTTCTAAGACACCAGTTTCACATTTTGGGTCTAACAAACAAGCAAATCTACAGAAAGTGCCACAAATTACAAAATATCTTGTTCTGACTTTCCTGTATGGCCCTGGGGAAGGCAACACCTCTCTAGGCCACTGTCTCCTCATCTCCACTACAAAAGCTTTGGAGGAGAGATGGTTCTTACAGCTCTAAATCTTTGTGACTCTCTGTGTAAACTGTTAGGACGTTCTGAGGACCACCTTCAGGAGAGATGATCCTGCACCAAACCAGGCTGCACTCCTGAGCGTTTGTTTTTCTCTCCCCACTTGATACACACAGTTTTCAGATCTTACACTTTGTGAATGATTTACCATCTGCTTCCTTTGAACAGAAGCTTCCTGGGTGGTCCCCTACCTCCCACCAACCAAAGCTGTGCCAGGTCTTTTAAGTGAGAACAATAAAGAAACGTGCCTGTCCCACCCATCTACAGCAAACTGTTAAAAGACAACCAGAGGCCCAAAACAGAGTCATTTGTGCTGAAGCCCATGCCAGTGAACCTAGACTTAATACCTGACCCAACTGCAGTCTCAGTCTTCTCCAGGAATGTAATCTTAATCATTCAGTCTGCAATTTTCTGGGCACCGCCAATGGTGCAATCTGTCGCGTGGACCCTCTCCATCCTGCACCTCCACCCCGCCCCCCAAGAACAATGCCCCTTCCCTGAAACAATTCTTTCTTTCCTTTTGCTAACGACTTTTATGTCCCACCAGTTTCAGCCTATAAAAACCTTCCACTCTGAACAGCTCCTTGGGGCTTCTCCTTACTTGTTAAATGGGATGCTGTTCAATTTATGAATCACTCACTGAAGCCAATGTGATCTTCAAATTTACTCAATGGAATTTTTGTTAACAAAACCAAACATTCCAAACCAGGGGAACAACAAAACAGTGGAAGTGAAGAAAAGAAAGGCTTTCAAATATAAGGAAACCAAGAAAAGTTGTGGAACCTGCCCCAATTTATCAAGTCAGCTGAGCTGGCTCCTGTTCAGGGCACCATCTACAACTATGGTATTACTGCTAGAGTAACAGCTCTGTCTGGGAGAGAGGAGAAGCCCGGTGGGTACTTACAGATTCTCTCTGGGGAATCAACCTTCCCATGACCAAAGCTTCTCACCTGTTGGAATGTAGCCAGTCCCTTGGCACGTGAGGCAGGTGATGCTGTCCCGCCCAGTGAACTCCACATATGGGAACTGGGCAATGGCTTCTTCCTGCTCCCGTGCATCCAGCGTATCCTCTCTGTCATCTTTCCTTCGCTTGTAGGAGAAAGGGAGAGTGAAGGCGGAATGCTGGGACCCCATGGCGGAGATGTGCCACCTGTGTCATGTCCTAGGATGCAGAGAGTCAAGTGAGTGTGTGTTAGTGGCCACACTGAGCAAGGAGAGAAGAAACTGTATCAGTAGGACAAATGAAAACACAAAAATGGCTGAATTGCTGTCCTGAGTGTGATACCAAAGACCTGCACAAGTTCCACTAGGACTTCATCTTGTAGCAATGCTTCCCAAACCCCTCTTACGGTCGGAGGAACAGGGTCGCTTCAGCCAACCTGCCCAGGTCTTCACCGACCCAGGACTCAGGACAGCCCAGCTTCCCCCGATCCAGCTTTGCCCCTTCCCGTCCACTATTTGCAAACTCTGAGTCCTCCTCAAGAAAACCTTCCTGAACAAACAAGACACCAAATTGGTAACAGGCCTTAGAGATCCTCTCATTCGCCTCTCAGCCCCGGGAGGCAGGCTCAGGTCACGCCCCCCGCCCCACTCCTGGCAAAAAGCAACTCTCAGAGCCCACCAGACTCGCTCAAGGCGGAGCGAAAGCCGGAGTCCCTAGAGTTGCAAGACGCGAGCCCCCAGCAGCTGCTGTCTGGCCGCCACTTCCCCGCGTCAGCGCGTTTACCTGCCTCTGGAGTCCTCGGAGCTGCCCGCACTCGGTGCGCACGCGCCAAGGGCAGGCAAGCTATCCGGGGAATGGCAACGCGCGCGCATGCGCCCTTCGACGCCCAGCGCTCGGCGCCGCTAGAGGGCGGCAGGATGAGGGGGAGGAAAACGCGCAGAGAGAAAGAGAGCTTTGCTCCGCGATTACTCGGAAACGCTGGGAAAGGCTCCAGGCAAGTTTCCTGAGCAGAACGTCTCTCTGCCCGAGGAGGAATAGGGAGGCTCCAGCGGTCAAAGCCAATCTCAATTATGTTTTTGAGCACAGGGGCTCTGAAGACACGCCGAAGGTACAAAGATGCAGAAGACACCAAACCTTCCCTCGTCCTGCCCTTCACATGCAAACAAACAAACAAAAAGGCAAGCACGTACGGATTTGTAGTGTGGTTTCTCTGCAGGTGCTGCCACGTTGAGCTTAGCCCGTAGCAGAAGGAAGTGAGGGCGGACATTAGGCAGGTAAGGTTACTCAGGATGATGCTGGGCAGAGGAGAGATTCTCAACTGAGTGAACGAGGGGCCTGCTTGGCAATGGACAGCGAGGCTGGGCTCCTTCAGGGCCTTGCCGCCCCCATCTCTCTCTCCTCCTTCTACTGAGGGTCAGTGGTGGAAAATTACAAAGAGGAAGCATTAGGGGTCAAGGGAATGCTGGCTAATAGGATTCTCGCTGAAGACGTGCGGGATAATCAGACGTCCCTTGGGGTTGGTGGGAAATGAGGAATCCGATTAGATTGGAAGGTAACCAGATAGCGAGTGCTGGCAGTTCTCGCTAAAACTGGATTTTATTATAAGTGCACAGAGGGGCCTAGGGAAGAAGGTTCAGGAACTTGACTGAAGTTTGGTCAAGCAATACATCTTTGTCAGAAGCAACAGGGAGCCATTGCTCCTCCTTTTTCTACCTCTGTTCACGCATTCGCCTTCTTGAAATCCAGTCTTCGCCTTTCTCCTTGCTAGCGCTATACCAGTTTATATTCCTTTATCTACACACATATGATTTTGTTGGGCACAGCAATATGCTCAATTAAAAATATATTTCCCAGCCTTTCTTGCCAATTCAAGCCAATGAGATGTAAGCAGAAGTTGTGGGTGACTTCCAGGAGAACTTCTTAAAAGGGAAGGAGACTCAACTAGTCCTTTGACCTTCCTCTTTCTGGTTGAAATTTGGATTTGATGTTGGAGGTGGGGCAGCCCTATTGTGACCATGAGGCAAGAAGTACATGCTAAGAAAGGCTGGGTAGAAGGATAAAACGAGCCTGGGTTCCTGATGGCACTTGGAGCCACATTTAGGCCCTGGACTCCCTATCTTATGACTTCTCGTTACATGAGAAAAAGAACCACCCCCTCAAAATTGTGGGGTTATTTGGCTGTCTCTCATGGTGGGATGCAACCCTAAAGGATACAGGCATGGAGTAAAGGGGAAAGCCTGGATTTTTAACACAAGCAGTCTGGCTGCTTTAACCACATGCCATGTAGACCACACTTAGGTTCCTATCTTTGTTTAATGTCTGCTCTTAGGGCACATACCCCTAGAGAGGAGAAGGCCCCTTGCCTGACTGAGGCCTGTTCCACATTCCGTTTTCTTGTCCCGGACTCATTTGTGACAGGGAATTCACCCAGGGAGTCTTAGGAATGAGCCCATCCTTTAGTAACATGGATGTCGCCTCACTTTGTGGCCTCTGCTGGAACCCTACCAAGAACAGGGTACAATCAACCTGATGTCCGCACTATGAATGGACATTACAGAGGGCTGTCCAGACTGTCCCAGAAGCAGGGAAGATGAGGAGACAGCAGTCTGATTCATACCAACTTGAGAAGAAGATTAGGCTAGAGGAAGGTTGAGGGCTATGGATGCTTTGGAAGGAAGAGCAAGAGGTTAGGAGCTGGGGCCTGTGGGGAGGAAAAGACAGAGCTCTGGTTGGTGGAGGCTGTAAAGGGGACCTGGGGGCTTACCCAGTAGGACCCTTGAGGTTTTCTGACAATCTGCTTTCAAAAGTGTGTCTTGGACAGATGGACTGTACTCTCTGGTGTGACCTTATTCCTTCTTGTCTCCCCAGCACACAACTCGACACCTGGTGCATACTAGACCCTCAGTAAATGCTTGCAGACTGACTCAGCCTGGAGGCTGGCCAGTATGGCCCGGGGAAGTAGTCCCAGCATCCACCTGAGCCATCCAGGAGGCAGTTTTAATTGGGCACCACATTCCTAAAGAGACACCCATCATTTCTCACCTGTGCCTGGCTTCCAGCTTTATCTCATCATCCTGGTTATGAGCAGTGAGGTTACTGCAGACATGAGCTCACTGGTCCTCTCCGGGTGGGCTTGGACAGATCTGCACCCCCAGCATTCTCACTTCCTTCACGTGCATGATGTCCCCCTGGCCCTACAAGTTGAGGGGAGTAAAAACCTCAAAGGCTGCTGTAGTGACGGGCTCTGGGGGGCAGGTCCTTAGCTTTGCACCCTCTTTGCTCACACAGGACAGGACTGAGCAGGGGAATGTCTGGGACTCTGTTAGCCTCCCTCTGTGTGGACAGGGAAACTGAGGGCTCAGAGTTGGAAGCTCTGTTCATGTTCTTCTTTCTGCCCTGTTTATTTATTCCACGGTTGGGAAAACCTGCTTGAGGTGGAATGACGCTCCACCAGTGAAAGAATCAGGACTAGAACCAGATGTTTCCTTGTTCGGCACACTTTCCAAAGAGATCAGAGACTTGCCAGGGCTGGAGGGGCAGGGGCAGCGCCAGGCCTCAGCACCACCGCTGCAGCTGCTGTTGCACAGCAGGTGGGTGTTAGGGCCACACGCCCGTTTTATGTCATGGGTTCTGTGGTTATTCCAGTGTGATCGGAGACCTCGGTGTGCAGGGCCCTGGCCCATGTGTTTTCTGAAGGAAGAGGAAACAGTCCCATGCTCAGAAGCTCCAGGTTTGGTTCTCTAAAGGGGGGACTTAAGGGAAAAGGGGGAGAAGCTGGTCCCTTGTGTTGAAGAACCTCTCACAGCAGCACGGCGTTTTGTCCCTTACCTGGAGCTTCCTTTACGGGGAAGCAGCTCTCGTGTCCCGTTTGCACAGAGACACGATCAGGGAAGCAGGTTGCCCCAGCTCTGACCATAACGCCCAAACTGGATCTGGGTTTTCTGCTCCCAAGTCCTGTCTCTTCTTACTCTGCCATTTCCTACGAAGAATGGTCACAGGAAGAGAGTTTTTTCCGAGCCTTTCTAGGGAGGGGAGTGGCACATAGGGCGCTTGTGTAAATGGGGGCGTTCCCTGGGTGCTGTGCCCACAGCCCTGTAGGCACATAGCTCTGCTCAGAGGTCACCTGTGAGGGGGAATCCAGTAGGGGTGCAGAGGCTTTTGTGTTCCAGGAGCTGACAGTTCACCACAGTCTGGTAAAGGGGACCCCTGAAGCCACTGTCAGTCAAAGTGGTCTACAAGGCCAGGGTCTCCTCAGCTCCTTCCTGCGGGGCATGGAGGAGGCTGATTGTAGGGATCACAGTGGCCGGCTCAGGGATGCGCCCTGGAGCGGCCCCTGCAGGGTTCTGAGTGCTGGCTGCAGCCTGGGGTAGGAGTCTTTCTCTACAAACGCAGGTGGACAAAAGATGTTCTGGTTTTTAAAAATGGGAACTGGACGAGATCGGGTGCATTTAAATCCAACACAGAGCCCCATCCTGATTGGCTGGCATGGAATTTAATCTTCTTAGTTATCAAGGCTGTCTCCCTTTCTCCAAGGTCACTCAAGAGTCTTAGAGACTTGCTTCTTAGAACCCAGGAAATAAGGGAAGGGAGGGCCTTTCAGCACACCGGTCACACTGTCTCCTCCTTGTCCAACACCACACAGGCCCTGATTTGGGTGTTACTGCTACCTCAGGGCCCAGAAATCTTTGCCAAGGCTGGCAGAGCTGGTGCGCAGGGTCGGGCATGCCCAGGGCACAGTGCAGCCTTTCCCTGCAGTATGCGTGGGAAGGGTCTCAGTCCTCACGACCCTGTGAGAGGCTCCGTACCGCAGATCCCTTCCCACCCGACCTGGCTCCATCTCTTCCTGCCTTCCTCATGTTTCCCTTCCTCTCTTCAAAGGCAACTCAGGAATACCGGGTGTTGCCTCCCCAACAAACCAGGCCACTGATGGAAGATGGTTCAAGTGAGTCTTAAAGTAGTCTTTGAAGAAATATTTCTACCCCACAGGAATCAAAGTAACCCAAAGGGCTGTTATGTCTTTGGAACAGGGGACAGAAGAACAGGAACACCCGAACACAAGCTAACAACCAAGGGAACACCCGAACCAGGCTCCTGTAGCGGGGCTCGCAGGCTGAGGATGAGGAGACTAACACTGTACCCTAAACACTGTTAACGACTGTCCCCGGGCTCTGTGTGATGGCTGTGGGGGACTTGGTCTTTAATCACTGCCCGAGGTCCCTGCAGTGCCTGCAACCTGAGATGAGCCCTCCCTCTAAGTAAAATCCGAATGCAAACTACACATGCAAACTGTGAGGTCCTCTCCCCCCATCCCCAAAATTGCTACTCCTAAACACCCCTGCCTCAAAGTTCTGGACCTCCTCCTGAGTGTGAAATCTAGGGGGGGGGAGCCTCGGGACAGGTGTTGCAGGAAGGCTACCTATGCTTGAGAATTTGGGAAGCTACTCCTGAGGGCTAGGCCGGGATGTGTGTATGTGTGTGGGAGGGCTTGCTGGATTTTAACTCTGCAGTAAGTGTTTGATGAAACCCAGACAACAGTCAGCCAGTCTTCGTGGCTGCCCTCCCCCAGCACTGGCCTTCTCACCCCTGTGCCAGCGTCAGGGACAAACTCAGGGGCTGGGCAGACCCACATGTGCCTGTCACTGCCGCTGATCTGCCTCCGTCTGCTGCGGGCTGGGCACTGTGCCTGGGGCCTCAGCCGGCAGAGCCTCCACTTTGCCCCAAGCAGCCTCCTCCTGAGATCCAGCCAGACAAGTGGAAGACGGGCGAGCCGGAACGAGGGAACACCCTGTACTGAGCAGGCAGTGAAAACACGGGAGGGTGATAGGAGTGAGGGAGCCACAGGGCAGAGCCTGGGGACAGAAGGCAGAGATGAACTCCAAGAGGCTTTCAGAAAAACAAAATCCAAACCGAGCCCGTCTCGAAGTCAACAGTCTGAAATAGCTCTTGGTGTCTCCGAAGCCATGGTTAGATTCAGGCCCCTGCGTTGTTTGCCTAGGTAATGGCAGTGGCTTTTTGGCTTAAAAATTATAACTTTTTGTTTCATTTCAGGTACTATAGTAGGGACCTCCTGCACATTATCTCATGTGGTCTTCTCAACAGCTCTCCAGGCTGTGGCCTCCGTGGCTCAGAGGTGTGAAGTGGCTTGCCCAGGGTCACACAGCTGGGATACAGGTGCTATGTCATTTCCAGCCACGAGCCCTTCCTCCACGCTCCACTGGTCTAGTGGTCTAGTCTCTCGGTCCTTTCCTAAAGTGCAAATGTGGTCACGTCGTTCTGTCTGTTAAAGCCTTCGGTGCCTCCCCGCAGGCTGCAGGAAGAGACCCGGCCCCCTCCACAGCTTGCGAGGCCCTTTCCACCGGGCCGCAGCCCTCTTCCCACTAACCACACACTCCTACCACACAAGACTATTTGTAGCTCCCTAAACACGCTGGTACTCTATGTGCTTGCTCGCTCTGTCCTCCGTGCACAGGGTATTCTTTTCTCCCTGCCCCACCCCGCTCCACAGCCCATTTCCTGCGCCCAGGGAGACCCTGCGCCACCACCCAAGCCCAGCCCCACGTCATTCCGAAACCTTCCCTGCAGAACCGCCTCCTGCTGCCCCCGCACACACCACACTGTCCCCTCTGTCTCCTGCTCCGAACTCTTCTCGAGCATCTGTGCCGGCCCCACTCCGCTGTGGTTGTGAACCTGCCCGTGTGTCCTGTTAGACTGTAACCCCCTGAGGGCTGGGATGGTGTCGCTGGAGCCCGGAGGAGAGCCTGGCAGAGAGGAGGGGCTTCATAAATATTTTATTGATTGAGCGAGGGAGCTGAGTGAATGAATGGGGAGCACCTTGGGGCAGGGACAGTGTCATAGTGACAGGACACGGTATGTGTTCCCAACTCCCGGCACGCGGCCGGCACCCAGTGGACCCGGAGTCTGGGTGAATGACTAGAGACAAAGGAGTAGGGAGGATGGTGGGGAGGAGGGGCAGGGAAGAGTGGACTCAGACAGGGGTGCCAGACTGGGTGCAACTCTGTTTCTCCACCAGGGGGCGCTGGAGGCCCTGGAGTTGTGGCCTCCAGACCTATAGTTTCTTTCTCCCTGAGGCTCAGCTTTAAAACCTACAGAGGTGTGGGTTGGTTGCTTCGCTCCACAGAAGGGTTCAGGAGGCAGCCAGGATCCGAGGGAAGGAGCCCACCCAAAGCTAGGTTACTGCAGCAGCAGGCACGGAGCTGGCCTGCCCTGCCCTGGCCTGGTGGGACAGGAAGGAGCCAGCTCCTGGTTCTGGGGTCAAGGTACACCTAGGTAATGCCCACCTTGGGACAGATAGGTCCCTGCTGCTGAAGGCTGTGACTAGAGTTGCATCGGTCCAGAGCTGGGAAGAGGCTCAGAGCCCTTTCCGTCATGGGGGGAGGAAATTGGCACAAATTCCTGGACACTGGTAACTCCTTAGCACTCAGCTTCATCTCCCCTCTGCACCCCATGCCAGCCAAGGCTCCCCCAATCTTCTAGGAAGTTGGGGCCCTGGGAGACGTGAGGAGTAGGACACTGTCCCTGCCCTCCAGGAGCACCCCTGACAGATGCCCTGCTCCTGTGTCCTCCCAGTGGCTGCTGGAGCCAGGCAGCCTGCATGGGGACCCTGGCTCAGCACCTCACCTGTGACTCAGTTTCTTCATACATAATGCTGTTAGAACGAAGAAATAAGTTATTCCATGAGAGCCTCTTAGAATTGTGCCTGTCAAGCAGCAAACACTCAATGAACAGAAGCTATCATTGCAACAAGGGTTCTGTAGAGGCAGGACCTTAGGGGCTTGCAGGTAAAGACGTGCAGGACACCAGCTGGATCTATGCCCTGGCAGTGTTGCCACCATCTTTGGATTAGCCTTGAGCTTCTGCCAGCTGGTCACTCTATGCAAGTCCTCAGCTGTGCAGAAGAGGTCAGAGCAGTCTGAGCTCATGGGCTTTGGACCTGAAAGGGAGCACCCCAAACAGGTCCAGAGAGAGAATCATGGCCCGGAGATGCCATGAGACCTGGGAAAGGTCACAAAGATGAGCGGAAGCAGGGCGGGGAGAGGGGCCCAGTGCACCGACCAGCCACCCCATCTCGTGGCTTCTTGGGGCCACACGGCTGTGCGGCCACTCTATTAGTGTTGGGGTCCGCCTTGCCTGGTCTCAAGAAGCTGTGACCCCCTGTGACTTAGGCTGAGTGAGAGACCTCCGGACCAGGAGCCACTAAGGAGACAAAACTTATTTCCCTGGCATGAACGCTGCCTGTTCTGTGCCTGGCCCCCAATGCTTGATCAGTTAGCCAATGATGGGTAAGATTTCCCATGGAGGGAATCGCCTAAGACAGGCATGATCACGAGAAGGCCTCAGGGAAGAGACTCAGGGCTGTGGAAATGAAGGGGTGATGGACATCAACCCCTCGGCTTTGTCAAAGCCTGAGTCCTTGTTCTTAGCGGTGAGAAATCCAAGTCTCCTGGCTGTCTTTGTCAGGCCTGCGGAAATAATAGGGGCGGTGCAGTCCAGACCAGAGTCGGCAGACTCCCAGGGTAATCAGGCCTGGGACATAGAATATGCAAGATCCTGTAAGATCTGTTTGCTGGAGGATGTTATTAAATTAGAATTTGAAGGCACAGACAGGAAACCAAAACTAGCTCTTTGGGCCCTGTAGTCCTTTCAAATGATAAAACTCCAAACTTTGCCCAGAATCACAGCGGCAGTTCTGTCAGCACCTTTGAAAATTACCTGTTCCTTTTGATCTTCCCTGCCAGACTGTGAATCCACAAACTGAGTCTGTATTCTTAATAAAAACCTGCTTGGGTGGAAAGATGAGGTGCTCCCGACTAGAGAGAGTGGCCGTTCTGTCTCTATTTCCCCACAGGACCCGGTTGTCTCTGTGTATGTTTTTCTCGTGTTTCAACGAGCATCCGCAGCAGGGATGGATACTGCTAGCCAGTATCTGCTACACACTGGACCCTTCATCCCAACGAAGATGGCTTGGTGCCTTTTGCCTACATTCGATGCCACCAATTTTGTGTTATAAAGAGTTTTCACAGCGTTGTGGCTTTGTCTTTCACCCTTCCTGTGAACAGGTTTGCCAGGAGACCAGTACCGATGGTGGGAGTGAGGGAGTGGAATGGGCAGCCAGGCCTCCAAGAGAGGTGAGAAAGCGGCTCAGGATGCTGGGAGATAGGGCGTGGCCAGCAGCTCCTCGGCGGCTGTGCGTCCTTCTGGGGTGGGGGGGCTGCTGTGCCCACTGACTCTTTTTTTTTATCCTTTGTCCTTCTAAAAATATATATATATTATTGTTGATGCTATTACAGTTGTTCCAATTTTCCCGCTTTGGCCCCTCCACCCGGCCTCCCCCACTCCCTCAGGCAATCGCCACATGGTTGTCCATGTCCGTGGGTCATGCGGACGTATTTTTTGATCCCTCCCCCTTCTGCCAACCAGTCCTCCCCCACCCCACCCCCTGACAGCTGTCAGTCTGTTCTGTGTCTCTGGTTCTATTTTGGCCATTAGTTTATTTGGTTCATTAGATCCCTCATATAAGTGAGATCATATGGTATTTGTCTTTCACTGACTGGCTTATTTCATTTAGTATAATGCTCTCCAGGTCCATCCATGCTGTTGCCAAAGGCAAGAGTTCCTCCTTTTCCTGCTGTGTAGCGTTCCACTGGAGCACAGCCCCTTGAGTGGTGGGGGCAGTACACTGGGAGCCGGGCCTGTTGGGTCTTGTTTCTGCCTCTGCTCCTGCTGCAGCTTTCTCTGCTGTGTGCCTCTGACCCCTCACTGAACATAGGCTCAACATCTCCACTGTTCTCCCAGAAGTAGCACATGCTACTTCCTCAATGCAGCACTCTTTGGTTCTGACCCCCTGCCAGAGACCATCTCTCTCTTCTCTGAATTCTCTTGTTGGTTTGTTTGTGTGTCCCTCCTGGGTGTATAGTTCTCAAGGCCTCACTCTTGAATGATCATGTTCGTGGAGGTGTGGAGCGCAGCACCTGAGGGTGTGGATTCTGGACAGGCCCCTGGGCTCAGAGGCTGATGCCACCGTTTACCAGTTTTGTGGTGGTGGGACAGTTCATTAACTTAGAGAAGGTGACAATTAGAGAAGTTAACTTCTCCGAGTTAACAAACTGTCCCAGTGTGTGCCCCGTGTGTGCCCCAGTTTCCTCTCCTCTACGATGGGGTAACAATAGTGCCGTTTTTACAGGGTTGGTAGGGCTCTAAATGAGCTTGTGACCTGGAACGTAGGAAACACGTTCTAAGTGTGTGCTGTTATGTCGCTGGGGTGTTTGTGCCTGTGTCCTGTCTCCTAACGGGGCCCATAACTTCTTGAGGAGCTCAACCTCTTACTTCAACCAGTTTGTGTCGCCCCATGGTCTCAGCACAGGGCCTGGCCGTGGGGAGTCCTCACTGACCCTCTGGGGGATGACGGTGGGGCCCAAGCGCCCTCCTGCCTCATCTGCTGTCCCTGCTTCGGCCCCCTGCAGAGCGAGCAGGGCTGTTTCCGTGGCGGTGGCCCTGCCTCCCACAGCCCCGCCTGAACTCCAGCAAATTTTCCCTGGCAGCTCCCACGTTCTGGACTAACTTTAGGGTTGGTTTCCAGCTGCGGTTGGATTTTTCTGTTTGAAAAATATTTTAAGCAGCTGGTGGAGAAGAGGTGGAGAGGTGGGAAAAGAATAATAAATAAGCTAGTGAAAGGAAGATTGTCTTGGAACTGTGGTGGCCCAGAGCGTGGCTCGGGGTCATACCTAGGACTGGGGAGCTCTCGGGGTCAGGGTGGGGAGGGGACACCCTGGCGGCTTTGGGCCAAGGAGAACGATTGCCCTCGTAGGCACCTCTTGTGCATGTTCCCCTTATGGTTCTGAGGATGCAAGAATTAAATGAAGGCAAGAGAACTAGTTTTGTAACAGGCAGGATTGAGGTTAGACACTGAAAAGAACTTAATATCAGAACCTATCCCTGAAACCCACCTTTACGACACCTGAGACCCTGTTTTCTCCAGAACTCAGCTTTCTCCTCAGCTGTCATTACACAGGTGCTCGTGATGACCACACTGTCCCGGCCTCACGCGCCTCGGGTGTCATCGGCTTCCTCTTCCCTTTGGGTCCCGCTGTGCCGCTGAGGCCTTCCGGCTTTTTTTGGAAATCTTCACCTCAATCACCTCCGTGGGCCTGAGCGCAGGAGACCTCCCCAGCAGGAGCCAGCGGTGCCAGGCTGACGGCCGGGGCGGAGGCGCGGGGGCCACCCCACAGGCCGAGGGAAGGTGCCCGCGGTCCTGTGCTGGCCGGGGAGCACTGTGGAGACAGAGACCCACAGAAAACCAGGACTGGGAGAGAAACTAAATCACAGAGTGGAATGAAGCCAAGTCCGAAAGAGACAGGGAGCGAGTCGGATGTGGGGGTAGGGGTGGGCTGTCACCAGGCAGTACCCCTGGCCAGGGCCACATGGGAATTCCTGTGGCCTCTGATGGCAGGGTGGGCTCAGCCCTGAGGGCTGCCCAGTGCCTGTGGGGCTGGGGCCCAGCGTGGGGTCTCAGGCCCCAGGCAGACAGGGAAGCCCTGCCCTCCACACCAAGTTCTCCTGAGGGCTCCTTCCACAGGGGTCAGGGCTGGTGGTGGGGTGACGTGTGGAAGAGCTGTGGGTGCCAAGGAGTGCCTCACAGTCTAGGGGAGCCAGTGGCAGGGTGCAGAGGGCAGGTAGGAAAGGCTGGGAGGTGGGGAGCTGACATCCCAGTACAAGGTGGGATACCAGTGGAACAGGTAAGTGCTGGGGCTGAGGACAAATGGGGGTGCTGCGCCACTGAGGATTAAGGGGTGGTGGGCGGGTGTGTACAGGAGGTGGTTTGGGGTTCAGGGAGCTTTGCAGGCATGAGTGTACACTAGCCAGGGAGTCTGGCAGAAAGTGTGCCTGCAGCTCTCAGCTGTCAGCAGCAGGGAGGAACCGTGGGGCAGGGAAAGCTCACCCTGTTTTGAGTGGGTTGACAGCTGTCTTCGAGGCCTCCCCTATAGCCATCCAACCCCTGAGGCTCCTCGGCCCTCCCAGGCCTCCTCCACAGGAGAGCCGCACTGGTTTACGTTCATAACTGAAATCTCCACTTGTTAGCTGATCCTTGCCGCCGGCTAACTCGGACCACAGCGGAGTCTGAGTCCCAGAAGCTACTCAGAGGGTGCGAAGATGGGAGTGGGCACTTCCTAATACCATTTTACATTCACACAAAACATGAAAATTTCCAAAGCATTTTTTTCTTACTATGAATCACACTATATATAAACTATTACATATATAATAGTTTAATAAATAATTATAAAGCAATCACCCATGTTTCTATTGCCCAGGACAAGAAATAGAATCCTGCTGGCACCTCAAAAGTTCCTGCACCTTTCCCTGGTCACGGCCCCCTTTCTCCTCCCTGGAGGGAACTGCTCCCCTGACTTTTGTGATCGTCATTTCCTTGTTTGTCTTCCGAAGCATTTAGTCTCTCAGATACTATCATCTCTGAGTTTCATAATAACCCTATTATTCCCATTTCACAGATGAGGAAGCTGCGGCTCAGGAAGGTTAAGTAACTCATTCGAGGACACCCAGCCTGTAAGCGTCACAATGGGAATCATATTTGGATAGGCTAATTGCCCCCAGGACAGTTTCTCAGTCACACCAGGATCCACAGGAAATGCTGGGCAGCCCCAGCACTGGAGGCCGGCACCCCAGGGCTATAGAGAAGGGGGAGGCATCTTCACAGCCAGGCCAGGTATTCCCCTCCTGGGCTGTCTGCCTCTCTACTCCCCAGGGTCCTGCTTTCTGAGTGCCTGGTGGGAACTGATGGGAGCCCAGTGGGGAGCAGACAGAGGTCTGGGAAGCAAGCGGAGCTGGGAGCTGAGGCGGGATGGCATCCATGCTGAGAGTGAGCCCCGGGTCCTGCCTGACACGTGCCATGGGCGCCCAGGACTGTGGGGAGTGTGCCCAAGCCAGGTGTGTGCCCAGGCATTTGCCAGATTTACCAGGTGTGCCCTCCTTGGTGGTCCAGGTGTGCTTGGTGTGAGCATGCGTGTGTGAGCATGCGTGTGTGCACCTGGCACATCTGTGTGCACATCCAGCTCTGTCTACACACTGGAATCACTCTGCAGCACTCCCCTCAACCTCCGCATCTTTTTCTCTTTGTCCTAAAATTGTGCCTGCTCATTATAAAAAATTCTAGCAAGAAAGTCTCTCCTCTAATTCTAATCCAAATGATCCCAGAGTGATCTCATAATTTCCAAATGCAGTAGTTTTAGGTTTAATTATTTTTAACAACATAGTATCAGACTCTACTTGTTATTTTTCAATTACTTTTTAACTTAATGTACCTTTGCCATCTTTCCTGTCAGTGTGTATGGATATATTTCACTTTTTTTTAACAGCTGAAGAGCACCCCATTGAATAGACGTGCCATCATGTGTTTAGCTGGGGAGACCCCTCTGTGTCCCAGCTCCCCCAGTCCCCAAGAAGCTGAGAGGAGGGTGCAAGGGAGGGGGGCACCAAGGAGACTGGCTCCTCAACAGTCAGCCCTGGGAGGTAGCCCAGTCCCAGCTGTCCTTTGATCTGCAAATAGATTCCCCTACATCCCCACCCACCCAAAGTCCACCCTGTCTTCTGTCCTCTGTCCCCTTCTTCCTCCCTCCTGACCCTGGACCTCTATGCAGTGCTGCAGGTTTGAAGGGGCTGCTGGGTGAGCTCCTGGCCTCTGAGACTATCTGATCTCAGAGAGCTGGGAGGAGCCGGGCTGAGGGACCATGAGTTCAGGGGGCTCTGAGCAGATGGCCTGTGCGGGCCAAGGCTGCCCCAGGAGAAGACACTTTGCCGATTGGGAGGCTGGTGCTGCCTTGCTCCCAGACTGCAGCTCCCTGCTTCCCAGAGGGCACGTGTGATGGGCGCCCTGCCGGGGAGGCATGGTGCCCCCGCCTCTGCCCCAGTGTCATGGAAAATCCGAAGCCTTGATCTTTGTTCTTGATTGCTCCTCCCCGATTTTTACTACTGGAAACTTTCGGCTTCTTTGTTCCCATCAGCTTGGGAGGGAGGTGTTGGTGGGGGGGGGTAGTGCAGTGGGAGGTGGCTCGATCAGCAGCCAGGATACAGAGCTCGGAACTTCTGAGAATCGACCCAACCCCTCCAATCTGTCTCTCTCTCTCTCATAGTTGACCTACAGACAGACTGCACTTCTGTGGGGGGTTGGGCAGGGGAACAGGGTGGGCACAGCCTTCAAGGTCCTTGGTCCTTCCCGGGTAAGCTGCCTCCCTTCACCCAGGGTTGGCCTCCTGTTGTCCAGGGCCATGGCTCCCCTTGTTCCAAACATCCCTAGTGTCCCAGTGGCAAGTGGTTCCCAGCCCGTCCCCTTCTCAGGGCAGGTCCGGAGTGTCTGTTTACCACAGGATCCAGTTAGAAGTTTACGGCAGGGAAACCACTTTGCCAGTCGCTTCCCTCCCCAGCGCCCGGCCCAGCTCTGCTGCCCTCTCCCCTCCCTTCTCCCTCATGGCCAGAGTTCAGGGAGACTTCTCAGGTCAGTGGTTCTCACCTCCCTTTCCTCCTCAGCAGAGGAGCCCTCCCCCCGCCCCCATTCTCTGGAGCCCGGCACCTTCCTTCCTCAGGGACAGCAGGCTTTGGGAGAGGAGGGGGTGGGCCTGGGGGCTACACCCACAGCAGAGCACCCCCTCAGGCCTGCCTCATCTCCCGGCATTGTCTGCTGGATCAGCAGATGTGTCTCTTGCCTTCTGCACCTTAGAGGTGAACCTGGGGAGGGAGAGGTGAGGCAGAGAGAGATGGGGGAGACTTCAGCCCAAGACGAGGGAGGACAGAGGTGCTGAAGCAAACAGGGAGAAAGCCCAGATTTTCATTCAGCAGCTTCTGTGCTAGAAAACCAGCCTATCCCTCATCAATTCATAGATTCACCGGAGGGCCTGTGATGTTGCCAAGTGTGGAGGCGTGTGTCGGGGGATGTGTGGTGTTGGAGGGGAGGTGATGAGCTCAGAAGAGGGAGGCCTGGGAGGGGCTGGTGCAGCCAAGGCCTGCCTCCTGGTGGGGTCGAGGGCGGCTGAAGACTAGGCCAGCTGGAGTGGTCAGAGAGGCAAGTGGGGTGGAGGGAGGCAGGGCAGCCTATCTGGACTCCTGTGCTCAAGCCTTGTCTGCCCGGCTGGGGCTCGGTGGGGCTCTGCCCTGTCTGTCTGTCTGTCTGTGTGGTGCACTGGCCTGTTGACTGGAGCAGGCAGTGCTGTGTGGCAGAGGCAATCACACTCGCTGGCTGGGTGCTGAGTGCATGACCTTCCCTTGATGATGCTCTGTCTACCGGGGACCTGGCCAGACCGGAGCAAGACTGGGAAAAGCAGCGCTCGCCCCTGCAGGCCAGAAAGGGGTGCTGCGGGTTGAGGGACTGCTGGCCAGGCTTCTCCCCCACCCACATCCGATTCGCCTCGCTGCCCAAGCGGGACAGATTATTTTTGCTCCTTCAGACTCTGCCAGTGCCTTTGCCCCCTTTTCCAGGAGTTACTCAGTTACCAGTGTCGGTTTTCTATTTCCAGAACAAGGCAGGCCCTCCCGGCCTGGCTTCCTCCACCGCAAGCCTCAGGAGGCCTTTCCCTTCCATCCTGCCCTGGACAGGCTGGGAGCCCAGGGCCAGGTCCAAGGGCAGGGTCAGTCACCCTGGCCGACTCCAAGGAAGGGTTAACTCCTTTCTCCTTCACATCTTCATTCTCTTGCTTCCTCCTCGACTATTCCCATCAGCACATGAACATTCCCTAACTCTCAAAAAAAAAATTCCCTCTCAGAGACCCAGGCCCCCCGAGCCAGGGCCCAGCACACCTCTCCTTCCATAGCAACACTGTCACCAGAGTGGGGACACTAGCACCTGCCCCTTCCTCCCCAGATTTCCCCTCTTCATCCCTCCGCCTGGGTCTTCCACCCCTCCACCTTCTCCACTGCACCTGTCCATACTAAATTCACCAGAGCCGGCGAACACTTCTCGGCCTCCCGATCCCTTCTCTCAGCAGCATAAACTCAGCCGGCCCCGCCCGGAAGCCCTCCCCTCCCAGTTCCCTCACAAACCAGGCGCTCTCCCGGTTTCTGTCCTGCCCTGCTGGTGGCCCCTGCTTGGGCTTCTTGGCAGGTTCCTCTTCAATGCGACTCTAATGCCAGTGCCCTTGGACTTGGTCCATGGCTTCTATCTCTACGTTTCCAGGGCTGCAGACACCACCCATATGGTGGCAAGTCCACGTTTCCAATCCTAGCCCATTCCTCCTCTTTGAGCACCGGCTCCCAGGGTGGTCTCCCACTTGGTGTTTGTACTCGAGGTCTCCCAAGCATCGTGAGCTTCACCTGCCCCAACAAGAACTCCCGATTCTCATCCCTTCACCCTCCAGACTCACCTATGTCACCATCACCTTCTAAATTGCCAAAGACTGTGACCTTGATTCCTCCTCATCTTTCACATCCGATTTATATCAAGTCCAGCAAATCATACCTCTAAGTCCGCCATTTCTCTCAGTTGCCACCACCAGCCCGTTTTTCCTATGCTACCACCCTCTCTTGCCTGGATTCTGCGGCGGCCTCGTTACAGGTCTCTCTGCTTCCAACTCAGGGCTCCTCCATTTCAGGGTCCACGAAGCATTAGGATTCATCATTCAGATCCTAAAACCCTTTCCCCATAAGCCTTCCAGTGTGTGTGTGTGTGTGTGTGTGTGTGTGTGTGTATTCACAATGTTACTGAGTGTTTCAGGGCTCTTCCCATTTCCCCAGCTTCACCTCACGCCTTCTCCACTGGCCAGGCACTCCGGTCTTCTTCCAGTTCCTAATAGTTATTT